>KK502416.1:1321768-1386895 GCA_000688735.1 Glossina austeni | reverse complement strand
CACACGTCCCGGACGACCAGTCCAAACTATCCTTTCTCAAGGGAAAAAATGCTTCCAAGGTTGTCGTCGCACAGGCTGCACACACCTAGCTGTGCAGCCCACTTGGTATCGCTGATCATCATCATTAGATGACCTCCACCAAGAGAACCAAATAGGGAAAGAAATGCTTCATTTCAAAGTAGAAAAGAAGCCCCTTCCGACTAGACCCCTTCCGCTTCCAATGAGAAAAACCTATTGCTAGGTTATGGATAGAAAGCCTTAAACCTTTCTTTGCCATTGACTGCGCGACTCGTTAAGGAAAAGCCAATTAGAGCCATAATGCAGCAGAAAATGTTTATAGGGAGCACCACGAAGAGGTGAAGGTTTCGGCACTTCTATGGGTAAACCAGGGGACCCCATAGTTTCGCTCCCCACCTGCCAGTAACAGTTTGATTCGTCATTAGCAGCACCTTGCTAAGCCAAGCCATGACTTTTTGCGCTTGGTATTGTCGTAGTAGACTCACTTTTCATCGCCAGTCATAATACGCGACCGAAAACTTCGCAAGCGATAAAATCGCAATGTTGAAACGGTTCGAAAATGCTTTTTATAGTCAGTTCGTACGATAGCCATTTTAACTTCTTTTCGATCTTTCCCATCGCATGTGAACGTTCAAGAATAGTTTATTCAGCAACTGCTAAGCTATTCGAAACTTATTTACGGGTTTGACGTGGTTTTTCATCCAATAAGTCCCGCAATTCCTTGTGTTCGAAGTTTTTTGGTCCTTCAGGCCGTTCGTCGTCGTTGACATCAAAATCATCGCTTTTACATCGTTGAAATCAAAAGCGAGCAGCATGGACTTTGGCGGCAGATTTCGTCAAATCAAGCAACAAAATCAATGAATCCCGACAATGCAATTGTGAGCCTTCCATGATTAGTGCCTGTATACGCTGAATAACTCAATACTATTAAATGGAACTAACCCCGTCAGTTTATGTAGAGAAAGGCCGAAACCATCGAATTTAATACAAATGAGTACTTCGCGTTACTTTATAAAAAATGCCGCTGGCCAAATTACATGCGAGCACCTATTATTTACTTATTAATTGTTTATTTATCTTGTAAATAAATTTATAAAGGAAGCGTATGCAGTTTACCAGATAACTGCGATCGCCTGCTATGAAAACTCTACCGCACTTGAGATTGAATTTGCTTGTTAATCTATATCTTTCTGATTGTACTGTGCAATCTTTGTACTATAAAGTTATATATGTATGCAACACTTTATGAATAGATTTAAATTTCTAAGTCAGTCTGTCTGTCTGTCTGTCCATCTTGTTTGTTTGCGTTCAAGTTGTAGGACGGAATTTTTGAGGTATTTGGACGAAATTTGATACACCGAAGGACCCAAGGATGAACGTTATTGAAAATGGCTCGGATCGGAGGAGCTATTCAATCACTTCTCATATAATGCTTTTACTTCTTTTGTAAATTAATACTTGAAAATTCGAAAATTTGTAAATTTCCAATTGAAATAAAAAAAGTATTAAGAGATCTTAACGATGCATCGATCTATTATAAGAGTGGTGTGGAAGAATTTTGTCATAAAAATTCGAAGCATATGTATTCCTCTAACAGTGAAAGTACAGCTGGATATGGTTATTCCTCGTATCTCTTCTGAGAAATAATAAAATGCTCCTTTTTTTTTGTTTTCGTTTTTAATAACTTGCTTTGGATTGTCATCTGGATAATGTCGCTATTGTTTCACATTTAATTAGCAGTGCTTAAAATTCGTCTGGTTAGCAAGCATTGTAGATAAATTCCCTTTAATATTTATTACGTGCTGTCATCTTTTGTTACTATATATTGTATGTTAATTAAACAAAATAAAGTAATTTTTCAATTATTTCAATTTTTTTTTCTTCGTTTTTTTTTTGTTTGTTAGTAAGTTTCCCATCGCGTACATTAAACAAAGCAATTACATTCTACTGAGTAAAGTTCAATCTCATCACTAACAATTAAATAATTTACAAGCTAATCGCATTAAGTCTAACAAAGCAAAAATTGGAAAAGGTTTATCTCTCACTAGCTTGCACTGTGCTTTTACGAGAATCAAAGATCCTTTCTAGAAAAAGGCTGCAAGCGCTATACATATATATAACCGGGGTAGACTAGTGTTAGTGATAATGATAGCTGTTAATAGAAGGCGATGTAACGCCTACATGGTAGAGTCAAGATGCAAATTTCCTTTTCGTTTCGTACGCAACCCTATCGGTAAGTTTTTAAAGTTTGCCTTTACGTCATTGCACCCCTTATTGAGGTCGAGAATAACTTATGTCCTCTCTATTGTTTATTGGGATTCCAGCGATATGTTTTCTGAAAGATTAAGAGGCAGAAACTTAACTTATATGTAGTCAGTTAAGCCATATCCGCCCATAATAGGCGAATGATTTTAATTCATCTTAATGCACACTTAACCCAGCGAACTGAATTGACGCGCCTAGTAAACTTAACAAAGTATTTTGAATTTTTGTTTTGAGAAACACTACACGAGTGCAGTTTGTTTTCATTTATTGATCGGTGCTAAAAATTAAAAACAAAAATGATGTTAATCTGTTTAGCTATTGAGTGGCTCAATTATTTCTAATGTAATGATTTAAATGATCTCCACCTTCGAATGGCTGTGAGTGTTAAGCTTTTCTGATTTCACAAAATGCTATGATTTAGTTTGGAATTTCCTAATAACAAAATTATATCACGAAACCAGTTAATTACGGCGGAGAAATCACAGCCACTTACGTTATTTAAGTAAGTAAATGAAACAGCAATAAAAACAAATAAATAAATAAACAAATAAATAAATAAAGTATTTGTAAGAAATAAATAAAAAAAAAAAAATAAAAAAAAAATTAAAACCAATTCTTATCGTTTCCTAAATCATTTATTAACTTCAAAAATTCTGTGTAGAAAAATGATATTTGTTTAAAAATTTGTCACACCATTAGTATCGGTTTCATGGCACATAAACTAACTTAACAATGATTTGAAAAACAGCAGAAAAATTTCGATGAAAAAAAAGTAAAGAACACTTTTTTTTTTTATTTTATTTTGGTATAAAAAGCTTACCTCACACAATTGAGTGTTGAATCAAAACTGTAGTGAACTGAAATGAAATGAACTGAACTGAAAGTTTTTGCTCTTGATTTTATCAAATAACCAAAATCTTCTATGGTTTCAGTGTCAGTAGCTCAGCGGGATAGCTGGACTCGTACTAAACTCGTACGTATACGTACCACATACCAAAAACCAAAAACAAAAAATACATACTAACAATCGAGACAGTTCGCTACACCGTCGTATCGTTATTATCATGGCAGAAAACACCCTCAACTCAAGTTATGCGATAATTTATTGCAACAGGATCAACAACCATCGACAAACAGCCAAACCGAAAAAAAAGCGAAGAGAAAAAAATGAAAACGGAAAAAAAGGTGAGTTTTGCTTTAAATATTTTCAAAAAAGCAAAGTGTGTTAATAAATTTTTGTTTGTCCTCTTGGCACTCGTTCATGTTGCTTGGGGTTAATCAATTGTATGGCAGCAGGGCACGATTGCTTTGCTTTGCTTCGCTTCGGTTTGCCTTGCTTTGCTTTGCTTTGCTTTGCTTTGCTTTGCTTTGCTTTGTTTGTTGCTATTGCCGTCTTTATTTTTTATTTTTATTTTTATTTATTTATTTTTTTTAGTTTTTATTTTTTTTTTTTGGTAATACACTTATGAAACATATAGCCAAAGAGTTATCTAGATCATGCAAAAGCGACAAAATTTTGTAACCATAACATTTATCATTCGTTTTGGTGAAGAGGTTAAGGCAGAACAAGGCAACATATGCACAGAGCATCAATAAAATAAATAAATAAATTGAAGCAGACAGAAATAAAATCATCGGTATTGCGCGACCTAAAGCATACGCTAACATTAACTTTTTAAAGGTATAGAAGAGCCTCGAATTAACTCTAACGAGTTTAAGCGACTTTTGCTCAACTCAAATTTCTATATAAATAATTTTTTTACTTTCTTCTTCTTCTTCTTCTTCTTCTTGTCGTTGCTGTTGTTCTCGTTCTCGATTTTATTTCGTTTTTGGCACACGCTTGGGTGTCGTTGTTTGTCTTACGTTTTCGTTTTCGTTTTCGTTTCCTTTTTCTTTTTCTTTTCTTTCATTGGACTTATCCCTTCATTTTTTCAGGACAACAATTTAATAAATTAAATAAAAATCAAAGCAAATTCCTGAGCAGCAAGAAAATAATGCATATACGTAAAAATTTGTCTCATTTTGAGAACGAGTTTGAACAAAATAAAAACAAAAATCAAAACGAAAAAATCGTTTACATCACTTCAAAGGTCGAACATCATAAATTTTATAAGTTTGTGTGCCTTCTTTTTTTTTTTTCTTTTTTTATATTGCAACACTTATGCTCAGAATGTTGAAAAAAGCAACGTGAAAAAAGCTAAATATCTTTTAATATTTATGCACTTTTTATTATTATTTTTAAAACTCCTTTACCCTCAATGCCCTCAACTATATTCAACTATTAAGCATTAATAATCTAATGAGTAAACTTCTCGACAATATAAGAACGAACACTATTGTACCACCGATCTCTTTTCGTATTTAGCCTATTGCTATATACGTTATCGTGGTTAGTAGACAAAATGTCGTGGTGGGCATGCACTATTTAAGGCATGTTATATCTTTTTTCTTCTGTGAAAGAAGTGAAAGAAGTTTCTTCCTCAGTTGTCCTCAGTTGTGCCAATAATTGAAAATGAAACGGATTATTACATTCTAATATATCCAAGATTTAGAGGAAGGCATGAGCAACTGCTGGCCCGTGATGTCGTCGAGTCCAATCCGCTACGTTTAAAATTTCAACTAAATCAATTTGCTCGCACATAGCAAACCCCAAACGGAAAAAGGTGTTTCGGTTTTAATTTTTTTTTTTTTTTTTTTTTTAATAAATCAAACAATTAGCGGTTTAAAAACAAGAAAAAGTGATGTAAAATGCAGCATTTTTACTAGTGGTTAGACCATGTATTGGCCCGCGGCGTCATATCAAAATTAAAATTGGCCCATTGATGGAAAAAGTTGCCCACCCCTGTTCTGGGAATTTACAATTTATATGTATGTCACTTTGCATCAAATAGAAGAACATTTTTTCGAACATTATTCGAATATTTGTATGAAAGTAGTTGGGTTTAGCTGTAATATTCAACTTTTATTCAACTTTGCAAGCATGTGATCGTAATGGCTTTTGTAAAGCACGTCGACTAGATCGTGTACGGCTTCTGATATCTCTCTCTGCATCTGCTGTTCATACATCGTATAGATTCGGTAAACAGCACTATTCTTCGAATTAAGTAGGGAAAGTAAACTTGATGGCTTCTTTTGACGCTTCCGACAACTTCCACAAAGAAATTTTACTTTGGTGTGATAACTCATGCACTCCATAGCGTATGGCTAAGGAGGTAGCCCTTTCACAGTCTTATTCAGCAGACCTTTCTTCAAATAATTTTTCTCTACGCATGTCTTGCGCGAGACTCATGTCTTCAATACCAAACCGTATCAGAATTTTTTTTATGATTTTCTAAAGTAAAAATTTTGGAACTTTTGGTCTCTGTTACTCAATCATTAGATGGCTAACTTCAAAACACTCGAGCAATTTGGCTTGAAATTTGTTGATCCTCTTTTTTGTTTTTCAGTTCTTTGCATTATTCCTCTTCTTACTGCTTAATGTACATATCGTATACATAAGTACGTAAATGGGAGAACAGTATTTTTATATAAAAAATAAATGCACGAAAATGATAAAAAATATTTTACTCGAAACAGAGCTTATCGCTAGCTATATAGATTTTTCCCCTATCCGACATTTTACGGATGCCAGGCCTTTAAACACGCTTTGCGGTTTTTTCGCAAACCATTCAACAAGTCGTTGTTTTCTGATTTTCCGGCAAACCAAAGCGTTGCTCAACAAGCATGGAACCTATCGATGTAAAGGTGTGATAATTGGAAGAAGTCGAGCCTGATGAGTAGGCCAAATGTACTAACACTTCCCAGTTAAGTGCTGCCAATGTGCAGCACGAACCGCATTTGAAATGTGAATAGATGGACGGATGACATCTGAGAAAGTGATCTTGTGTTACTTTTTTCGGTATACTGACCGCTTTGTTAACAAGGCTTAACAGAACACCGCCTTCTGATCCCACCAAACACAAAATATCATTTTCTTGCTGTAGCGCTTCGATCTTGTGGGAGATGTGTACGGTACGTCTGTACATGTTCATCAATTTTCGCGCCTGGGATTCTCGAAATAAATCTACATTTTATCCCGAGTAACTCTCCTATCATAAAACGTCTTGGTTTCGGCAAGCATCCTTTTTTTAACACAAACGTCAGCCGGTGCAATGCCATTATAACTGTGCTATGGCATGACACTTGTATTGTTGTGAGCAGGGAATCTTTACTAGATGTCAACAAGGGAAACTGTTGCTAACGACGCATTTTAACAGTGCCTACTTTGGCAGTCCCGTGTCATCTACCGACGAATTCCGGGTATTTTCATCAACTTTTTCTTTTCTCTTTCCTTTTTTTGGTATATTTTATATTGATCACCCAGACCTCCTAGTCGTCTCTTATATTTTACAAGCCTTTAAGTATAGCCAGCTGCTATTTCATGAAAATATACTTTTCAATTAAAAAAAAAAAAGAGACATCAAAACGAGATCCCCAGCAGCTGGTAACTAATTCAATTTAAAATTAAAGAATATTTTCGTTTATTTATTTATTTATTTATTTATTTTTGTTTTATATATAAATATAAAATGGACTTGTCCTACATCTGAAATTAGCGAGTTGATCTTAAACTGTTTTTTGGTCTTTCTTTTTTTTTTTCCTCTTACTACACTTTTCTCCTTAACTCACGAAAAATATCATATAATAAATTCTCATTACACTGGATTTCAAGTATAGAGAACGAAATTGAAAAACTTGAAATACAGAAGATTTTTGAAGTGATTTAAAAGTTACCGTTGTTCGATTAGGTAAACTTATGTGGCACGTCCGGCGGCGTTGTGATAGACACAGTTAGGCAAGCATTGTTAAAAATGACGCGCTATCTTAGAGAATAGTCGCAATCTGACAGGTTCCCGGTGCAAGCTATTTATTTGGCTAACAATATGTAATTTATTTATATTATTTATATTTTTGTCCAGTTCTGGGGGAATTTGGCATCAACAATAACATGTCTTTCGATTCGCAGTTCGCCGCGATTGCTCCTTAGCTTCTCTGTCGTTTCTAACCTTTTCTACCAAGTTTAAAGGAGTCATTGTAAGAAGACCGCTGATAAGTAAGGCAAAGATGACTTATTATTGTTATACGAGGACACACCGAACACAATCAGTAGACTACATTACGCTAACTATGAAATGTGGCTTTAAAGCGTAAGCAAATCTTCGAGACATATTTCCCATTAGGTAAAGTCTTCGATATCATTAAGTTACTTCAATTTTGTAGTTAGGCGTAGGAACAGCTTTTATCGAATTTTAACTGAGTAGATTATAAGCGAACGGTTTTCCCTATTGTAGGCGTATTTTTATGCGAACATTTTTATTCTGGCAATTAATTATTTGACGCTTTAAATTAACATCTGCTGTGGATTTTTATAGGGCTTGGTCTACTGAAGACGTCATTTGCTAGCTAGAATCGTGTCTACATTCAAAATTAATCTACAATCGTCAAGTAAGCGCACGTATGTGTGAGATAAATGCGTCGCATGACTACAAAGGCACAATGGCATAAATTTAATTTTGAATTACTGCCCCATCCATCGTATTCTCCAGCTCTCAGATCGAAAAGCTGTTATCTGTTTGCAAATTTCAAAAGCGGTGCTGCAGGGCAAAAGGCTTGCAACAAATAATAAAGTCATTACGAAAACTGAAACGCATTATGAGGGTCGTGGCAAATCATTCTTTATCGTTTTATTCATCGAGAAAAAGAAATGTTTTTTTTTTATTTATCAGCAGTTAATCGCCGATTTATTACCTCCGGAGTAGAGTTTGCAAGGGACACCGGGAATGTCAGAATAAGCATACGACCACCTTCAGTGGTAAGCATTAAAGTTTTATTAATAGTGTATACAAGTATTTATGGCGGCAATTATTAATTCGGTAATATGTTTAAGCAACACTCTGTGCGACTTGCGTGGATTTTGAGTGAAGGAGTACACACTTTGGAGTAAAACAAGGTAGTCTCTGATTAATAAAAACACATTAAAAATGAATAATCCGAAAAAGCCTGCCTGCATGCTTCTCTAGACAATGTTGTTGTCTTTGCCATTAGTCTGCAATCGAAGATCTCGAAAAACAATCTTGGCATGCCTAAATGGTATCCTTTATCCTCGTTATATCCTCCAACAGCTGCCGTACAAGGGTGTATTAACTTTCTAGGGATGTACATGAAAGCCAAACTTGATTTGAGATAGACCGACCTTTTATCAGATTCACTTTTCTAATCGATTTAAGCTTGTGCGTCCGTCTGTCCGTCTTATTTCCTTGTGTTCAACCAACGAGGCGCAACTTTTAAGATTTTTTGTTAAAGCAACATAAAATTAGAAATTAAGGGACATACCCTGGCATTGTGACTACATTCACAATATATATATATATATATATTTATATATATATATTGCTATATATATAGATATTTTGTGGCCTTATATCGATTTTAGTGTTCCGAAGAAATAGTCGCCATAAATCCACCTGATCCACCTAATATCAACTTTGTTATAAAACAAGATTGTTTAGATCGTCCCTGCAATGTTGTTTAGAATATGGCTGCCGATCTACAAAATGGATCCCACGTATCATCTTTTCTAGTAATCGCTTTTATATTAATGATTATTGTAATGATGCGTTTGTGATTATCATAACATTGTTTGTGACATGTATTTCGATTTAAAAAAAGCAAATGTTGTTTTTTTGTTCGTTTTTTTTTTTTATCTCTGTCATTATTAAATAAACTCAATGACCCACTGATTGATATCAAAATGTCTTCACACATGAACTGAACACAATTGAATTTTAATTAAGCATTTGTGAACTGTAAAATAAATAGAAAAACTTTACATACACACGCATTGTTATTAAATATAATGAGATTTTTTTTTTTTTTTTTTGAGATTCTCTTTTAACTTCAGTTCATAATTATTTTGAAAAAGCGTACAAATCATTAAGTTAGCAACTTGACGGGCGGGTACACTAAGAGAAAAAAAAAAGAATTATTTAGTTCTTTTGTATGAAGATAAAAATTAAAAGATTATATAAGGTGGCATAATATGAGAATCTCTTTTGAAAATTTGTATTAAAATAGAAATAAAAAAACGTAATTTTTCTTGTTTACGCTCAAAAAAAGAAAAAAAACCGAAACGTTAACATTCAAGGTTATTGCTTAACAAGCGGGGTAAAAAACAGAATAACAAGCACTTTTTGCACACACATATATACGAAAATTTGTTTTTTCTTCTTCTTCTTCTTCTTCTTTAAATACATTTATATGCATACACAGGTTATGACAAAAACAACTACCACTATTCTATTGGAATATAGAAATACAGATTATATATATATAATTATGGTAGTGTGCTTTAAAATTGGATTTTGAATAATTTGATTGATGGCTTTTAATTTTTGTTTTGCTTTTCTTTTTCTTTTTTGAAGCTTATCGTTCTAGAATAAAATAAATTCAATTATCATGCATTAGAAAAGCGAAAAATTTGATCCAAACTTTGCTTAACGCCATCTCCTCCTCCATTGAAGGCGAATTTTTTAAAAGCTCTACATTTTTTCTTATTTCTATAAAGTTTACATCTCTACTCCGCCTTACTCACTGATCCAAACTCATCGACACAGCTCAGGTAATATTTGTTTGTATACACATTTATGTTTACATGCAACAGTCTAAAAATCTGTGTGTGGTCTATACCTTGCAAACAACAAAAAGCTTCGCATAAACAAATAAAACCCATTTAATTAACATTAACATAATTAACATATACGTAATAGTTTTCAATAAAAATATGTTGAGAATTGCCTGCAATAGCGAAAAGAAATTCCATTAATTATGCATAACAGTAACGCAATAGGCATAAGTAAGAAAGTTCTTACTCAATAATCGCTTTGTCAAAACTTTACATATGTCCATGAGGTGGCCGCGAGAAAATTGGCATCAAAAGAACGATAACTCTTTCAATTATTTAAACTAATGACTGATAGGATGAAAGCTTTCCAATGACAATATTTGAAATATTTGTGGTTGAGATTCTTTTTTATTGCTGGAACAGTTATCGGTCGGTCGGCTTGTAAGCGACTAATGACTCTTATTAAATTTGATGTGCGTGGATGTAAGCTGAGAAGATATTCCGCATTGAGAGTCGAGAGGTGTCCATCAACAAACCTCTGTTATTGCTTTCATGCTTTCGTGTAGCGATAATTCACTACGAAAAAACCTTCAGCTATCTATCGAACAAGCTGGTAAAACCAAGACGGCTTTCGTCTTTCCAGGTCAGCAGGAAACATCGGCACTGCAGGTGAACGTTGCACTGAAAATCGATGTTTGTCCATTTCGTGGCAATCAAGACAGAGAGCAGCAAAGCCAGCATGCAACGCACTTTGCAGACAAAAAAAAATTTGCCTTCTTCGCTGATAGTGGCAAAGTTGACATAAAAAATTCAAGCCAGTCGATCGCGTACAACATCGTACAACAATTTGTGATTATTTAAAAAAAGGGAAAATTGCCTTAACCATATTAGACTCATTTTGATCTGTCTGGGTACATAAACATACACAAGAACAATTGTCGCATTTGATATTCTGAAAGGCAAGGAGTGATGTAATCGAATAATTTCTCGCCATTGGCGAAATGCGGCTCCTATTACGCGAAAGCATTATAAAAAATCATACCGAAACATGATGATTTCATAAGAAAAGCCAAAGCGGACATTTGGCGGACAACGTTTTTCCATTACTACCCTCAGTCTTCAATGACGGGTACAAAAACATGCAAGAGGACAAACATATAAGTAAAGCAATTTTAAACTACAAATGACCCATTTTCGCGTATATACGAAGAGAATCCGAAGCTTTACCAAATAAATTATATTTACAGCCGGTGATTAAATGAAAGAATTTGCAAAAATCCATAAAACGTTCTCTACGCATCTGATAAGACAAAGCGTATACCGTCAACCTGACCAAAGCGTCGTTTGCATTTACAATGTTTACTGGCCGGGGTAAATATTTTAAGGTAAAAAGAAAAAAGAAAACATTGAAAACCATAAAATTAGTTTTAGTCTCATCTCAACTAAAAACTCTAGTTGTTCCACTTATTTAACATTTGCTTGCATGCTTATACTCTACATAGATAGCCACACACATGCACCTATGCGCACATGCACACTCATCTTTTATCTTATTTTATGTGTTTATCTTACAAATCATTTTTTAAGCAAAAAAAAATTACCAGTCGAATATTTTCTCATTTGCAGGTATTCTCATTGTGGTTCTTGCCGTTGCTGTTGCTGTTGCTGTTGCTGTTCTTTTGGCCGCTAAAACTAAATTTTCTAAAAGTATTTATGACCGGCTAAAACATAAATATTCATTTTTTGCTTTGCGCTTCGTTTCGTTTTTATTTAGTTTTTTTTGTCTTGTTCTTCTTCTTCTTTTTCTTCGCGTTAAGCTCAATTCCCAACTGACAGTTGCAATTAAACTTAAAAAAAAAAGCGATAAATGTCAAAAAGTATACCTCAACCTCCCATGCATTCATTCATTCATTCATTTATAGCCTTTACAACAAGATGAATTATGATATTAAACATAGTTTAAGTTATTGTTGTATTGGTACGCTTTTTTTTTTCATTTTTTATTTATTTTTTGCTCTTGCTTTTTTTTTTTTCAATTTATCTATTTAACTACAATGCATCACATACAACCCGTCTCGACTGAAGGAAACAGATAAAAACTACGCTTTTCAGCTTTATGCATAGGCGGGCATTAGTCAATACCTACAACAATGTAATTAGCGTACCTAGAATTTAATAGAATTTGTTACCGCGCCCGGCTACCTATGCGAAAACTTATTGATATCTTGCTCTCTAAGCGTGAGATTCGTGTATTGGAAATTCTATATTACTGAAGATAAGTACCGCAAAGATTCCGATTATTTTAAAGGAAAGAACATTAAAAATTGTGAGTAATAAAACGTTGTACTTGGCATTGTTATGTTGCCATACAAACCCTAATATTTTAATCGAAATTCCCACAGAACGGCAGTGATTAGCTTCCTTCCTTCCTTCGTCCCTTCCGTTAAGGGAGGTACATAATTAAAATATCCCTTCAAACTGTTCAACTTTAGCTAAAAAATTATTTCTATCCTATCGCCTATCGAAAGCCAAAACCTGAAAGAGTTGATGATGAGAAAGCATGAATAATTTAGTCGTGAATCTCTATAATAACTAATCTCTTAATGAGACTTGGGGCAACCTAGATCTGAAATTCAACTTCCCAATACTGATCTCCTATTCAATTGACTATTACGTTCAGGAATGGAAATGACATCCTTCACATTGGCACACAATTGACTAACGCAACATTAAACACAACGTAAGCTACTATTAACTCTTTTTCCAAGTGACTAAAATTATTTCATGCTTCCTCTTACAGTTATCATTCAACAAGGATTATTTACATCTCCAGATGCAGCCTAATAACACTGTGCGGTTATGTCAATTGCTATGAGAAGGGCTTTGAATTTGTGTTTTTTCATTTTTCGAGTAACCAAAATTTTTTGCACTTCAAGAGAAGTTTAATCCTATTTTTTCCCGAACTAAATTTCGAAATGGAAAACTCTTTGCAAGCTGTTTGGAAAAACCAAAAACAACGTTATATACAATTGAATATTGCTGTTAAAATGTATATACAGTGTATAGCAAAAGAGTAACAACTTGGGAATTTTGATTTTATATATCCTAACGTAATATATATATATATATATATATATAAACATTTTCTCATAGCAATAACCTATCGCGAGAAAGGTTTGAAGCGAGAAAACGTTGCCCATTACATTCCAAGCCGGTCTATATGCACGTAATTAAATACTCCCTTACCCTTTCATTACCCTAGAGAGACTGCGAATCCATCGTACAGGTGTATTGATTAAAACAGAAAAACTCTTGATAAAGTAGTGGCAAATATTAAGTTAATTGAAAAAATTGCGGTCATCTCGATCCTGCTTAAGCAATTAAATGTGTAGTGTTATGATCATATACGTATGCAATAAGTAACACCTTTTAATTTACAAACTAATGAACCGAATTGCATGCCGGTATTGATGACAGTTTAATCAACGCACAGGAAGTAGTTTATATTGATACTCGAAATATGCGTATCTTTAAAACAAAAAATTCCCTTTATTTTTTGAACTCATACTTTCACAAAGTTCATTTCGAACTGATTTGGGGAACTATTTTGGGGCATGAAAATTGTGCATGAAAGTTGTGCAAAATTTGCAAACGAAAACATACGGTACCCCTAATGTAGATGCGTGGGATTTACCTTTGTTTTTGAACCGAAAGTTAGCGCTTCGTAAAAAGGCGTAGGAGTCGATCAAAAAGAGAAATAAACTAAATAAACTAATTAGTGGAAGTACGGATATATGGTGTATGCAGAACTAGGTCAGACGTAGATTGTCCGAACAATACTTTCGTCCATAATTCTGGGTACTTTTTGCACACAATAAAGCTATAAAGTAGTCCCTCATTTGATGATTAATTTCTTTATTATAAACCTAAAGTTTTTTAAACTGCACTGGCACGAATGGAGAAGCCTAGGGTTAGTTTTTCGAAAATTTGTAAGCTTCAAGACAGTTACTATTTTCTGCTAATCTATGTAAGTGAATATTACTCAAACAAAATCCCACCACGTCTGTTTATTAAGCAGAAAATATCCGTTTACATTGTCAGTAAGAGCTTTTGCTATTACTGAACGTTTCCACTTTGTAGCATCAGCATTGTATGCTGAATTAGACATAAGGCAAGGACTTGCAATGTTTACGGCAATTCCATTCCGTGCAGGCGATCTTACTAACCGTTAACTGCAAAGTAATCTTCCGCCTTGGCAAGGCGAGGCGACTATCTAACAGCTGAACATATAATATTCCCAAGATTTTTGGGATAACCACAGCCCTGGGGTAATACTCCTCGCAGAAGCCGTCTTTAACTGGAGTACGACTCTAATAAGCCTACAAGCAGCTATTCTACATCTAAGGCGTCTGTATGAGTGGACACGCTGGCGTCCGAGACACGCACACTCCAAATTATGATACAATTGGATTATTGTCATTACGCCATGTAACCACTCTCACATTCCAAGCACACATTCATCCCCGATTACCATCCAATTTTACTCCCACACAGACTTTCAATGTGCGAAAAGAGGGGTCAACACAGTAATGAACAGTTCCAATCACATTATTACCTTCTTGCTCCCAAAACTGTACATCATCAAAGGCCTTTGTAAGATTAAGAAAACCTTGAATTTCCGTAGTAGCTGGCTACATGGAAAAGAAATCTACAAATAGACGGCTCCCAATACTCTCGATTGCTTCCTCATAGAGAGCTCCCGTACAAATTGAAATCTCTTGTGTCAGTAATAAATGAAATTTTCTCCATTAAATAATCTTACGCGAGACGAGGTATATATGCAAGTAAAAGGCGAACACTGGATCTGTTTTCTAAGCAATTCTTCAAGCTTCATGCTACGATTGAATGAGTAAAGAAAGCTAAGCAGAAGATATCATTTTGTTGCATATCAAATCAAGTCAGAGCCAAGATATTGCTATGATACACTATTGTTGTTGCTTTTCTTAAAAGTGCTCCTTTTTATTTAACAATTGACTGAGGCCTCGAAATATAAAATGCATTACCTTACACTTGTGTTTTTAAAAAAGCAGGTACGCTTAGCCAACTGTCCATCTGGCCTGTTGATCTGTAGCGTAATTTCATAAATCCAAAGTTTTACAAATTAGAAGTGAAATCATGATTGTTAGTAAATATATCGTTTGCCCGACAAAATGCTTCACATATTGAATTATGGTATTTTTTTGGTCTGAAAATATTTACATTTACAATTTGAATTAATTAGAGTTCGTTTAAACAACGTTACCATGCCGTTACCTTTGAAATTGCTTGAAGCCGCCGCTTGATAAACAAAAGGCCGTATATTAATTTTTTCGTAAGAAAATTGAATTTTGTGTAAATAATTATGTATCTTCGCTAGTTTGCTTCTCAGTCGTAAACATTATTGCAAACGTTATGACATAACGTGTACAAGCTGTGGGCGGTTCCTCTCCGTGCAGCATAACGTAGTACGAATATCGATCTAATTCAGTTTTTTTGTTCACCAAAATATAGTTAAAGAAGTCATTGTCTTAACGAAAAGACACACATATGTAAGACATACATGTAAACATATATATTACATAAAGTATTTTGAAAAATTCTTGCAATCGAAACCCATTAGCCGCAGATAGAAGATGAACTGATACAAGATTATTTATTTATATTATAGTTCTTCGTCCTGGCTGAATTTTGGCAAGAAATACAAAATAATTTTTACGCCTTTGACATCCATTGCTTAGATTTACTTACTACCACTTTGCTTAGGTTTGCATACCTAACCTCAAACTTTCGAAATGCCACTGTATTGCTTGGAAATATGTTTCAACATCACGATTATACACAGATCAGCTAGCTAAGGATTAACTATTTTAATTTGATACTCTTTCTTGCCAACTTAATGGAGGTCTGATTAAATTTCATCCTTTTGTAAGAGGAGCAGAACTCACTTTAATTTCCCTACAGAGAGATTTTTGTTTTTTTTTGTTTACTTTTGTTTGTCATATTCAACATTAGCGTTGCGCCATTCGTTTATTCGTAGCTTAGCAACTGCTCATTTAAAAATAAAAAAGCAAAATTTTAAGTTTGTTCATGAAATGTAACAACTATTTCGGATAACAACGCGACAGAGTCTTCATAAGGGCGAAATTTGCGGACTTTAGGATTACATACACTAATAATGTGCGCTTGTGGTTGTGGTTGCGCTTGTGTATTTGCTTAATTATATTTAAAAAGTATTGAGGAATTTTGTTTTTTTTTTTTTTAATTTTTTTATAAATTTTGCTGTAAGAAAAACGTTGCTGTTATTTTACTCCAAACTGTGGATTTAAGCTACTTTTAAATCAAAAATAAAGACGAAGACGACAAACATATGCTTGGTCTCTCAGGTGATTAAAAATTTTGTAAGGTTTGTTAAATTTGAAAAAAAAACCCAAAGAGAACAACAAGGCAGATAGACAGACACACATACCCACACACACACACACACACACACACACACACACACACAAGCATTCTGTATGTCTGCAAGATTGCAATTGTGCATACACCACGCGAGTATGAGTCCAATCCAAGGTGTATTGTGCAATAGACACATTTCAGGCTGCAAGTTCAATGCAACACAATAAAGTTGACCTTAAAAGGTATGTGTCTACGTACGATTGCAAGCACATACAGTACCAACCATATGATGCGATGTTAATGTCAGAGTACCAGCGAATATAACTATTTCTGTATAATTCCCACATGTGTTCTAGTTTTGTGTCGACTTCGAGGTGACAAACAACAATCATGTAATTAAATTAAAAAATTTTCTTTATACGAAATCTTTTGTGTTTTAAAAAAGCCAATGTCATGCGAATTGGGTTTTCTCTCCTTCTTCTTCTTCTACTTTTTCTTATTCTTCTTTCTTATATACATGCATGTCGGTATATAAATAATTAATTTTATTACTATTTAAAAACACGTATTGTTTTCGTTTGATTTTCTTTTTTCTCTGTTTTTTTTCTTTTCTACTAACGTGCACTTTATAAATGTTTAATTTCTAAAAAAAAAAGTATAAAATAACTTTTTTCGTTTAAAAAAAAGTCTTTGCTTTTGATTTTAATTGGTCCTTTTAATCGTCATTCAAGTCGCCTACCTGCCCATTGACCACATCGTAATTCAGTTTACCCTGATGATTGGCCGAAGCCCAATTGCGTCGCGGCAAAATTCTACCAAAGTTAAAATATTTTTGCCTCAATTTCTCTTTGATTTCGTCTTCGTTCATAATGGCGCTCGCTTCGCGAAAATTCAAAAAAATCCTTCCTTTCTCATCGGTTTTAATGGGTAAAATTTCTGTACACACATTTCGAGCTTTTAACAGGAAACCCTCCTTTTCAGCATTTAATTCTTCTTCTGCTTCGTCGTCCTCGCCATCTTTGTGATCAAGATTTTCGGAGTCAGCCAATCTCGAGTCCATTGATTGAGAGCGACTAGGCTTGCCATGGTTACTTAAAATTGTATGTTTCTTTTTGTTCCGCAAATAGAACGGGTCTCTGTCGCTTGCCTTTACATACTGAACTACAGGGCGATTGACGCCCCATTTCGGTCGTTCATCCATTTTATGACGCTTCTTCTCTTTCTCTTTACTCTTAGCCTTAAATGTAGTCGTAGTAGTTGTCGTAGTTGTAGTAGTTGTTTCATGATCCTTTTCAGTCTCTTTAGCCGGCTTGCTATTGCTCTTTGATGTCTGAGTAGTGGTGGTAGTCGAAACTTCTCGCTTGAGTAACACTTTATAAAAGTTGTCATGAAATAGACATAAATCGCAATTCAATGGCAGTTCCGTTTGCGTTTCCACATCTTGACGATCTACAGATTCCTCGAGAAATTCTCTTAATTCCGGTTCCCCTTTGACATCCTCTGCTCTAAGTTCGCTTCCTGGCATTAATGTCAAATCTTTTGGTTTCATCATTTGTTCCTTTTCTTCCAATCTTAATGAGTTATCATTTCTTTTATCCTGGACCTGCTCCGTATTTGGATCTGTTACTACAGATATTGGTTCCTCTTTTGCGATGGCAGAATTAGGTTTCATTTGTTGTTGCATCAGATACGTGGCTATTTGAAGATTACCTATAGCATTTTGTAAACCCAAAATATCTGTCGTGACTGGTAAAGGTATCAGGGTAGCCGGTTGCATAATCATTACATTTTCCGTATTCTGATATTCTGTACGTTTGTTATTTTCACATGTTTCTACTGATTTGGTTTTAGCGAAGCTTTTTCGCAAATTGATGGGCGTACCGATTAAAACTTTTTCTTCAGTTTCTTCATCCTTGGTCTCTTGAAATTTGTCGTCCATTTTGTAAAGTCCTTGACACTTTTCTTGACTTTCATGTGTCTCCTCAATTTCTTCTTTAATTTCCGTTTCTCTTTCTTGTTCTATTCTGTCGATATATTTATTGCGTTTTTTTTGTTTTTCTAATTTTGCTGCCATTTCTGCTTTCACGATTGCGTCCAGCATTGCTTGTTGCTTCCGTTTTTGAGCTTCTTCTCTCTCTTGAACTTGCTGACGTTCTATTTCTAGGCGTTCTCGTTCTAATTGCTTCTGTTTACGTATACGTTCTTCTTCTTGACGCTCCTCCAGTCTGTAACGTTCGATTTCCCATCTTCGTTTCGTCTCTTTTTCGTGCAGTTGCTGTTTAATCGCCTGTTGATACTCTAAAGCTTTACGCTTCTTATCTAATCGTTCAGCCATGGCTTGGGCATCAACCGGCACATTTTGGCCCCTAAGATAAGTGGAAGAATGCAACGATTGGTTATCGTCTTCGCTATCTTTTAAATCGTGATGGCCGCGGTTTAACCAACCCGGACCATCTGCATGCTGTTGCAGTTGTTTACTTTGATAATCTTGCATTTGACCATAAGACCATTTGGCTCGTTCTCGTTCCTCATGAGCCCGTACATAAGCATCCATTTCATTTGTCGATGAAGATATCTCATAAGTATTGGAAGTGGATACATCGCGGCTAACATTAGACGGTGTTGAGTTGGAGACCACGTAATAACTGAAAAGTAGAAAACGGTAAAAGTGCATTTCTCTCGTATTTAAATTTTTAAATTACCCTCCTTCGCCTTGTGCGTGAGTCAGTCCGTCGTCATCGTAGTTGGGCAAACGTTGTTGTTTATTTCTACGTCTATTTACTATAAAGGTTTTATTTAACATTTGCGAATGCTCATCATCAGGCTGTTGACCTTTAACCGTTGTTGGTTCATTAGCAACTATTTTCTCTCTATAAACTAAACCCTCACTTCCACCTACACCCATAGCACTGCTCTCATTACCACCACTAACAATGCTTTCAATTTGACTTGCACCATCGTTGAACCATATGTTGGGGGTGTGTGTGTTTTTTGGAGAATCACTTATATAACCGGAAGTATCTTCCTCCTGGCAACCATTGTTTCCAGGCTGTTGAACGTTGTTTAATCGATGTGCCAAGTTACCAGGCTCCCTATCCTTTAATGGTTGCTTATGAATGCTTTGCTTATCGTTTTCACAGAGCTTGAAATTTCGATTACGTATCACTGGCAGACTAGGACTACGTACGCGTTGCGCCTGGGTATTCTGAATGCGAGGTTTGGCTGTTTGCAAAGCATTCATGGCCAACGGTTCTGCGTAACGATGTCTCCGATTACCTGGTACGTGGTAAGTCATTGTACTTGTAGTGCTGTTACGTTGTCGTGGTGCGAGCGTTTTATTGTCTATAGCCTGCAAAGCATAGCTACCTTTACGAAGTCTTACAAAGCCTTGTGAATCAGTCACATCTTCAAAATCCGCCTCATACATTCCATCGTCATCGTCTATGTAATCATAACTTATGCCACGTCTTATGTTAGCTCGTTGCTCTGCCATGATTTGCTGTTTTGGAACTACGGCGTATTTATTCATTTGCTCTCTTTGATACGGTATATGTTGATTTAGTCCTAAATTTGTAGGTGGGTGTGACTTCTGTTTTTGATGTAAATTTTGTGGCGAATTATGCTGATTAAGGGTGGAGGACTCGTGTAAATCCAAATTTGAGTAATAAGTGCGTATGGAAGTGCGTTCGATTTTGTGGTGGTGTGTCGAAGAAGAGTGCATAGAAGAAGAAAACATTTTATCCAAACGAGCAATTTCCTCTAAAATCAATCGATCAATATAATCAAAAAGAAAGGAAAGAAAAAGAAAAAACAAGACGATAAGGATATCATCCTTGCCTTTATTTCTGCATTACCTCTTTCTTTAGCCCATTGCTGCTTTTTCAAATCCAACAGTGTTTGAGTTTGACGGCCTTCAGCACCAGTAATCATAACTTTCCACCAACCCTTCGCTTTACTCTAGTAGTTCATCGTACTGGGCAAAATTTATTCAAACTAAACTTGTATTTTTTATTTATTATTTTTTTTTTAATAAGAATTGTATCCGTAAATACCTTTGCACTACTTAAAGTCTGGGTAAAGACTGAACTTTGTATTGTAGTTTGGGTAAATCCTTTTACGAAAATATTTAAAATTCCTTTAGATTTGTTTAGTCGGTTTCCTTATAAACTTGTTGGCTTGATTTCTTATGATTATGATACACATTCGTTCAAGTTTGTGTATTGGCATGTTTGTGTTGCCGTAGTCCTTGGCAACTTACATAAAATACTATTTACAAAAGACAAACACTCCTACATGGTATGTATCCTAACACATGGTCGGTAAATAGCTATTATTTCGTTAAGTTGCCTTAAATTGTGAATGAATTTTGTTGTGGATCGAAGTTACTATGCACGGCCAAAAAACCCTTATAATAATAGCGGAAATATTTGATTGACATGTATTTCGTGTGTTAGTAAATTCTATTTAATATCATTGAGGTTAAATACCAACAAAACGCTGGCGTTTTCATTACCTTAAAGTGCTCTTACGACAGCTCCTGAAGCTTTAAACAGAATTCCCTTCACTCACGCAAAACGAATAGAACCCCTACTCGACTTACATATTTTCAAACTTTAAACAATCAATTTGCGCGCATACATACAAAGTGTTCAATAACCATTAGATATGCTGGCAAGGTTTGAATGTCTGTTAAGAAGATTAACTACATTTAGTAAACTTATTTTGACTTTCAAAAGCTTCCGAGTTCTGGATATGAATATCCAGAATGTATATATAAAGGGAGTTTAGCAACACACTCTCATACGCAGTCCTCAAGCCACAAGCCAAGAAGTTCTTTCTTCTTCCTCACAGGCAAAGGTGTAAAAGTGTTTGAAATAATTGACTCTTCATCTTCACCGGCCTTCAACTTTCGCAACACAAATGTAGTCCGCATTTTCAAAAGATACGATGAGTTAATAATAAAAGTGAAAAGGAAAAATACATAAGCGGAACCCTTAACAGATAACAATCAAAATCAAAACAGTTTATAAAAATCATACCAAATCCCTTATTTCGGCGATAAAAAATGACGTATGGTGCATGCAATGCAAGCAAAATGAATGCAGAATCCGTTTTTGGATCACGTATATAACGTTACCAAAGGTGTTTTGAACTGAAGTCATTCGAACAGGTTTGGGAAACTCATACGAAATCCGTCTAATAATCGCTGAATGAATCCACTTTTATTTACATTCCGTAGCTTGTAGTTAGGATATGTTAAGTTTAAGTGAATGTATGCAACCTGAAGATGGACTTGAGATAAACGCGCTAATCGATTCAACGTCATTACCGAAATCGGTTTAAGCACAGCTGCTCATATTTCCTTCTTTCTGTCTGATATCTAATGTCGCTTGCATTATTGTATTCAACCTAAACACCGCAATTTTCGAATTGTTTTGGCGAAGTTTGTCGCACTGTCATGTTTTGGCACAAAGGCGAGCGCTATTCCCTACAATTTTAGAAAATGGACTATATGTAAGAAAGACAAAAATCCACGAGAAATAGTATTTTGGTGAAGTAAATAAATGCGGATAACTTAGATGGAATGCGGCCCTCTCTTCAACGTTCATTCATATGAAATTTCTTTGCAAAATTGGCTTCGATATGGCAACTATATCTAATTATTCGTATTTCACATTAATATACTCTAGTAAGTTTCGAGACTATGCCCCTCCCTATAAAGATTCTCATAAAAATTAAGGAACAATTTTGTACTGTATGACGAACACAGCTGACGGATAATAAGTTCTTTGGCAAAGAAACTAGCTACTAAGTTTGGACGACTTCGATTCACCTGTTGGACCCATAGACTCCATGGAAGGATTCTCATGAAAAGTAAGCCTTCATAAGGAGTCTCCCCCACATAAAATCATGGACCGAAGAAAATCATACTTAGGCCAGGGTATACATTGGCCTAGGGCATAATATCAGCCCGTCCGCTAAGTAAGTAGCTCGGAGCACGTCTTTAATGTAACAGCCTGTGAACTATCTGTGCGATGAAGAGTGTAATACCCCCGTTACTATCGAATTTGCTAGTTTTTCAATGGCGCGAGCGTCTATCCGACCTTTTTGATCTTTTTTGTCTTGTTACACAAAAAAAGCTACAATCTCAGATCGTAAATATTTATGTTACACAAAAGTGGCGCCCACTTGCGGGCGCCCGCGTGCGGGCAAAAGAATTACATTTTCAAATCGCAGACATCTATGATACACAAAAGGGTTAACTTATCACAAAAGTAAATGAAGAATTTTATGAAGCGAAGTGGCTTGAGGTCTTTAAAACTTTTTCGGACGCCAAAAATGTCAATGAGTTGCAGAAACAAGTAGTTAAGTGTTTTTGATAACCAGTTGTGAGGCTCGAAACTGAATGAAATATTTTGTAAGGGTAGTCAGAATATCATACTATATACAAAGCAGTGAGAGCTATAAAATCCACGTCGATAGGGAGCACATTTTTTCAGCTAGGATGACATGAATGCTATTGCATTTATTTTTAGAATGCATGGAAAAGAAAAAATCTATTATTTTCAAGAATGCATATCCGAACAACTGGTGTTTTTCAATCGTGTATCTGTCTTCTTATAAACGCATGCGGAACCGCATACATAGATTAAAGAGTTCCTTTTTGCTGCACCCATCGAAGGCGAATCAAAGTTAAAGTTTCGTAAGTTGTGCTTCCCGTACCATTTGAAATGTCCCTTAAATTTACGGTAAAGCCTTCACATCCTATCACACGGATAAACCTATATGCCGAAGTACATATCTACACGGTATACAATTATCATCTGCAAGAAGGGTTACAACATAACGTGTATTTACAATTCGACTGAAGCGCTTCTGATGTAATTACCTTCCTCGATAACATTCATAGCAGAAGATTCGACAATGACGACCGAAAAAGAAATTTACATGGTTAAGAATATCGTCAGGTTTCTTCTAAACGTATTCAGCGAATCATTAAAAGATTTCAAAATCACCATTCGAATATCGAACTGCATGGGCGGGCAGTACGTGCTATTAAGTTAACATCATTGCTTCCATATTGAATTGTTTCAGTAACACACCCATAAGCCACAATTTCAAAATACGCTTCTTATGTGCATTCATTTTGTTTCACGATATCTTTACGATCGCCTAGACAACTATTGTTTTCGCTTTGTGCTCGAACATCGCACTGAACAAAATGTATGCAAATGCTTAAATTTTCAGAAAAATATTGTATAGTGAAAAAGCATTCATTCAAGTCAAGTTTTCTCAATGCCACGTGTGCCTAGATGAGTTTGCAAACACATAGAGGGAAAACTTCACCATTACCTTCAAATGTATATTAATTAGGAAAAATTAAGGTTTTATTAAGTTAAACGAATAACAATTGATTTCAAGAGTGTTATCCCGTTAATGCTCGTAACGTTCACGTTTGCGAACGTGTTAATGGTCGCTCGTGCCTGCGTAGACCGTGCTCCCGGTGCTCCCATATTTTTAATATTTTTGTTTTGCAAAGAGATTTCATGCTTTGGGCTTAACTGACATAATGGTAAGGCTCAGATTATCCAAGAATCGAAAAGAATGCAAAAAATTTGTGCGAACTTTTTGCTTAAGTGCTTAAAACGTAAGCAAAACTGGATCGGAAAGTTTCGCTGGGAAAAGCTCATGATTATGTTCGCTAGTCCAATCGTTTAAGCCAACAGTTTACTGATGTAACGAAAAGTTTTACAAAGTCAGTCAGTCCTTCATTCTTCATTACGTTTTTTTTAATTTTTCAATATTAAATGTTGTGTGTAAAATGATATATCCATATATTATATGTATATATATACATATGTATATATATACATATGTATATATATACATATGTATATATATATATATATAGCTTAATTGTACATTACAAATCTTTCATTTGCGTTCACAAATTGAAGCTTTCAACGCTTTACTCCTTTTTTATTGATTATTGAATTCAAAATAAATGTCTACGCGCACATATGCTTATACAAAAAAAAAAACAGTGTTGGGCACATTTTTCTAAACAAAACTAACACAAGTGTAATTAAAGAATGCAGTAAATCCAATTATTGCATACACACCGTCTATTTTCCGTCGGAGATAATTTTAAATGAAATTTCTATAGGAAATTTTGTGCCGATAGAAGCAATTTTGGAATGACTTCAACTATATGAATGTGGGATAAAGACGGGCATGAAGTCAGGACCCGTTAATTTACATTTTAACGCTAATCGAAAATATTTTACATTAGATCTTAGATGTATGCTCCTATACGTTGCAAACGAAGTAGAGAGAGAGAGAGAGAGAGAGAAACCCACGAATAAGGGTCAGCGTTGAGTAACTTAGTACGGGTTTATAGTTATCGATTTCCTTTAATATAAGTGTCACTAGGTGTACTCGTCCTCAAATTTCTTTAGCTACCATTAAACTTGCCGGCATTGCTTGCTTGCATTAGCTATGCGGGATGAGTTTGCCAGCTTTACGACTGTTACAAGCAGTGTGTAAATGATGTAATAAAATAACAAGGAAAATTTTGTTGTACTGTAAGAGGACAACGGAGCTGCTCGATTCGGACTGGAGTGAGCTTAAGGCAGATGTAAGAAAATCACTATTTATAAGCAAATAAGAAATTAAGCTTGATACCCATTCGTGATCCGACTTGAAATTAAATACAATGATCATATGTACGACCAACATCACAAGGTTCCAAGTTGGCGTGGTAATGTCCTTCGATCAAAAGAGTGTATTTATTAGGAAAGGTTATTGAAATATTTTATGACTAGATAGATGGATGGATATATGATACTATCAGATAACAATAATCATATTGCCTCCTACGATGACGTAGCATTTCAAAGTTTTCATGAAGATACTGATTTGTACTACATCTTAGAGTTCTACTAAGGCAAAGGCAGAAATGCTGCGTGAACTAAAAAAGAAGGCGCATTTCTATCATGATTGAATTCAATCGCTACCGAAGCCAAGCAAAACCTTGCCACGTTTGAACGCATTGATAAAAGGCGATGTACAGTGGGTCACCTGCAAGAGTAATGCGCGCAAAAGATTATGGTCTAAGATGGACGAAGCGGCCCACGGCGATAAAATGAAGGAAAATAGGCTAATAATTTTAGTGTTTTTGGTGGGATCGATACGAAATCAACGGTCGTGAGCCCTGAACTTCAATCTGATCGGACCTTTTTCTACGTTCTACTTTCTATTGGCAGCAATTGATGTGTTTATAAAGCGCGACCAGAATTGCTCAATAAAAACACCGTCAACATTCATCACACATCATGCTCAGACAACACACATATTTAATAAGTCGGGAAAACTATGGCAGCTTGGTTTGGGAGAATTTGACGCATTCACTTTGCCTCAGCTTGCTTTGACTAATTATCATTTTTCTTGTTTCGCTTTTCACAAAACGTTGATTTCAAATAATACCAATAAAAGTGATTTGGTTCAGTTTCTCATGCACAAAATTCCAGAACTCCTATAGCGATGAAATAATGATTTAACCGCCAAAAAACGAGAAGGATATTAGACGACAGTAGCGATTGTGTGCATTAAAAAATGCATTTCATTCAAAAAAGAAAAATAATTATAAAAAAGATTACAAAAGATCTCTCAACATTATTTTTGCGCACCTAATATAAGCCGTTGTAAATGACATTAGTATAAAAGCTCCACCTGTTTAGATGCTTAAAAGATATTTAAAAATTTACATTTCAATCAATATAAAAAACGTTGGGAAACGTACAAACCTTCAGGTGATGTTTTTATCATATATAGACGTATAGACATATTAAATTTTATTATTACGTAATAAATAAATTTATATAAATTATTTATAAAGAAGATAGCTGACATTGGACTTAACCTGTTTTCATTTTGAACTGTTCAAGATGTGCTACATGTTACGAGCGAAATGAAAATCTTTCATCATTATAACTGATGGCTATAAAAATTGAAAGAAAGAAAGCACAATCAACTAAAGCATCAAAAACTAAATGGCATATAAAGGGAACGCATAACGCGGCGTTCTTGCAAATATAAATATAAAAATGATTTTTATTAAATGCAGCTTAAGGTAGCAATTACATACATATAGCATAGCATATGCGTATTATTATCGTTTATTAACTGAACCGTTACTTTAAATATATTTTATTATTTTATATATTTAAGTGAGTATGTGTCCGTATAAAAACATAAAACTGGATTTTAGCCATAACTCCATAAACTTTGAAATGAGAGTAAATTTGATGACATAAAATATACTTTTCTTTTATATTTATTTATAAGTGATACGCACGATTGGTAAGATAATTATTAATATAAATATATTACCTTTAAGCAAGAAAAAAAATAATTAAAGGTAGAGAAGAACAATAAATTAATAATGAAATGAATTGGTTTCGCATTGCGAATGAATAAAAAGAATTTCCTATGAAATGCAATTAATAGTCAAAACTCTTGGAAGTGTTAAAATTTCTATTCAGATATAAAAACTCAGTAAAAGCAAAACAAAAAACAAAAAACTACAGAGAAAATAAAGCAAAGAGTGCTTCTACTTATAACTAACTTATGCTAACTAGAGTAGAGTGTCCTTAAAACGTATATGAATATTTTTAATAGATCTAAAGTCAACTTAACTCGATTTCAGTACAATCGATCAGTAACAATCAGTATAAAAAATGAAGCTTGACAACTGGACATATATCGCTAGTTTCGTCTTAAAAATAAGATAAGTAATATATACTCTACGACATGTATATACATACAACAGTTCAAAGGTTAATTCTCTAAAGGAAAATTCTCTACAATGAAAGTTTTGAAGTAACAGCTGACTGACTGATATATACATATATACATATATATATATATATATATGTATATATAATGTATCATATAATAATAGATGCAATGAAGCCCTTAGCAGATTATTATGGGGCTAACTAATGCTATCTGCGTTATTAAGCATACAACATATTTTCAAGTACTCGACGTTTAATTAATGTTTGGGGACTTCACTGAAGATTCAGTTTAAACTGAGTACAAAAACTTTCTTACTTGCTTTATGGTTACTTCTTCGTTAGCATATGTTAACCTAATTATAAATCCTTTTTACATATTTTCTCTCTCTTTGACATGATTTCCTCTTGTTTCTATCTTTATAGCATATTTTCTTTTTATTTTCCTTTTGCCAAGAATAAAATTTTTTAACATACGCGAATATGATTTTTCTCATTTTAATACAACATATTCCGACATTTAACCTTTTTTGTATAAAACGAATTTTTAATGCTTAGAAAGTTACCACCTATTTTTTGGTTACTATTCCTATTACTGTTTCTTTTTGTTGTTGTTGTTGTTATTGTTATTGTTGTTATTGCTGTTGTTCCTTATAGCTGAAGACTACAACCCACCACGCCGAACGTTATCATTTTAAAAGACATCACATCACACAAATAAGTATATGAGAAGAAAACATTTCACCGCTATAATCCCGAAAACCTCTCATATAAAACAAGAGTGACAGACGGTAAAGGAGAGTAGAAGACGCGAGATGAAAGGAAAAGATCATAACAACATATGACCAAACATAAAGACTTTAAATGACTATCTAGACACAAATAACTGCCAAACTGCCAGCTTACCATTCAACTAAATAAGCGAACAAAAAGAAGAAGAATATATATATAGAAGAATATATATATATATATATACAAATATATATATATATATATATATTAAAAATAATAAAAAAACAAAAAGATATGTATGAATGCTCAGATTGGTGGCTAGCTGGATGGCTGACTGGATGCTTAGCTGACTAGCTGCCTAGCTGCCTGATTGTTGTTTGTACGCTTTTAGCCGTTTCAGAGCAGAGACCAATAAAAACAAACAAATCTACGTACAACAGCAAACAAGCTGAAACATAATAATTGTAATTTTATCAATGACTAAGTAATGTTTTGAATTTCTTTCCTTTTTTTTTTCTTTTTTTTTTTTTTTTTTTTTTTTTCTGTTATTGTTGTTGTCATTATTTTTGTTTTTGCCTTCTTAAACATATTTCACTTATGGCTTTAAACATAAAATGCTTAGATATAATGTCTCTCCAACAAAACGATAATATCAATGATTATGTAGTGTATATATTTTTTTGATGATGTTGACACGATCTCTTCGATCGACAGCAACAGTAACAACGGTAACAACAACAACAATAACAACAACAGCACTAACAGAGCATTGAGCAGCGCTAAGTAACTTCGCTTGGGCAAAAGACTTTCGAAATGCGGAGTTTTGTTTTTCTCCGCCTTTCCCCCTCTTCTCCAATGAATGGTCAACGAGAAGCGTTTTCTTTCAATTCGATAAAATACCAAGAAAATTAATCATCATCTCAAGTGAGAATTAATTGTTGCACTAAATTTTTTAAATCAAATTCTTTAAAATGTAAAACCATAATATCTGATGATAGATATGCTTCAGTCTTCTATTGCAAATCGTCCGTTCATTTTCGTGCGCGTTGTATTTTTATTTTCTCCTTATTTGGTGACCCTTTTAAATTCGTGGCCGACCATCAATCATATTTACACGTATGACACAGCTACAGTGCAATACCCGAGATGAAAGAAACAAAATGATGAGTATCACTCTTCTTCTTTATTTTATTTAGGATTTGCTTTTACTAACACGGAACGATTAAGTGTGCAACAAATTAAACCTTAAAATTACGGCATTCCTACTGACATGAGTTTATTGATATTAAGAATTGAAGATTGAATGAGTGAATGAGTCCCTTCCTCTTCTGCTCACAAATAATTACAAATGTTGTCAATTAAAGAAAGAAGACAAAAATAAACAAAAAAAATAAAATCAAAAATAAAAAATAATTTCCGCCTTTGCTTATATATTATATATTATACATTGATTTCGTTTGCTCGTTATTCGTGTTGTGAAAGCGTTTGTTGTCAGTTTAACAAATTGTTTAAGTTATTTGTTATGTTACCTTCGTTCAAATGACGTTTTTGTCGTCGTTCTTGATATTGTTCCTTTCGATTTGATTATTATAAATTAGCTCAAGTGTACGCTTATCGCTTCAACAACAAGCTGCTAGTGATCAATCAATTTCAAAAGTTATGGAAATAAATGAGCAAAAAAAAAAACCGACAAAAAATTAATAAAAATTTATAGGATTAGGAGAAAAACAGAAATGAGTAAATAGAGAGAAAGTGGGAGATAGATCGAGAGAAGGGAAGATAGCCGAAAGTAAAGACAGGATCGCTAAAAATGTTAACAATTTCAACATTTTTTTTCTTATACCATCTGTCAATGGGTATTTGTAACAAAAAAAAAACAAAAAGAACAACGAAATGCAGAAAGAAGATTGTGCATAAACAATCCGTAATAAGCAAATAAATATCCATATCGCTCTTTAATTGCTCGGTTTGCTTAATCACGAGACCGGGAAAAGTTAGCTCGAAAATTGCAAAGCCTTACGTAGCTAATATTTATGAGTAAACATATTGCAATTGCGATAAATAAATAGCAAAAGAAACCAAGTAAGAATATTCGAGTCAGGCAAGGCCGACCATTAGATACCCTACACCAACTCGGCTACACGTGACACATTAGTTTCATGCGACATATGCATACTTTTCATGCAAGCCCGTAAATTCGAGGATGGCCAAAATGTCACAACACCGCCCCAAATTTAGCAAACTGCAATTACTTCCTAAAAATTTTATTATTTCGAAGTTTCTGTCATAAAAACTTGGATGTTAGATCTTCTCTCTCTGTGTAACGACTTGCGTTTCGTGGTAGTCCTCATATACGTTAGAGACCAAAAAACAGACCTGTGTTGTCCAAATTCGGTTTGCTTGATTTTTTTGTCAATTTATTGTGGACCGATTTTCGCCCTGCAGCATTGAAAGTCAAACCATTTCACCATATAGAGATTTTGTTTTCGCAGGAACTGTTATAGGAGCGAGGGTTCAAAACATTGCTCCAGTTAAGATACTATTACACAGCGAATGTTATCAAACAATTTTGAAAATTGCAAATAATCTGTTGTTTTAAAAAGTGGTTATGTGGGGAGGAGTCGCAAAAGTGGATCGGATCGATTGGTTGTAACACATCGGTGCACCAAAATAAATTCATCAAAATATGTTGGAAATTGCGGCCTGCAGATTGAACACAAATTTACATATCCAGACATCAGACGGACAGACGGATTCAGAAAATTATTCTGAAAATGATTCTGAATCGATCGCTATAATAAAACGTGGATCGATCTTACGCTCTTCTGAATGTTGCATACGTCCGCACACACTTAATACATTCTTTACTATAGAGTATAAAATGTGATCTCACTTTAGGAAGCCCGGAAAAGCACGTATACCTATAAAAACCTGGAAAATGCAGTAAAACAACTTGAGGAACAAAAATGAATTAACTACTAAGAATAAGAGAAGATAAGAGAAGTTTATGATGCCTTGTCAATCTTCTTATCTCATTGCATTCATCTGGACGGGATATTGCTGTGCGATTTATATGATTACTCAGTCCGTCAAGAAGTCTTCACAAAATGTGTTGAATTCCATTTTGAATGAAATCGTGTTTGTTGCCAACGAACCACGAGGCGTTAACAATAAAACGCAGAATCATAGATTAATATTTTCAAAGTCTTTGAGTATTATATTAGAGATGTTGAGTGTATCGTAGACTTGTATGCATTAAGTCCACATAGATACATGGGGAGAGAGACGGGAACAAAAATGAATGAATTTTACCTTTAGAAGGAACAACATTTTTTACTTACTCTTATTTACTTTGCCGTTTTCGAACGTATGTACGGTAACAGCTTCTTTTTATTACATTACCACGTTCCCTGTTCCCTACATTACGTTTATGAGAGAAAAATATGTTCTTTTCAAACCACAGAATGCGCCATCTAAACAAAAAAAAAAAATTTATAATTTGTTTATTATAATACGTCAATATGATGGAGCAGCATCAACAAATTAAGGAATATCGTTACATAACATGCGGTGATAAAATTAAAATGCTTCGGGTACCAAGTCATATCGGTTTATTGGGACATGAGCAAGCTGATCGAGTGGCGCTGCATGCTGCTTCTGCATCTCTAATTATGGATGATGTTCGACCTTCAAAGATACATTGGAAGAAAAGTTTAAGAGAAAACTACGAAAGGAACTCTACAATACTATCTATCATCAGCAACGCTCTTCTATTAACCCTCAATTAACTCCAACGTTATAGCCCACAAATATTGAGAAAATCAAGATCAAAACATTTTCGAGAATTCGCCTTCGCCAAACAATTGCAACTCATCAATGCATCTTAAAGAAATAAATCTTCTTCCCCAATACGCAATTGTGGACAAATGACTCAGTCACTATGAAGCACATTCTTTGTGACTGCCTTAACTTTTCGTTCGCTAGAAGTATTTGGCTTTTGGACCAACTAATCCTATGGACATCCTAAAATCAGCTACAGAACGCAATGTCAACAACATTACTTTATTAAAACTATTCGGCTTAATATCTAATGCTCTCTTCCAAAAACGAAGCGGATAGCCTATGTTGTTGAGCTAGTGTTGAGCTAGTGCTCAATGCCTTTTTCTTTTTTATGAAGCCCAATACAAGTCGTCCACATTACCAATTGTACGGAAAAATCAAACTGAAACGATTTCATTTTTATTAAATGAAAAGTAAGTCAAAATATTATGGTGGTCCAAAATTTGATCCTCTCCACTTAATACAGCTGTTCATGGAACGACTTTAGCTCGAAATAAACTTGTTTTAAAAGTGATGTTTAAAATGCCTTTTCTATGAGAAAACTTTTATTTTCTATGTACCTACGAAAACATATTAGACAGAAATCAGAGCGAGAGTGCGCATCGGTAGGAGAAATTCCGATAAAAACATATGTAAAGAGATTATAGCGGGTCACTAAGATTATAGCGGTAAAAGTGTTGAGTGTTGCATACATACGCACGAACTTAATATACCCTCGTAACCCAAGTGTTGTAGGGTATAATTAATCATTCATTATTGAAAAAATTGTATTTTTATTAAAATTTTGAAAATTGTCAAAAAAAAATATTGAAATATATATATAAGCAGGCAAAGTATTATATAAGATGAAAAACAAAGTATTTTCTTGTATTGTAGTACTTCTTCATTCGTTGTCTTCCAAGTGATGATATATGATGCAGTTATTCTATTGCTTCTGTCCGTACCGCCCATTTTCCTAACCCAAGTAAGAGCTACTTGTGGTTTCCCTACCATCAATTTTATGGGGAATAGCTTCCAAATCAAAGACGTTAACCAAATTTTTTTTAATTTTGTAACCGACTTACTGGTATTGTAAAGAAAACACATCATTAAATACAATATGCGTTTATGTTTTACACGAAACTTTGAGTTTTTTTTTTACAAATGATATGAGTGCACGTCAAACGTCAACTAAAATGAGGATTTGGATTGAGGCGTGTACTCATTATGGACTATTAACTGATTAAAACTACGAAGCAATATGGTACACATTTCAAGCAGCATTGCAATCATCATTATGCCGCATAAAATAGTTTCAGCAACGATGAATTTCAGCAAGTACCGAAAACGGTACATGTCGCCGGGAACATGTTGAATTATCCAACGTTGTATTTACGACAATAAACTTGCGATTTAGACGTTCTGTAATATCAGGTAGGTTAGGCCGGTTTTTCCTTTTTTAGGCTCATGTTGTCGCATTCATTCATCCACAAGAAATATGTGGAAATTTGTATCTTTGTATCTAGAACCTATTTTTATTGCTTTTCTTGAAAACGGAGGTATTTTTAGTTTAGATAATATATGTGTCAAAGTACTTTCACCGAATCAAGTTATTTGTAATATCAGCTTGTCTGAGAGAGAGATAGAGAGAGAGAGAGAGAGAGAAAGAGAGAGATGATGTTAATATGTTGACCAAATTTGTAGCCGGAATCTCATTTTGGCGAACATGACAAGGACGATTTCAGATTTCATACGCAAACAAGGACATGGTTAAAACGGTGCAACCATTCCCGTTCATAGGGTACATATAGAGTTCCCAAAACGAATCCCCGTCCTTTACAAGCATTTGAGCAAACTACAATAATCAATAGGATAATTAATATACAAAAGCTAAGTTATAATCCGATGTAATGGAAGCTCACATCACAACCAAAACCTAATGAGTTCTAGCCAATAGCGAAGCATCTAAGCTAAGATGTGACAAATTACTATTGCTATGCCGCTACGAAATGTAGCCCCAATTGAACAGTAAGTCATTAGTTCGCGTCATCGAACGAAAAGTATGTACAGTGTACGAGATTTATTTATTATAAGACAGTTCTGTACAGGCGTAAACTTCAGATACTCGGAACACTGTAGCTTCTTTAACATATAGGAGAATAGCAGCAGTAATGTGATTTAACGGCTGACGAGGCACAACAGATACTCATTAAAGTTTGAGCACATAATTCGGAAAGCGAAGGCCAGTTCGTAATGGGTTCGACAATGAGACAGCTTGATAAAACCTACGTAACGTATAATATTTATATTTTTGCATATACTGATAAATAGACATACATCAGCATGCAAAATCGGTTCTACTTAAGATCACTAATCTTCAAGTTATTTTGTGAAACATTTATTACGATTTTCATATTTGTTTAAGTGTTTTTTTTAAACAATTGTATGATGAATAATTTTCACACTAATTTCGTACGAGTTGACCTTTTTATATACGTTATGAGGAACATATTTCGGGAGATCATCCAAATCACGAAGATCAGGCCTGTAATGGATCATCTAAATGAAGAATTTTCATCTATTCCCCTAGATGAATGCCTTTCAATAGACGAAAAAATGTGTTCAACAAAAATGGGTCATTTATTGGCACAATATTTGGCAAATAAGCTCCATAAGTGCAGTTAGAAGCTAGTTGTTTGCTAGTTGCCTCAGTGCATTCCGGGCAAGAAGACAAAAGAAATAGACTACCAGATGTGACCAGATTTGATAGCCACCATTAATCTTGTCTTACGATTAGTCAGAGTGATACCAAGAATGAGGAATCATATCGTGCCTTTCAATAATTTGTACACATTATTGCCTCTGGCATACTATTTATCGAAACAAGAGATTCATTGTATCGGAATCGTACTAATTGTAGACTCGCGGACAAGAAGGGTCCAATACAGACGACGCTTCCTTGGGGAACTTATGAGGTAAGAATTTCTCCCCATGATGATGGGGACTTTGACTTTTCAACGACGGTGTGGCAAGACAATAAGGTTGTTACCTTGTTGTCGCAGCCCGTACACAATATTTGCCGCTACGATAAGCGACGAAAGCAAAATGTCGATATCTCTTGTCCAAAAGTAGTGCAAGAGAAAGAGGCTCCGTTAGAGAGGGCATCCCAAACAAACAACTACCATTGGTTAGTTCTTTCGAACTGATTGAGATGCAAAATTCCGTTACGTAAGCATATCATACAGTGGTCAAGTAACAACTGCAATGTTCCTTTAAACGATAAAAATAATTGTTTTCCAAAAAGTATTGGCGCAGTTTGTACAGGAAGTGATTTCGAAACTAATTTGCACATTTATATATTTTAATAATTTAGTACTGCCTGTACGCTTATCCCTATGTAAAGCTGAAGTTTGGCTTTAAGACACTCTCAGGTGATGACCACATGTCAACCGGAAGAAAAGTGAAGCTTATAATCAATAACATAAGCCATAAGCTCCAGTCCAAGAAACCATATTCCGACAATTAGTGTACGATCCGTCCAGATCTGTACCAGATATCATGTAAGATTTTTTCTCTGGAGCCATGTAAAGCTTGAACACACTAAGAGCATGTACCAGATATAATGTGAGTCGGCGTCCATTCGTCCAGATAACACCTAAACCAAAAAAAAAGGAGGCAATTCACAACTTTTATATACAAGTTCGAGCCAGAGCATGGGAAAGGTTTCCTCGTGATTTGAATCCTTTTTTTTGGCATCACGTCTAACAGTGTATTCCCCTCCTTACCGTGTAGCCATGGAGGTATTTATTGCGCATGTACATTGAATTCGAAAAATCAGCTAAAATAAATAAATTATATAAAACTAAAAGCAAAGGAACCGAGTGCTTGAGTATTGTTTTTTGCCAGAGGGGCGTTAATTATTATTATACTTCCCAGCCTTCAATTAACATTAGCCAAGTGAAAAATTTTGCAAAAATAGAAACAGAAATAAAAACAAACCAAAATTCCAATATCGTATATAACTTTAAGCGGTCAAAAGTTCAAACCAGATCTTTAGTACATGTTCTCAAAAGACGCACAAACAAACAGCACGTATACTACTGACACATGGAGCATATAACAAAGCATTGTATAGACATTTCATTTATATGACAATATGATATGTTGCCAAGATGTGATGTGATATAAAGACGAGATGCCGAAAGATAATGCGTTTTGTTAAACAGACAATCGGTTGAACCTGGACATACATAGATAGAAAAACTTCTTCTCTGCAGAAGTAGTGAGTGACCTTAAAAATTTGTGAAAAATCAGAAACCTTCCGTAGAATCAAGACAGAAAAGATGATTAGCTTTGACTTGAGTAACTATGCACAATGTCAGCCAATTCTTTTTAAACATAAACATATACATTTTCCAATGCTTTTTGAGGAGTTAAAAGTTAAAGTCAAAGTTTTAGTAAAAGATACAATGGTAGTAGTTACAAGTAGTAGAAGAGCTCGCAGTGCTATACGCCTTGCTGAACTTTTGGCTATTCGCTGGTGTGATGGTATTAAAGCCACACCTGTTTCATGTTGTTTGGGGTTTTTGTTAGGTTGGTGGCATCTTGCGACATGATTGTCTACGCAACTACCAGTACAACGGTCAAAGTGTTTTTGTCTTCCTTGAGAATCTTGGCAAAGTCTATTTAACTTGTTTTATAAGAACGATGCAGAGCATTGGGAGAATGCGAGGCAGAGATTGCGGGGACGAGGCGTTCATTGCAAGAAAATTCCTCTTAACAAGGCAACGCATTTGAAACTGATAATGATTAAAGTTAAATACCGTTATTTACAAAACACTAACATGCCAAAGCAATCAATGGACAGTTTTTCTTTAATTTTTTTATTTTTTATTTTTTCTTTTTTGCTTTTTTTCTGCCTTTTTCGTTTTCTCGTTCTCAACATTATCTATAATAAAGTTTCGGACGCCGAGAGAGAGTGCGTTAAGAAATATAATCAACTCTGTAGCGGATAAGTATGCTTGAATGTATGCAGAAACTAAAAGGCAATTATCGTTATAAATAATTTTTGACTGTTAATTGAATAAAAACATAAAAGGAACCCAAATCTTAAACAAATCATTTCAAAGTTTTTTTGTTTTCTTTTTTCTGTTAAATTATACACTTTTAACGCTAATTGTGTTTATAGTGATTCACACTTAATATATTTTTTCTTGTTTTTTTCATCTTGGTACAAAATAAATGAATAAATTTTTAAAATGTGCATATGTATGTGTGTGTGTGTTTTCGTTGTCAGACTTAACATCTACGTAGTATGTGTCATTGCGTACATGCCTTATGGCACCCGGGGGAATTGCATACATACATACATAATACCGTCACATGAGTTGGGTCTGCCTAACCATAGAAAAAGTTGGCTTAATAAACGAAAAAAGAAAATCTACACAATCTTATAACAAGCAACAATCTGTAAAATAAACACAACAAAAAAAAAAAAAAAAAAAAATACAATGAGATAAAATATTGAAAAAAATCAAAAAAACTTTCTGCACTTCTAACCGTTTGCAACATGTTTAGTTACTGCTGACAATGTCGTGGTTTAGCTTCATGTTTACTTCGTTCGCCCTGATCACATGTTGCTGGATTTGCTTATACAACAACTACTAATGTCTCCAATTTTCTATAATTTTACCTTTTTTCGATATATTATATATATTATACATATTACATATAACATTTGTCTCTCATTTACTTTTTTGTCAACAAAATATTATGAATAAAAAAAAAATGTCTCAATAAATTGAGAAATTATTGTAAAAACTCCTAATAGATTAATACATTTTATCTAAAATGATTCGCTTTGTGTTTCGTTTTTTTTTTTTGCGATTTTCGAATAACTAACAACTGGTCTTTTACACTCGCTAGTCGTGTACGTGTGTTAGACTACTTGTTTTTTATGCTCTGCATATTTTCTAGTCCCTCAATTTGATGCTAGACTCTTTATTAGTCATTATTAGAAGGTCAGCGAATTCAATAGATAACAAGTAAGTAAATCAAATTCTGTTGGAACCGAAACTTTTATACCCATCACCGTTTACTCCAAAATACCGCGAAAGAGGTCAAGCAACATTATACTCATCCTGTACAAAGTTTTTATCGTAGTGTGGGCGTTGTAGGTGTGTCTCTTGAAAAGTTTAGGTTAATTCCAAATTCTTTTGCAAATTTGTAGCCGATATTTTCATTTTCTCTAACCACAAATTCTTCAGAGTTGTATAAACCAACAAATGGACAGACGAATGGTCGGACTTGTTTAGATGCATTCAGGATTTGAAACTGGCCAAGAATTTGTGTAATTTATGAGGTTTTTGAAGCTTGTTTCTGCACGTTATAAAAGTGTTGAAAAAATAATTACATTTTTATACACTATAATATTGTGTGGGCGTGGTCAATTTATTCCATTTTTGTACACAAATGCTGCGACATTGCTCATAGAATATGCGTTGCAATTTTTATGCGTTTATTGACTACAGTTTACGAGCGATGAGCAAAAACCAATTTTTCATTCCCTTTGAAAAACAGAGGTGTTCTCAGTTTACGTGGTGCTGTGGACGTGTCCTTAGACTAATTTGTGCCATTTTCAATGTCAACTTGGGTGCAAGAACTTCCACTCTTTCGCCGAATTTGAAGTTGATAGTTTCATTTTCGCGGTCAGCCAAATGTTTAGAACATTAATTACACAGACGGACAAACAGACATGCTTAAATCAACTATTCAGCTGAAAATTCTTCTTCTTCCAAATTCATTATTCCTGTTGTTTATTTGAAAAAATCTGCTGGTGAAGCGCACCACATATGTTCAGAGGTTTATGATGACGCTGCTCCATCATATCTCAATTGTTGGGTTTGGGTTCAACGGTTCAAAAGTGACGACACGAATTGACTTCGAATGTCATTGTTTGGCCGCTTGTCGCCAGAGTTGTACTCACCAGACATTACACCTCTTGATTACCGTTTGTTCCGATCGATGCAGCACGACTTGGCTGGTACGCAAGTCGACAAAAATGGATCGGTGGGTGCCAAACCAATATAACTACTTTCGATATGATAACGCTATGTTGCGAAAAATTATTCAAAATGTTGTGGCAAAGTGTGGAAACTATTCTTATTAATATATATATGTATCGTATCAATTTTCCACAATAAATTCCTTTTTGGTTTACTTCAAAAAGGTGGCCAAAATTTATGCAGCCTCCTGATATATATCAATATTTTGAAAGCATTGAAAGGAATTTATGCAAATTCATAAATTCATAAAATAAATAAACTGAAAACATCAGAAGAGTTCTGAAAATTGTTCTGTGCTTACTGAGGACGTTACGATGTCAAAAGGCAATCTCTTGATCATTTCGAATGATAATTTTGGCATGAAGAAGCCGTTTTACAAATAGAAAGAAGAATAAACGAACGAACAAATGCATCGTGTTACAAGTCGGTGGGTGGGCACAATAGCAAAAGCTCATGAAGTTCGATTTGCTGCACTGTTCATCCTGGTCTCTAAATCCGGAGCTGCGCGAATATTATCTGTTTACAATTGCTAAAAAAAAGAGACCGCAAAGCCAAAGATGTTTGTTGATCATACAGTGAAGTTATTGCACACATTGAGGAATTGCGTTGAGGATCTTGAAAAACCTTTTTATGAGCGGAGCATTGAAATGTTAGAAAAGCATTAGAGTGTTTGTTACACCCTTATATGATTGAAGAAAATCGAATTTGACAAAAAGTCTTTTTTCTTACTTAACCCTGGGAATTAATGACTGGTATGTTAGATGTGCGCATAAATTCTCCAGTTATTCATGTAATGAGACAAGTGGTGATAGGAGATACAAGTAGAGTCAATAAAATGTGTTATAGTTTTTCAGAGCTTAAAACATGAATAAATAAAGAAGATACAATTTGCCAGCAAGGTAGGTTCATCGAAGCCGACTTATCAGGCCCGCTTAAGAGCCTATAAGAGCTGTAAGAGACTAGAAAAACGTTCTTTTGATTTTTTTTTTGGACAAGGAAGACAAGAAATAGAATAGTAACGGGTTAAAAAAGAAAAAATGCACTTTTCGTCATGAGAATGGTGATGAAATATATATAACTACATAGTCAAATTTCCAATCGATACTAAAAGCTTCTAAATTGTAAATTTTTGAATTTTTGCTAGCAGCAATGATATGAGCTTTCGATTCGCTCTCAGCCCCTTAACTTACTCTACTTTCGTCTTGCTGAAACTACACTGACCTATTTTTCTTTCGGTGTGTACGATGTGTGCGTGTGCGTGTGCGTGTGTGAGTGTATTAGAACAGTTAGAAACTTCCCATCAGAGGATATTTGTTCTTTCCCGAACGATTTGGACAAAACCGAGAAATTTTAAAGAAAAGAAATTCTTTCTTTTTTCAACATATTCTGGAAGATTCGGAGCTAATTAAAAAAAAAAAAAAAAAAAAAAAAAAAAAAAAAAAAAAAAAAAAAAAATGTACAGTGTTCTGCCAGCTTAGTGAAAATATTTCTTTGTTCGCTGGTCATTGGCCGTTTTCCGTTTTAAAGTATGATTCAATACATTAACGTATTCGTAATTGACTTGGAATGGGAAGTCAATGGCAGCATAAGAAAATATATTTGTGATCAGGAAAACAGAGCTTAGCTTACTCCAGCATTGCTTTCGCGGATAAATTAGCTTTTATTCATGCAATACCCATATATTATCTTAAGGAGCCGTTCTTATTACAAATTTACTATCCGCAATCCTATACTTTTAGGACATGATCTAGTACAATGAGTACGTTGCGGCCAACTCCCTATCTCTTTCCCTTTCTTTACTCCTTTCTGACTGTCACCGTGTTACACGAATAGGGGGGACATTCCCTGAGTGTTCTGAGAGTTCTTTAAAAAAAATAAAAAAATACGAGGGATAAGGCCTTAGGCGAGAAGCATTCCCACTTAAATAATTCGTTAAATAATCAAAACTGATATCGGAAACATTTTCTAAAAAATTAACACATTTTTTTAATTTGGCTCGAACAAATGATTTTTCGAACTCGATAAAACTTTGACTATGTTTTTGCCTTCAAATGGCATAAGTTGCTTCATAGCAAAGCAGAAGAAAGTTTTTGATTGATTCTTGATACTTTACTTAAATCGAAATTTGCAAGTAATCACAAAACCTTAAGAATTTAAAAAGTGTTTTCCTTTTTAATTGCTTTAAATGAAACGTTTTCTTTGCAATGGTTGCTTCTGTCCGTCATCTTCTTTTTAAAAATTTTATTATTTCAAAATATCTTTACGCACCTTAACAAACGCACGATACATACAAACAAGCATACAAATACAAATTTGTTTCAATAAATTAATTGGTCTTTCGAATTTTACTCTTAATTTCATGTTTTGCTTGAACTTCTTTTAATTAAATGTATATATACATACAAACATGCCAAACAGCAACGGACCAAAACAGGCAAGGCGAAAACTTATATGCAGCGTAGCCTATGCGCAGATGATTTATGCCGCACCCATTTGGGCAGACAAAGTGCTATAAAGTAAACATCTCCTACGAAAGCTAGAAGCAATTCAACGGCTGTGCATGTAGAACATGATACCGGCCTACCGCACAATTTCAACGTCAACGTCAACGTCAGCGGCAGCGGTCCTCGTGGCAATGTTATTCGGTTGTTCGGTTGTGTGTGCCTAAGAATCAACTGTATATCCACGAAAGCCAAAGAGGCGGCAAGAACGGTTGAAGAAAGTAACACCAACACCCGCAAAGTTAAACTAGCAGTCCGACAGAATATGTTAACGGAATGGCAACATAAAAGGGAGAGGGACTTACAATCTCATCCCTAACCTTGAACAGTGGATGGGAAGACAATACGGAGAAGTCAATTTTTGCCCAACCCAAGCTTTCACTGGTCATGGAAATTTCGCGAGTTATTTGTACTGTTTCAACGTTTACGAGCAGATAACGCATACAAGCTATACCAATGCATAGACGACAACGTGCACAACACTATTTTCGTCTATTCTCGGCTTGGTATGGAATGTTCGAGGAATAAGCTTTCCATCCACATCACTGGAAATGGAAGTCATACTATCACATGCTGGATGAAAGCAAAGCGTTATCTAAGTCCCTAACCTTATACGAGAACAGAGAAGGTGGGATGATATTGTGAGGACGAACAATCCAGATGGATTCATCCCGAAGTAATGCCAAAACGGTTCCGATATGATTTTACCCCAATGTCGCGCTACATAGTGCTACTTGTTGCCAGCACGTTGTCTCTACGTCTATTAAAGAAAAAAAGATCTATGTACATACATACACATACAAATGTATATATATTTACAACTTTTTGCTTTTTACTTTTTTTTTCCTTATGGTTTACTAAGACTGAACTACTAGACTGCCAGTAAATGATTTGATTTGATTTCTGTTAATTAAGCCGCGTATAACGTTGTCATAAAACACTAATTCTTCAATGTGTAATCAGTATATTCGGGAACTTATTCGCACTGACTAAATTTGTTTGTAATAAGTAGGGATTAATTCATCCAGGCTTGCTGGACCGTCTTATTACTATATAACGGAATGCCTGTGCTTACGTTACATTAAGATTAGACTGCTAGGAAAACCAGGCTTGCTGGACCGTCTTATTACTATATAACGGAATGTCTGTGCTTACGTTACATTAAGATTAGACTGCTAGGAAAACCCTTTGTATTCAGTAGCAAGCAAGCAAGACATTCGCAGACGGAGAGACTGTAAAAATTGGTTTGTTTCCGTTTTTCAGAAACCGAGGTCAAGCACTCTGCTGAATCGATATATGGATGCTCGCATTAGTGTAGGACTTGGAATTGATTTAGCCATGTCTGCCCTCTCGCCAGACGTTGTTCTTGATCTTCTGGCGTTGCAGCAAGGCTTACTTAAGACTTACTTAACTTTGTCATTGGTTGCAGTATCTATACATGAAGAGTAGCGCGCATTCTCATTTCTGCGTGTAATGAAAGCAAGCCTCTATAAGAAAATTAGTGCTTTTCTGCTAATGTTAAATATCATGTAAAACAAAACTTATTTTATTAATTCAACTACAGAACTCTTAGAAATCGTGCACACTTTCTGTTACACTTCATAGGTGCGGTTCAGAGCAGCAGCAAAAAGCCTGTTTTTTTTTTTTTTTTTTTTGAGTAAATGGGAAAACTACAGCATAGCCAGCACGTATCCAAGATACCCTCTCAGACGGATATAATTTGTGTATCGTTATTACCTTTCCTTGTGGATGATTAAATATATTCAAACTCTTTACCTTTTCTTTCTTTTTCATCAATAAACTAACAATTGACTGACAATAGTCCTTCAACTCTTAATTGCGAACGTGTGCTTGCCGCACTTTTCCCGTTCGCATATTTGGGACACATATGCAAACAAGCCATTCAAGGATTATAATAATCCCACTCAAAGCGTGTTTTGCTTCTTTTTTTCTTTCCTGTTTTTTTCTTTTTTTTGATCGCCAACAATCTCTTAAACAAATATTAAACAAAAAAGACCAACAAGGATTTAGGCACATTTTTGTTTAAATTACTTTTCATTGTTGCAGACATGCACAAAATCAGTCAATTTTTCGCTTTCCTCTTTGTTTTTGCGTCTTGAAAAACATTAACTGCATGATGCGGACGATGTGTAAATGGAAAAATTATCACTTATTTAAATACGAAATTAAGTCAAAAAAGCAAAATAATGATAATCACGTTAATGCTTGCACGTACTTTGTACCATTGTTTGTATAATTATTATAAAACATAGATGCATACACATTTGCACATTATATGTATGGATGTTTATGTGTACTTTAATACCACAAAATTACTAAATAAATTGTCCTTAAAGTCTTGTATTCTGTTTCTCTTTATATTTATTTACTTTTTGTCTGTATTTTGTCTTTAGTAAATCCGACTGAAAGTCGCTTCACATTTCACATTAGGTAGACTATCTACACTATTTTTTCAACTTAATCATTTTTGGAAAATATCCAACAGAAAAAAACAAAAAAAGGAAATGAATGGAAAATTTAAGTCGTAGCATATGCTTCAGTAGAAAGGGATCCGTTAGACATACAACGCAAACATTTGTTTTCACTCACTGCTACTTCCTAATGGTTTCGTCATTTATAAAATTAATTGGAATCCTAAAACCAAAAGTTCACGTACCAAAGGTAAAAGAATTCGTCTCCCTCAAGACAATGGCCCGTAATTATGACAGTAATAATGATCATTATTTCAGAAATACTTAACGTAGCTATTATAAGTAGCTGCTGCTGCACCGATAGGTTAATATAAAGTGCAACCCGAAGACTATATATGTATATTGTAGAATATGTCAAATAGATAGATGCGTGTGTAAATATGTACAAGTGCGTTTCTGTTATTTATTTATTTAGCGTTTTTCTTCTTTTTTTTTTTTTGTTTTTTGAGCTTCTATCGTAACATTTCATCATCAACTTTGTTTTTTTCTTTTTTGAGCTTCTATCTTAACATTTCTTTCAACTTTATTTGACATTTTTACGTCTTATAGCGCACGCTTCGTTAGTGTGTTCACAATTCACCAACAATTTTCGCCAAAATTGACGACCAAGATTTTGCCATAATTAACGCCCATTATTATCGTCCTCATTAGCTAATAACCGAACGTTTTATACTCGAAATTAACTAATTAACTGTGCCGACCTCTTCGGAAAATGTGCATTTAAATTGCGTCCCAAAAATTTAGCGATGACGAGTATACTCGTGATACACAGAGTATGTGCAATGTGCGCAAAAAAATGTATACATTAAAAGTTTACGAAAGAATTCAACAAGGACGGATGAACGGATCATCATGTTCATATATTCGTCATAGCACAAAATTTTGCACTTTTTTCACGACGTATATACTCGTCGTACACGTTTAAGCGATTAACGTTTAAACGTAATTTACGGCGACACATACATATATATATATATCGGTAATATAAATGATGAGAGCTGATTTTATCGATTAATAAGCAATCTTAAGGAATGGCATAAGTGCTTACACAAAAAGTCATCTCAATCAGAGAATTGCAATCGAACCGAGTCAGAGAGCCTGAAATGCAATACAACTTTACTGCTGCACTAACCCAAAATAATGTCGAGAACGATTTGCGCGAGAATGTTTTTCGCACAAAATCATTCTTAATGATGAGATCCAATTTTCTCTCGAAGCCATTGTAAATGCAAATGTAATAAGTAAAATAGTCGCCAATCGGGTCGACAACTCAAATTATATGCTTTCGTATGTGTATTACGGTGAGTTGCACACCAAAGAGCAAAAATTATTATATCGACTTGGTTTAGTTACGGATATAGATATGAACGGTATTATGCCACCCACATGTCTGCCATAAAATAAACATGTATATAAAGACGCACACGACGTATACACAAATGTATAGAGGCATACGCCGTCTATCTAAATGCAGTTTTATTTATGACTTTCGGTTTCACATTTTTCTTATGACTTAATTTTTTTCTTTCCTTTGCTTGATATAGGGAAGAGATGCATATTATATGTATATGGAACGTATTTCATGGCAACACCCTGATGTGTTAACGCCTACAAATTAATTGTGCAGTCGGTAGTTTTTTGTTGGTTCAGTTATAAACTCTTAAAAAAAAATGATTTAAAACAATCATACATTTTTAGCTCACAAATTTCCAAAAATGCGAAGGACAACGAATTCATGTCACTCTCTAGTGCTAAAAAAATAATGATAATAATAATATATATTTATTTTTAACTTCAATACATTCTTGAGTGTGTGCAAACAAATAAATCAATTTAATAAACATTTTTCCTTTAGCGAAATATACAAACACCCATTAAATTGAGGCACAAAGTTGAAAGGCACTCCAAAGAATAGAGAATATAAATTAAATCAACATTTTGACTTAAATCCCGATGACGTTAACTACCAGTGTTGCGTTATTCATTGTTTTATCTTCTTCTCTTCTTCTTTTTTTTCTTGTTCAAGTTTTCTTCTTTCGATGCTGACGAACGCAGTCTTTCTCTAAAACATCTGGTTTAGGGTTATATATGTACGTAAGAAGTAAGCGCAACCCAAAACTAACAATTTTTGTTAAAACGTTGTGTGTGGCACAAATTGAACTCTAAGGGTTCCTGCTTGACTGACTAACTGGCTAAAGGTCTTAATTATCCTCTCATCAAATGTTTTAAGCAACTGGAGTGAGCATAATGTTTTTTATTTTTTCTGTCATCTTTTTCTTTTCCTTGTTTTTTTTTTATTTTTCTTTCTCTCTCCCTCTCTCTCTCTTTTATTTAATTTATAAAAGGAAAGGCTTTGTAATGACGTTGTGATGTGTATGAAGATGATTTGTTGTTGATTTTCGTTAGATTTGCAGGTGTTTTTAATAATTTTTCCGTTTTGTATGTAATTGATTCAATTTTAACAAATCATTGAGATGTTAATACTAATTATAGAAAATTTATAATAAAATTCTTAGTAATTTATGCAAAATTATATACATACATATACATATATATATAAAAGATTTGAAATTATTGCTAAACCACCACCACCACCAAACATCTAACATTACCAGTTAGTTATAAGATATAAGCAGTCAATTAAAACGTATTTAATATTTAAATATAAAAAAAAACAAAAACCATCATCCATGCCTTTATAGTTAATTTATAATAACGCAAAAAAAAAAAAATAAATAAAAAATACATATGTATATGTATTTTTATAAAAAAAAGCAATTATTTGCATAATCATAAGCTTCTTGACTCTAGTCGCGTTCTCTCTCTCTCTCTCTTCTCTATCCCCAGACGTTCGAAAAAGTAAAAAATATATTTATTTATTTAACGTTTTTTTTTTCTTTTAAATATAGGAAATCACTATCGTTTTGAGGCTTTTATCACAAATAAATCATTTAATTATGGATATGTGCATGTGTGTGTCTGTTTTTTTTTTTTCTTTATATCTCTCTCTAATTGTGGTAAATTGAAGACAAAAAAAGTTTTGTGTGTCATACACATCCATGCATGCATGCATGCATTCATTCATTCATTCATTTATTCATTCATATTTATTCAATTAATGACATCATAATACATATTTAAGCATATCGTACCAGAGGTATGATATGATGTTCACTTTATATGTGAGTACACCGCGTAATGTTTGTGTTTACTTGTCATTGCTATTACGTCAGCAAACCTTAAAGTAAACTCATCGTTAATACTTGATCATTGACCATTAAATGCATGTTTGAATTGATTTAGTGAACAGCTGCTGTTAGTGCTTTGCCATACACAATAGTATAGTTAGTGTACCTAAGGTAACCAACCTGTCAATTTCATTTATTGAGTTGGAATGACATTATTGAGCTTCTATGTTTCGTTTTGACGAATAAAAAGATGCACATACGTCTAAACATAATATAAACATAAACACATATAAAGCAAACACACATAAATTTATTACTTGTACGAAGGTTAGATTTAATAACTTTTACGCTTTGCAGCATTTTTAACTTTAAAAAAGCAGAAAAAAAACAAAAAAACGATTAAGAAAACTATTCACTTTAGTATAAACCTTTCACAGCAACCGTCCAATTCGAAACGTTTCAAGTATGACGGCGTACAGCGCACAGCGCACAGCGCGTAATTTGAAATTTGATTTGTGAACTTATGCTAAGAAGGATTACAATCTTCATATCCTACATCGTTTGTGATGCAGGATATAAAGCGTAGATTTAATTACCTTAACTACTAATATTATTGCAGATGCCTTCAATTGATAAAATCCTCACTGCTTCTTCCAAAAGTAAAATCTCCATATATCCCTCGCATGTTTCTTTCAACGGCTCTGAATCGTCTGGTGATATTGAAGCGTCGAATCTCTTTGCTTCCAACGGAATTTTTCAACTGCTGATTTCGATTTACTTGCCAACTATCCGTATCCGATAACTAGCCCCGTTTTGATTCCTAACTTCTTCATTTCTGAAAATGGTTTAAGTTTAGATGGTTTCAATTCTTTAAAATATAGTTCTGCGCCTGGGCCTGATACTTGTAACCTGCTCTGTCGAGCTTTGTGGTGTTATTGGAATGATTTTTAATCATTCCTTGAAATCAAGTGCTTTTCCGGAGTGTTGGAAGAATAATTTCCTTTTTCCAATTGACAAATGTGGAAATAGACATCTCTCGTGGAGAACTATAGAGGGATTGCCAAGTTGAGTGTCTTACCTTAATTGTGCGAGCGTATTGTTACTCAGTATTTTGACTTTGCTATTAAATCCTATAGCTATCCATTCCAGCATGGCTTTCGGAAAGGAGAGTCTACTGTGATGAATCTCTTAGAGTTGCCTTTAAGGCTTTTTCTAATGACTCTCGTACGGATGTCGTGTATACAGATTTTATCAAAGCGTTTGACTTAGTTAACCGTAACTTATTTATCTTCAAACTCGAGGCCTCTGACTTTCCTGTCTATTTAATGAAAAGGATAAGTTCGCATCTTTATAACAGACCATTCAGAGTTCTGTTTGACTTTTTCAACTCAGATGAATTTCCCTCTGCGATTTGACGTCTGGGGTCCCTCAAGGTAGTCACCTAGGATCCTTATTGTTTAATTTATACATTAATGATCTCCACTCGGTGATCAAATCCAGCCGGATCTTAATGTACGCTGACGATGTTAAACTGTATTCTTCCTCCTCCTCGGAATCGCAACCGTATCAATTTCAAACTGACTTAAATAATTTGGTTGCATGGAACTGGGGTTGGGACACCCGCTTGTCTCTTTGCCTCCTTATAACAATAAATTGCTTTTGTTATTGTTGCGGTCACTGATTAGATTCGTTGTTGGTGTTTCCTTCCTAATTAAGTTAATTAATGGTACTATTGATTCGTTCACATTACTTGGCGAGATAGGCTTCAACGTCCCTAATCACTCCCCTAGGCACTTTATACTCATTAAGCTGGGCCAGTGTGAATTTAATTATGAGCTGTTTAACCCGTTTAGAGTTGCTTGCAGACCCAGGAATGATGTCTATCACATAATCGCAATCTCGCATTCTTCATAGTTGATCACAACAACTTTGCTTAATATGCGTCATATATTTACGTCGTATTTAAACTAACTTTTAGCGTTAATCTCATTATGATTTGATAGTTAAGTGGTTTTGTTTATTGTATCGGTTGCCAGATCTTGGCAACTCTCTGCTATGGCTCAGCGGTGCACTTGCAATTTGGTTCTGTACTGCTGGCGGGTGTGTCTCTATGCTTTCGTTTTTCTTCTTATTTCTTTATATTTGAATTTATTAGTTAATAATTATTATATATACACTACTTATTTCTCCTTATACACTTTATACTAGTTTTTAACATTGATTGGCATAAAATTTGCTTCTAAAAGTCAATTGATTGACTTTTATGTAAATAAATAAGCAGATAAATAAATAAATAAATAACTAAATAAAATAAAAATAAAATGTTCGGTCGCAACCAATCATTGTTTACTTATTTACGTTTTTTTCTTATCTTACGGCTGCACGTCACGATTTTGTACAAGTCCTTATATATCCAAACATAACCGTAGGTGGTCCGAATTATGCAGAGTTAATTTTTATATCAAATTACTTGCATCGCAACATATTAAAACTGAGGCTTTTCTGCCTTGAAGAACAAAAATTTCGTAAAAATCCTTATATAAGGTATGGATGCTATCTTATAGGCGTGGATACTCCAAATTTGGTGCAGCTCATTTTTTTATCTTAAATTATTATTATTATGGTGTGATTTTCATCATCAGCCATTGAAAATTAGACCTTTTTGTCATGTGGACCTCAGTTTTTGCTATATGAGAGAGGGTTCAAAAAGTAGTCCATCTGGGTCAAATTTAAAATGCCGAAATACTATTACTTGGCCATTTTATGGAGAAATTTCGAAAATTGCAATTTTTTCCTTATAACGATTTTTCAAAATAGGGCATTAAATAGGGAGTGGTTGTAAAAGTTGACCGATGCAAACCATTTTCAATAGCGCTCGTTTTTGCCAGTGTACCAAACTTCAACAAAAATATTCCAAAAATTGCGACCTGTAGCTTGACCACAAATATACATCGACAGACATACGACGGACGGACAGACATGCTTAGATCAATTCAGATTATGATTCTGAATCGATCGATATAATAAAGGCTGGGTCTACACTTTAAGCAATTCTATGTGTTACATACGGCGGGACTAGCCGCACTACCACAAGTGGTGCAAGGTGTAAAACTACGACAAAGCAAAAATTTTTTTTTTGTTATTCTGAAGTCTTCGACACATATAATGTCTAAATACTCAGTCAAATAAGAACGACAGCTTCTGTACCTGATTTTCGAGCACTTTGTTTGCTAAAATCTATCATAGTTTTATCAATGATTTTCTTCACAAAGTACACGATAGATTTCAAGATGAGAATCATTCTTTTGATTAAATTTTTAGATAAATTTCGAGCACGAGAGGATTTCAGTATTATTTTAACCGGATGTTGTTCAAAAACAATCCGCACCGAACTTACATGCGTTTAGCGTTAATAATAACTGTAAATATAAATGGCAGCTTAACCTTACTTACCAAAGCATTTGTTGATTATCTCCTTAAGGTACCTAACTAAGAGTCCTATCATAGTTGAAAAGTTCAGAGAGCTCAAAATATAATTATGAAAACTCTTGACTGTATTGGAATTTGAATGCCTAGGCCTTTGGTAAGCACTACGCGCATCTAAGTGCCAAAACCTTTTGGAATCATGTAAAAAAACATCGCAGCAATGACTTCGTTTTAAAAAGAACGCAATGCCACAAACTCGAGCCTAACGACTATGACGCAAATGGGGTAAATACTTTAGCGGAGTAGTCGAAAAAGGGAAAAAAAGGGACAGCCACAATCCAATCCCTGACAGTAACTTCTTAATCACAGAAAGTGTGTGTGCATAATAATTTTACTATTCCAACTGATAGCTTGATAGAAATGGGTATTAAAAGGTTTACGTTGAAAGCATTGTCAGCAAAGGAAATAATCAAAAATATCAAAACATTATATGCCTTCGAAATATTAAACTCTTAAGCGGTAGGCCTAATTTTTTTTTGGAAAATTTAGGGCAAATATTCCTTTAACCAACTAACAAGATGGGCGATATTCATAGAAGCATATTAACTTCAATGAGATCCCAAACCAAATCTATGAAAGGCTATCGATGTTTTTTATTTGTCGTTTTATATTCTAGACCACTTGTCGTACAAAGGTGTATTAAGTTTGTGTGGATGTATGCAACACCCAAAAGCACTTGAGATAGATCAACCTTTTATTATATCGGCCGACTCAAAATCATTTCCTGATTTCATGCAAACCTGTTCGTCCGTCCCGTCGAGCTGTCTTCTTGTGTTTAAGCTATTGGCTGCAATTTTTGAGATATTTTGACGAACAATATTGCAAATTTTTCGGATCGGAGCACTTTTTCGGACCACTTCCCATATGACACCTTATTTTGACAGGCCGTTATACGAATAACGGTGCGGTGATGTAGAATTCTCTCTTCTCTCTCTCTTTTCATTATTATTATCCTTATTATTATTTAATTGTAAGCAAAATTCGTACTCGTCTTGAATGTAAAATGAATTGAAATGCGCTAAATAGCTTTATTAAACAAAAAAGTACAAAACAGAGACTGAAAGAATTGAATCTCGTATGTGTAATGGATGTCATCTGCTTTCCATTTATTGTGAACTTTTAAAAGAAAATTACTTAAAAGTACTTAATCTATTCTAGCTACGGCTGTCTAAAGTTGTTTTTTATTTTTTTTTTTATTTTTCATTTTTTTTTTATTATTTTATTTTGAAGCACGTAGAACACCTGTTTAACATTTGTATGCAATAGTAACAAAACCTCAACAACAACGATAAATGCAGCAAATAAACGAAAAGCTTCAAATGTGTCAAATGGAAACGACAGCTCCAAACAGTTAAAAAGCGAAATATAAAAATGGAAAAAAAAAAAAATAAAAATAACAACAATTCACAGTCAGTCAGTCAGGGATCCATGAACGCACACATAGAAATACAATTGAACGTATAGGATTGACGATGGAACAGACAAATAAACATTTTCATTTTGTGCCTTAGTATATGTGCGAGTTTTGTACTTTGCAAGTACGTTTCGTTTGTCTGTTTGTTTGTTTGTATATGTGTTTTTTTTTTTTCTTTTTAAAACGTTATAACATCATCTCCGTGCCAAGTGCACATGGCATCCAAGCATCCATAAGAACAACAACAGCAACAGCAACAGCAGCATCAACAATAATAACAGACGGTACGGTACGACCTTAGTCATTAGTCATTGAAAGGCTTCATGGCTTGGCGCTGTTTGCTTTTGTTGTTGTCGTTGTTAAGGTAGTGTGCAGTTTGTTTACATTTTTATTTAATTTTTTTTTTCTTAACTTTTTTTTGTTTTCGTTATTTTTCCGTTTAGAGGGAAAAGTTTCATTGATTGGTGCCATCAAGTCTTTGGAGGATCTTTTTTTTTCTCTCTTGTTTTGTTAAGAGCTTGTGTAATATTTATTTTTGTCTTTTTTTAGAAACAACAACAAATATATTGAATATTTTCTTTGTTGATATCGATGGAGCCTTATGTTGCTTTTCTTGTTGCTGTTGCTGTTGTTGTTGTTGTTGTTGTAAATACCATTAGGTCAAGTTTAATTTTGTAATTTATTCATTGATTATTATTGATTTTTTTTTTTTTAACAACAACAAAAAAAATGGCAGCAATAGTAGCAATAATTATATGCAAAAAAGGCTGCAGAATACATAGCTTCGTACACAACATCTATACCTATACGAAGGCAGACACAGCAGTGCACACATATACTTAGCAAACAGTGATAACTTATTTCTTTACTTAATAGTTGCTATTATTATTATAATTTTTTTTTTTTTTTTTTTTTAATACATGATTAATATGATCGCCCCAAAAGCCACCTCACGCCTTTTATTTCAGTATAAAGTACAAAAAACAAGAAAAAAATTATTATTATTATTATTATTATTATTATTAATATTAATATAGCTAACGTTATTAATGCTGCGTTTCTGTTGCCTGCTTTTTTTTCTTCTGCATTTTCAATTGTTTCTCTTTTTCTATTTTTTTATTGTTTCTTGTGTTTTTTTTATTTAGCAGGAAAAAAATCATTAACAATGTCACTGTCAAAACAATGGGAAAAACCACCTCTTGTCAAAATGGTGTTGAAATCGTGCTCCAACTACAATATATTGGCATGAATTGTCTTTTCTGCATGATGGTGTTGCTAGCGTTTTTATGTTTTTATTTCTATTTCCCTGCTTATTCTTCTTTTTCCTTTGCTTCTTCTTATTCAGTTATGTCTTGTTACTTGTGGTTGTCTTGTTTCTGTCTGTTTGACTTGATATGAGTTCAAGTGTCATGGTTTTATTACAAGTGTTAGAAGAAACCAAAACAAAAAAAAAACATATTTTACACAAAAAAATCCTCTCGTTTTCTTCATTTAGTCTGCAAAAATCTGTCTGTTTAATGTTCCTAAAAAAAATAAGTAAACGAAGACGAAAAAGAAAAACACTTGTCAAAATGTTGTATTAAGTCCTAATTAAAATACCATTTAAATTCAAATGTGGATGTTAGTTACTTCAGCTTTACTTATCATAAGCGGCTGATTGACTAAAGCGAATGTCATAGCAAAGACTTTCCGATTTAAATGTAACGAAATGAGGCCTTTCATGTAGGAACGATGTGATATGTTTCTCTAAGGCTAAAGATCGTTCGTACAACAAATACATTTGTAACATATACATGCATGTATATTTACAAACATACATAATTACGACTAAGAGTCATTAGATAGAAAAGTTGACTTTTACTATTGTCGTTCTACCTAATCTTTCTCCTTCCCTCATCTTAGTGTTTATCAACGACCTTCTGTGCGTGACAGAAAGCGTTATTCACACACATATTGTTCGTTCTTCTTCATCGTCAGGAAGCATAGCAGCACTGCACAAGTGCACAACACACACTAGGACTTTTCAAAAATAACAAAATGCGGTCTAGATAATATGGTGCTTTTAGACGCGTAGGGGAAGTGATGAACAACCCCTCTCCTTCGGTGCTGTCAATATAGAAAAAGAGTCCGCAACCATTGGTGGTCCGAGCATGAGAATAAAAACTAATGTTCGTTGAACAAAACAAACATTCGGAGCATCGAAAGATACAGTCAAGTGCCTAGGTTTTTAAAATGCGTTGTGAAACATACATACTTTCAGCTGATATGCGCACTATTTGCGCACCGCCCGTACCTAACCAAAATTGAAATATAATTTGCATGCGCAGACGGGAACCTTCAAATCTTGTTTGGAGGCGCTCGACCGCATACAGCCAAAGGCTCAGGTGGGCGTGGATGACGAAACTGTGTTCATAACTTTCTATATCCTCGAGAATGGGATTAACGTGGACTGCGTTGTGGCTACGTATAGGTACGTAGACCGCAAGTGCCCTTTATCAAGTCCTTTATCAAGGCCCCAAAGTTTTCTCAGCGCTCCCAGCCATTCGTCTTGAAATTGTCTACATATGGAACGACACACTACGGCGATTCGCCGTCCTTTGGCCACACTTCACCGTCTCTGCAACAATTTCCACCGTGCCTGATGTTTCCACGTTTAAGTCAAACGTACAAAGGCACAACTCCCTCTTTTCATTCCTCTCTACATATAATCCTTCCTGATCACTATCGTGCTCGCACGTTTAGGGGACATCCCCTGAGTGGCTCGTCATATACAGAAAAAAAAAAAAAAGAAAAAATCAAGCTACCGCTGATAGGATTGAGACGTCATTTGCTTTATATAGAGTTTGTTAATAAAATTGGTTTTCAGCAATCGCCTTGTTTATGTACAATACCGATTTGCCCATGTTCCGTTTGTATCAACGAAAATGCGCCCTCAACCGATTCCATAAAATATATAAATTTCTCTTCACCTTAAAATATCAAGTCGTTTCAATCATGTCCATCTTTGCGTGCAGCCTTCGCTTATTGCTGAGCGGGTTACGATTACAGAAAATGGAAAAAAGAAGATAGAGCGGAAACTTTGTATATAGACTCTTAGCCGATACTTTCTTAAATTAAGTTTAAAAATAATTAAAAGCTATAACGTTTAAACAATGGTAGATGTTAATTCGGAATTCGGCCTCCAAGATGCATGAGGATTAGCTGACGGTCTTAGTCAGTTCGTATATCAAGTGAAATCTTATATTACATATACGAGGATAGGGTTTAAATTTTTACAAACTTGTTGCAGGGATTTAAATTTTTGAGAAATAATCTTGATAGACTCCGCTTGCAGTCGCAACGCAATGTCCTTTTTGTTGCTTACCCTTACTACATCTTATTGGGAAGGCAATGTTATGAGTAATATCATATTTTACAATAACAATAAAGTTTGGTTTGGAAAGAATATTGAGAACGTATTAGATTAGATTCATAATGTCACACTGATACTTATCCGCTCCCTCCATTCTACTCTCTATATTTATTTTTCTTTCTTACTTTCTTAAAAAATTATTCTATGATACTCCAAATGATTTTAGTGTAGACCTGCAACGATTTGCTGTAGCTAAAAGAAGCCGAGGTTAAGAATTAAAAAAGAAAAACGAAAGAAAGTCAGAATAAAGATGAATAAAGATTCGCCTGAAGCTAAGCAATAGCGATCTCTTGCGTATTTCTCTTGCTTCCTTCGTCTAAGAGATATAAACTAATTGACTCACTATTCAATGCAAAAAATGTATTGTAATTTACGGTAATTTACCACGTGGACTTTCCATTTCGCGGGCATATCAGAATATATTGATATACTTATTAGTTTAGACGAAGCAACCAATTGAGGAAGCTTGCAAGTTCCAAAGAGGTGCTTGACAACGAACAGTCAATCATTTGTTTCTTTTCTTTTGTTTTTGCCTTTGATTTACTGAACCTTATAGCCGTCCTACTTATACGTTTTGTTGCTCATACATTTTTCTTTCAGGTCTTTTTACCTTGCAAACGTTTTGAATGAAATTATGATAAATTACTGCGATTAGCCTTAAGGCAAAGAAATCTTTCTAATCACTAGAAAACATATTAAGTTTGTCAGTCCAAGCGTACCTGTGTTTTTAGCATATATTTATGCATAGTCCTGACTAATGGCTTCCATTGTTATGGAACTATTTATTAAAATTATAGTCACAATTATCATACATCAAGTTGCTTTTAATTTATCTAAAATCTGAAGACATTTTCAAGAAATGCCAAAACTAACACTGGTTTTTACTGTCTAATAGTGGGGCAACATTATCTCAATGTATTATATTTTTTCAACTTTACGGCGATGATTTCTTCGAAGAATATAAAGCATAATTTTTCCGCGCTTTAACTCTAACTCGTGCACAATGATCCTTTAAGACTGATTTGAAATTTCAGCTTAAGTTCTTTAATTATTTCGTAACATATTAACAAAAAAGAAAGATTAATTTTTTTACTTCAGTTGAAATTAATAATAAACGTAAGCAAAAACAAAATTTGTAAATTTGTAGTTAGTCATGATGTCAAAGTTAGCCCTTTCCACTTCTATATCGACATCTGCCACGATGAACCTTACAAGCTCGCCGCCAGAAAAGAATCCCGTATCTTGCACGGAATAGACTCGATCGACTTAAAATTTGCGATATTTGAAATTGTGTATACCACAATCATCATTTTCATTTTTTGCCAAAAACGCAAAGGATAACATCGTCCTAAATTGAGACAGAAGCTGCTACGTGCAGCGCAGTCGCTAAGTGTAGCGTAGTCGAGAAGTGCAGCGCAGTCGCCAGCGGCTGTATTGTGCTCTTGGCTTGCACCTATAGACCACAGTTTTTAAGATATTGCGATAAAATTTGGTATACAGACGTGTTTTGGCCCAAGGAGAAGTGCTGTTCAAAATGATACGGATCGGACTACTTCTTCGACCGCTTCCGATATAATGAGTTATATCACATTTAATAACCTCTTTACGAACTGGACCAGCTTATGCAGAACTGTAATGTGTGTGGAATGTCTTTCTCCTCACCCCATAAAATGAAGCTGTTGCCTTCTAATTGCTCTTGCGCGCAAGTTGTTTCTGCAATGGTACAGAGCTGCAATGGTATAAGCTCCCAGCTTATACTGCTCCTTGTGGATTTCTTGCTTTTTTTTTATCGCTAATTAGAAACTAGAAAATAGAGTATGCGATAGAAATTTCCGTATATATTGTACAAAAATGGGCCTGATCCGTCAGGGTATGAAAATTTCGTCCTCTTTTTGGACTTGATGTTTCTATACCTTGAAATTAAAAAATATTTGGTCTGTGGTCTATGTCCATGTATAGCTTGTTTGAATAAATAATTAAACGTAAACTATAAACAACATTTTGTCCAAGCCAGGGGATTGTTTTCTGACTATGAGCTTGTCGGACACATCGTAGCAGGATTCGTTATGAAAAGACTTGCACGGATTACGGTTATACATACCGATAGAACGCTATTTACAGTCGGATATATACAGTCTGCAACTTTACTTTACAATTATAGCAAGTAATTTTCAGGATTTTTTTGTCATGTTTTGCAGTCTAACCACCCCTTTAGGGCGGACACGGTATGCCGATACGAACTCATCCCTAAACTATCAACAAACTATCGAAGACTTGCTATTTTCGCCAGACAAAAGTTGTCACAACACTTTATAAATCAATTTCTTGGCAAAAAGAAAAGTCTAATCGACACTTGAAAACCTGATCCCTCCATTCTTTTAAAAATGAGAAAAGTAACGTGACTTAAACCACTACAACTCGCAGACGAAGAAAGGATTGGAGGGGGCTCGAAATTTCGGCAGGCATCGTTGCAGATATGGATTTTTTATTAGATGCGCGTCAGTGCCTGGACTTGTTGACTGATATGTTAACAAATAAAATAATTTTTTAAACATAAAAACGTGTGACCTGGTGTTGTAAGTGCCGTTAAGACACCATTAAAGCATTAAAGTGATGCCCTCTGCCTATTTTTATAACCCATTGCTTCTTCTGACTATCGCCGGTCTGACCTATTTGGATAGTGCTTCCGGAGCAGTGTCAAAAGACGACATATTGTTTAAGTATGAGTTCTTCTTCCTCCATACAGTCGAGGATACAATCAAGAGATGAAAAAAATTGGAAAAAAAATACAGCAAACAAACATGAAAAATATTCTTCACAAGTAAAAAGAATCCTTCGATCAATCGAATCCTTAAGAAGGCATAACTCGGTCCCATCTACTTATCCTAGAATTACGCGCATACTGAACGGCACGTTATCGTTCTTCGTACTTGTTCGTACTTGTTTCTTAAGCTCACTGTCCGCCTTTCGAACAATCCATCTGAAGTGCAGGGCTGTCGCCACGGTTTAAAATGTTCTGACTTTACAGTCGAACATGGAAAAATACTACTCCCCCTTTCTCACTCCTATCCTTATATAATAATTCCCACTGACCAACATATAACCGATATCCCTGAGAGAATTTGTTTTTTAAGGGAGCTATATACCGTCACCAACTTTCTTAATATTATATCTGACGATGAAATTTCAGTGAAATTTTATAATTTAACGTTAAATATAAAGCATATAAAGCGCCCTACACTCAACCAAGTAATTAGGGTTTAATAAATTGAATTTGAAAATTTCGAAAATTTTTTTTGTAATAAATTCAAATTCAAATTATTTCAACTCCAATAATATCATGAATGTTTTTTATGCGTTTGAAATTCAAATCTCATTTTAAACAGATTAGTTCCCACATATAATTTTCATATATATACTAATTTTCTAACTTTAATATACAACAAATATTATGCATACATACATATATAAATATGTATACATATAATATTTACAAAACAATCATCGCGCTTTGAAAGTGTAACATAAATAAAACGAAAGCACAAAGTAAATCTTTGTTAAATAAATACTTGCGAGATCTCATTTATTTCTAATATAATTCGCACCAATTTGCCTTTGAATAGCTTTAACAACATTAACAACAACATCGTATTACAAAAAGCTCTAATTGTTACATTTACTTGATGTGTTCGCATACAAATGATTAGCTTAAACACTGTAAGAAGAAATGTAAACAAAGAACAGCTTCTCAGAGTTTTACAAGTGTTATGTTATTGAGGGGACATTTTTGAGTTGCTTTTTAATCAATGCTTTTTAATTGCATTAATGATATCACATTGAAAGCTTAATAAACTTAATAATGGATTGACTTAACAGTACGTAAAGATTGGCAATGTATGAAAATAAATGAAATACTCGACTTTTCTCTTTTTTTTTGCTTCTTTTTAATCTTGATAAAGTGAAGCGCAAATTTTAAAATAAAATTGTGAACTCTACACGCAGTTCTGGAGAGACGCGAAATGTGAAGCATAATCTGCCTTAAAGGGATTTTATCAACGATAATACGAATCCCATATCATTATTAATGAAATTTTATAGCATTTTAATACGAAAGAAAGCGACTAAGGTAACTTACTCTGCTAAAGGTAATCTTATAGGTAAATGACACACGGTTGTAATATATTCATGATTTGAAGTCAATCAACGCTTTATTGATTACATTAAAATCAGTAAACATGCAACATACAAATCAATGATCTTTAAATTTATGTAATCTTCGAACCGAGATCTCGCCGTTCCTCTCTCTCTCTCTCCCTTTACTTTTCTTACAACATATAGTTTTCATAGCCTTAAGTTACACGTGACTGTAATGATAGACTATATGCTAATAATATAAAAGAAATCGTATTAAAATCTTTCAATTCGTAGAGTATTTAATCATAATAATACTAAAAAAGCGTTAGGAGAACAGACAAAAAAAAAATAAAAAAAAAAAATCTATATTTTAAAGGTTAAAAGATGATGATATTTGCATATGCGGGTATTGACAGAACTGAAAAATATCAATCTCCGTGATATTGAATTACAAAAAAAATTTAATAAGCAATAAAAACAAGAAAACTGGTTCGCATGTTCATTTCATTTTACAGACATTGATTAATTTCATTATAATTAATTATTTATTTAAAATACATTAAAAAAAATAAATTTTTAACTCTAAACTTAAAAACACAGTGAAACAAAATGTCGAGGAAATCGTGTTTTAGTTCAGAAAACAAAAAAAAAAAATTTTTTTTCTTTTCTTTAAACATTTATTTAGATTCTAAAAATATGACTTTTATTGTTATCACTGTTTTTACTAATCATGATGTGTAATATATTTCTTGAAAATAACTATCCTCTCATCTTGTCAACTTGTTGAGGATTAACAATCTCCGTCTAAGTCATTGCGAAAAAAAAAATATTATAATAAAACGAAAATATACGAGAATTAACACGCACTGAATCTGGCATGATAGTAAATAGTATTAAAAATAATGAGCCTAACAATGAATATCGCACAACTTTATCAAAAATAATAAAATAATTAATTAATCATCAAGTGACTCAATAATTCTTAGATAATTCTCTTCGCGAACTTTTCCCACTTTTCACTCTTATGTTTGTGTTGCTTTGAAAGTGTCTACTCTCCATGAAGATTGGGCTACTTGCGCATGAAGTCATCTCATCTGCTTAGTTAGGTGGACCTCAGCTATTGAACTTAGCTAAACAAACTTTGAACTAAGTCGGAAGTAATTTTCGATCGAATCGTTTTTAGTTAACACATTTATTTTAAAGCAAGCTTTAAAAAAAAAATAATATTGAGTGGACATGGCCCATTTTCTCCACATTTATACACAGATTGAAGAATCATCCATACAATACAAATATATGGAAATTTTTATCGCTAAAAGTAATAAGCAAAAAATCCAACAGGGATCTTTCCGGTTTACATATATTACAAATTAGTTGCATTATAAAACATACCTGATGCGCCCATTTCTCCCGCCAGATATGCATAACTTTGACATCGATATTTGTATGGTTCAATGGTTCAAATGTCGGTGTCAGTGGTTACCCAAGTAACAAGAGAAGATTATCGACAAACAGTGTTTACGATGCTGCATAGTAGTCCGTTCTAATTGGAAAAGAATGCATCTCAAGCTATAAAAGCTACGGAAATTATCAAATTGAAGCAAAAGGCAATAAACTTTGTAACACTTAACAAGTGTTTTGGACACTTTGTGCAATAAATTTCCGCCTTGAGGACAATGAACGCTTTGAAGCCCCGCGAAAGGTATTGGATGAAGAAATTCAGAATTTATTAGACGAAAAGGCTCGAAATGAGTTTACTGTACAATTGGGAATAAGTCGACAAACAATTCCAGTTTGAATGCATGCAATGGGAAAGCTACAAAAGGAAGAAAAATGGCCCCATGATCCTCGTGAACACAAATCGAAGAAGAATTCGAAAAAAAATCCGTTAATACACTGCAATCTCTTACATACTTAAGAGCGCAAATATTTATGCCCAGAAGGAGCTATTGCGCGTTTGATGGGGTTGAAATGGAATCAGCTATATGCATTTTTCCAAGGGCTGATGAAAAAAGACTAATACATCTGAACTACACCAACCCCAAAATTACTCTAATAAATGACGTTCAAAAAGTGAATGCAGCAAATGAAGGCAAAAAAATGATCTTCGACATGGGCTGGGAACTTTTCCCACTTGCGGCTAATTCTCGGGACTTTAGTTCTTTCTGATTACCGCTTCTTCACATCCATTCATTTGCAACCAACAAGTCTGCCGCGAGGTCATCCGTGAGTTATCTCATAAGTGGCAAAAGACAATATAGATAGTGATGGCGAACGTCTCGATTATTAATCTGTACAACAATTTTTTTTTTTAAATAAAATTATATATTGTCAGGAAATACACAGAATTTATTTTTACCCCTACAATATTGTACTTGTGTCCTGTGAGCAACTTAACCCATTACTTAACCGAATGGTGACGTGTGTGCCAAAATTTCATTTGTTTTTGCCAAAATTGAAGAATTTATGATTATTTTCGCTATCAGAACAACATGTCCCGCAAGCCTGTTTGCCTCAACCGATTCAGAATTTAATACTGATCGCGAGTATTTATATATTTCCTAGACTCTGCGAAGTCTTCTCTTAAGTGTTTATAAGCCAACAAGATGAATATATGTTACTTCTATTCACCGTTCTTGGGTATAATGGGTTTTTATAGTGGCCTTAGACCGATTTTTTTAAGTCCTATCACTATCCACTCTCACTCACAGATCACTCGGTACAGCGAGCATATACTCTATCATAGTACGTGCTATATATCGTCGATGTATATAATGCAATAGTCGTGGGAATCCTTTATAGATGATTATAAGCCACAATTACACATTTTAATTTACTTATGCTAGACACTTTGGTAACTACGGGCGGGCTTATTGATCGATTCTACTGCTACTTTTACTCAGTACAAAGTATCCATGAACTCCAGCAACCGTCCATAGTGTTGCAATACCCTAAAAAACGCACGTCAAATACTTGGTATATTTCTTCTTCCTTTGCTATATGTCATTGAAGAATTTTTGTGCAAAAACTGATATGTTAGTCTAATAGAACCCACCTTTGGAGCCCACAGTTGGCCAAAAAAGTGAGCTACGTATAGTGGCCTAACTTCACGCCAATATTCCCGGTGTACTCTATCTAATGCAATAGAAAGTCAAAAATTGTAATTATTAAAATTTAAAAGTTCAGTTGTTCTCTGCACTTTTTGCTTAGTATTTCTTGTTCTCATTGCTTGTGCGCAAATATGAAACATTTAATATTATAGGAGAAATCGTACGCTTTGAGATGCTTTCTCGACTAATCTCTGGGCGTTAGTTTTTGGCTTTTCATAAGAAACAAAAAAATTTATATGACATTTTGACTTTTGTCCTAAACAGCACGGAGTTAATCCGTTCCGTGTAGTTTTCCTTTTTCTCCTTTTTTTTTTTTTTTTTTTTTTTTTTGTAATTGTTTTACGACAATTTATTGAATTTAAAGAGGCTTAACCGTAGATAATGTGTGAGTAAAACCGATTGAGCGCAAAGTTCTGTGCATACAGTATATGTTTCAGTGTTGATAGCATATGAATTAACCCTTTTTGAGTTGTTTCGCCATTTTTGCTCCCGCAGGATTATCATAAAACATGGAAAATCTACCATTGATTTCAATTCTCTAACAGAGATTAGCCGAGTTACTCCCTTTTATAAACTGAACTACTGAGTAAATAGTTTGTTTGTTATATTTAAGAAATTTTTACATTCGATGAGATCAAACGAGGAAGACTGACTAGAAGAAGAAAGAGAAGCCGGAATAATGGACACCTTGAAAAAATGGGTGTTTAAACCCATTAATATGTTAGGCTCCTGTTACTTATTGTTAGCAACAACGACAGGAACTAACCGATAACACTAACCATCTCTTCACCACATCTCTGTGGTTAACTGCTTCATCTCTTCTGCTCTATTGTTTTTGACTTTGTTTGTTCTTATTACTAAATGAAAATTTCCGTTACGCTTTAATTTTCCTTTTTTTTTGTTTCTTCTTTTTTTTCCACCAAACACATCTGTGTGTATTTTGCATATCATCCTGCTCTCTATGTGTGCCAAAGATTAGCTGTTGCTTAGGTTTTTCTACGAAATAGATTTTCTTCACTTCGACTTGCATGTATCTTTAATATTTTTGTTTTTATTACTCTTGCATGATTGGACAAATTTCCAATTTAAAGCATTTGTTGTTTTCCTTCTATCTGCTTTTACTTTTTTGGCAAAACAAGCAAGATTGTGTAAATTGTGCAAAAAAAAAGAAAAGAAAAGGGAAACAAGAAAAAAAGAAAAAACCATCAATCATTCGTACTTAAGGTTGCATGCCTCTTAAGTGTTGGGTATCAGAAATTTGTCACAGACTGCAGTCATGTCAATCCAACCCTATTCACTCTTTTAACATTTCCACGAAGCATTTATCTATTTTCTCTGGTCCTTTTGTTAGATTGTGCTCGGATTTTTCGGAGAGCGCAAATACATTTCATCTCTCTTTACTAATTCATTATAAACTTGGCAGTGAATTTATTTCTATAATAAATAAATTTTATGATACCTATCTATATTTGTCAGTATATATGTATATACGTATATACCAAATAATACAAAATTTCTCTTTTTAAGCGATTTATATCACTTATAGATATTTTAGGATTTATATCTCTCCCCCCTCTAATCATTTATAATGTTTTATAGTGTAATTTAAGAGCTTTGCTTCGCGGCCTATTTCAATGCGTTTGAAGAAACGAAACACAGCACACGTATCACATATTTCTTGTTTGAAACATAAAACATATCAACGGATTTTCTCTCATTTATTAAAGGCTTTCTTCTTTCAGAGTGCGGACACGCTAGTCAAGCCTATATAAAATAATATTATATGACTGCCTACACAAAGTTTATCATTTAATGTTGTTTATCAAGTGCTTGAAAAACAAATTGACTGGTCAATAACACTAACAAACAAAGCAAAATATGTAACCGGCTCTCTCTTTACATTTCTCTACGTCTACGAATGTATATCGACGATCAACAGTAACAACAACAAAAAGAAGAAGAAGAAGAAGAAGAAGAAGAAGAACAACAGCAACAACAACAGCAACAACAACAACAACAACAACAATAGCAACAACATTAACAGCGAACTGGCGGTCAATATTTTCTAATTATAATATAGCTTTCATACATACGTACATACGTACCGACATACTGTTTTAGCACTGTCTCACGTGCACTCAAATGCCAGTCCATGAGCGCACAGTCAGAGATAACAAATTACAATTTTCCTTACTTATTTTTTGTTTTTTTCGTTTTCACATTTTTTGTTCCTTTTCTATATCATTTAAAGAGCTCATGTTATAAACCACGCCTTTTTACGGTCTTTAAAGCGACGTTTTATTATTATTGTTGTTGTTGTTATCATTTTTGTTATTCGTGCTGGTGATCATTCACTCAGTTTAAATGATCTTCCAATTTAGAGTACACTTATACACAAAAAAATTATATTTATATATATATACACATACAATTACATTTATTGAATTGTCTAAACGAAATAAGTAAATAGAAGAAAATCTTAGTGAAACGATTGCAAATGCCTTAACCTAACTCTGCATTTATATATGTATATGCGCGTACATGTGTATGCTTGCAAGCATGCATATGCGTATATATATATATATATATATATATATATAT
>KK502416.1:1272822-1321613 GCA_000688735.1 Glossina austeni | reverse complement strand
GTGTGTGTGTGTGTGTGTGTACAGATAAATTTTTGTAGATGGTTGTGCGTACGTGTGTGTGTGTGTGTGTGTTTGTATGCATGAGTTATGAGTGCTCTGCATTGGTCAATAAAATGAGAACATATGCATACACTGCTTGTACAACAATAGCAATAGCAACAACAACAGCAATGAAAAGATCTCATATTGAATTGGCGTTAAACGAAAGAGCACCACAGTCATATTCGAAGAACTACTCTCTCGCTCACTCACTCGCTTAACTGACGCAAATACCTTCAATGAAGTGTTATATGTGTAAATTGTGGGGTGGTAGAGCTGTTGCTTCATAGCCGCAGCAATTATTATTATGAGTGTTGTTGGTGCTTTTCCTGTTGCTGTATTAATACGTTCGAATATTTAGAGTATAAAAACCGTATAACATTGTTCTTTATAAGGTGAAACTGACGATCACCAGAATCGCGCGATATCAAAGAGAAGCAAATGAGAAACAAAACTTCTTCTAACCGAATAACACCGACAGACAATTAAATTATTGAGATATTAAAAAATTGTTTCCTAAGCGAGTATAAGGCATAAAATGAAAATATATAAAACTATAATATACAGTGTACTCATTCAATTGTTAATATTAATAAGCTTTTCTACATCATATGGATTTCTCTCTTTAAGAGAATTTATGAACGGGTAATGTTTCCATTTTGTTTATCTCTTGAAAGGAACAACAATAAAAAAATGATCTTCTCTGTAAATGTGTTATTTTTACCCAAACTGAGAGTAAATACACGTACGCTTGTATATGTTTGCAATAATGCTCTTGCTGCTTTAATCGCACCAATCAAATGACTACAATCAATAAAATTGTCAAAGCGGGTTTACAGGAGAATACCACGCTTGGAGAGCATGCATAAGAAAGAGAACAAGAATTTTTCAAAGTTGACTGATGTCACTGTTATAATGTTAATAATAATCCAACATAACTAATTTGAAGTTAACAGATAGTGAGCTGTTGGGCTAACTGCTCGCAAATTTGTCATTAAGCAGAATTTCAAACAAATTTTCTGTTTAATGTGATTTTCTCTTAGAACGCGAAATATATTTAATAATACTGAAAATTAACGGTACTTGAAAAATATTTCCATTAGAACGGCTAATAATCGCTCCAATAAACACAATTACAGCAATCGTATCATAATCTTCCTGAATTTTTCGCAAAATATGTTGTTTACAAGATTTCGCAACGATGTAGTTTTGCTTCTCTACTGCAATACAATCGTAAGCCTAAAGAAGTTATTCTTCAAAACACACTTAACGCACTGAAAATGTAATGAATGTTACAGTAGATGAATATTAATTATTATGACGACACCATTGATACCACGATCGATAGTCACTTGGAATCGTGAGCATCTGTTTTGAAGTCACCTAAGGGTCACCTTGAATCACACGCCATGTTGCTACTGTGTATTACTTAGCTTCAGTTCTTGTGCTATAAATCCATCAATAGGCTTCAATAACGGGTTTGTTTCACGCTTCTTCTCTACTCTTTTCCCATTACAGATTATTGGAACAGTTTATGATTTTCCTTTTTATTATGCTACATATAAGCATAACCATTTGCTATGCTTCTCGAAGACGCTGCGCTACCTTGATGGCACATCGAAAACGCTTATAGGCAACATTATTGCAGAGACTTTTACTTATTGCTAACTTTAGAATGATCCTGCAGACGCAAGCTTTTTTACAATATTTTACATTCATATTTGCTATTAACTTCACTTGTTACCATCTTCTAATTGGTTAGGGAGAAACCGTATGTGCCTCATGTCTACTTTCAGGTTTGAACTATGACCGCTATTTCTTATATAGGTACGTAAGTTTGTAAATTTTCAACTTTTTAAGAAAATTTTTGCCCTTGCAAGTAGAAATGCAGCATGTGACAGGTGGGTAGACATATACGCTGACGACAATACATGCTTCTGCTAAGTATTTACGGATGTTACGGACAAAAAGATATATTTAGTACGCTCGGATTCTCGGATTCTTTATATATGTATTTTTTTTATTTCAATTATCCGTGGGCTTCTACGAATTTTCCTATGTAAATTATAATTTCAGTAAATAAAATATTGCAAAAGACTTAAGCTACGAACTCTGTTAGCGAATAAACACCAAAATGTTAAATTAACAGCTTAGTTTTGTTTTTACCCAATTTTAAAACTTCAGACTCTCTTCGCTGTTACTTAATACCATATTTCTCATTTTGATCTTGGTTGGTTCTCTTTAGAGCTCCCCGTCATTCTCTCTCCTGCGCTTTCTCTTTCTCATTCGTTATCGTTCTCTTTTATTCATGCTTGCAACTCTCTTTAAACTGTTTTGAAAAGATCGTTTAACATAAGCCGAGCAACATTTAGCTGAACGGTTCAAACATTTAATAATCATAAAATGTTTTATACAACTCAAGTTTCTAACTGGCTAGAGGTAGTCTTCTATGCATTGAGGATCTTCTTCAGCACGTTGTTGTTCATACTTCACGTCGTTGTGCAAGTATAAATGTAAGATATTTTTTGTTGTTGTAACGTTTTTTTGTTCAATTTTTAATAAATCTTACGGTTTTACTAGTATTTACTTATTGTTGCTTTTTGTGTTTCACCTATGTTGTATAAAAAAAAAAAAAAACAACCAGTTTATTTATTGTGTACGTTGTTGCTTTACACCACCACTATCACCCCTACCGTAGTAGTAACATCATCGCTACCATCATCATATTACGGTGTTTTAAGATTTGTTTCGTATTTTTTTTTTTTTACTTTTTTTCAAATTTTTTTTTCTGGTTTGTTTCATTAATAGAGCTGCTGTTGCTGCTATTGCTGATGTTATTTGTTGTACATAGAGTGGAGTAGTAAAGCATCTGTATTTAGTATGTGTGCGTGTGTAGATGATTGAGTGTGTGTATGTTTAGTGTGCTGTATGTGTATAGCTCTGTCGTTATTGAAGGTATTTTGCAGAACTGTTTAACATCACAGTCAGTCTTTAGTGGTACTTCGCGCTTCTTGCTAGTGCACGTAGCCACGTTCGCTTTATTGAATTCGTTACGTTTGCTCTGTTGATTTTGTGGGTTCGTTGATTGTCCAACGTACAAACATATACACACAAACGTAGCAACTCTATATATTTACACAAATACAAAAGTATTATCTACAAGAGCCGAGTGTTAATGTAAATGAAAATAAAAAAAATAAAAAATAAAACAAATAAATTTATTTTTGTGTAATTTTCTCAAAATTTCGCCGTCGCTTCTACGCACGCAAAACAGTCTCAACGCCAAAGGTTTGTTGCAATATATATCTCTTCGCTTTCCTAATACGCGGGAGGATCATTCAAAAGTGAAACTTGAAATTCATAAAAATTTGCAAATTTCAAATCGATTGAAATGTGAACAAAAATGGATGAAAATTGGAAAAAAATAATTAACAACACAGAAAATTAAAAAATAAAAAATAATTCTAATAGTAATAATTTATTTAATTTAATTTTTATTCATTTTTAAATCATTACGAAAATTCAAATACTTTCATAAAAGTAAATAAAACCAAAAGCAATTAAAAAAGAAATAAGAATATAACAACAAAATTATATATTTACATGTTTAGAGATTAAAAAAAATAAATAAATAAAAAATAAAAGGTTTAATAAAATTTTGAAAAGAATTTCAGAGAAATAAGCGAAATGTTTTTTTTATTAAAAAAAAAACACTAATAACTATTTAAAGGTGCATAGTGATGATCATCTAATTAATTAAACACAAGTTTTTGTTGATTCAAATATCTTCCCAATACGCATGCACGCATGCACGCACGCGCCCATACACATACACAGGCACCTAAAGGCTTTTGTAGATATTCCCGCAAAAGGAAATGAAAATATAACCAGAATAAAAACAAAACTTCAAAGAAGAAACAAACAAACAAAAACTGCCTACATTAGAATATCACACGAAGTAAATTTGTTGTTATAACAGCTCATCATCATAACATCGGCGAAGAAGTAAAAAAAAGTTTTTCATTTCACTTTTTCCCAGAATCAGCATCGAGCTCTAATTGCGTATACTCGAGTAATTTCTTGCGCTCGGAAATAGCTGATCAATAAAAGAAATACAAAGACAATTATAATGTGTTCGGCCGAATATATTCAAGAAAAAAGTCTACAAATCCAAAATATATAAATATATAGCAACGGATCAAGCATTCGTTTATCAATTACTCAAGATAAGGTAAGAATATGACGTGTTTCGATTCTTTTTTTTTTTCTTTATTTAAATAAAAATTATAACAGTGGACGAGTAATGTTGTGAATACTAAAACAAAAGACTTAGGAAACATACATTTTTTTTTTATACTGAAAGAAATCAAATCTTAATATAAATTAATAGATCTCTGCTAGGCTCGTCAAGAAAGATCAACGAACTTTCCATTTCGACATTGATTCTTGCATAATAACAAAAAGATGAAAAATCTAAGAATTCAAATTTCTTTATCTTGCAACTTCAGATTGGATACTCGCTTATCTCAAGTAGAAAACTCTGTGGGGAAATTGTCGGGTTTACTTTGACTTTGTGGAAGAAACGCACAAACTCCAGATCGGATTGAAATATTTTTTTTTTTATACTGAAAGAAAACAAACCTTAAACTAAACATAACATTATCTGATGTCTGGTAAACTTAGAAGAACACGAAGATGTTAAGAATTAAAATTGCTTCATCTTCCAACTTCAGATTGACTGCTCGCTTGTCTCAAGTAGAAAACTATGTAGGGAAATTGTGAGAAATGCACAAATTTCAGATCGGATTGAAATATTTTTAAATATATTTTAAAACACCGAAAACGATTATGATCTTGTATTCGAATACTCTATAATAAGCAATTCGCTAGCTTTTTAATTTAATATCTTCGACTTTGAAAACATAAATAAGTAGCCAAAAAATGGGCAGGTAAACGTAAGAACGAGGCAAACGGAGTACCAAGCATCACATAGTTGGTCGTTGGTGCGGGTGAGCGATGGCTATTGCGCTCAGCATAAGCATGAATGCACCAAAAATTGAGCGGATGACTTTATGGAAGCAAGCAGATGCTCTGCTCGATAGCTGAACGGTCTAACCGGGGCCGCTTAAAACGGAAGTGAAAAGAGAAATGAATACACGGCCGGCCCAATCGAGGGGTGACTTTATCGCTGAGCAAATGTCTTAACGTATATTGTAAACACATTTCACATATATAAAGCATTCAAAGCATATGAATTCTTGTTTAAAAAATACATGAACACATTTAAAAGAATGCACTTATCTTATGCTAAACAAATAGGAAACGATATTCATATACTTCCAACCTCTGGGATGGGCATAAAGACAAGTATATAAAGAGACCGTAGACCGTAGAGAGCTGGCGGATTGTTATCCTCTAAACCTTTACATTTTGATTGGAGGGGGCGAGAAAGACAGAGATCGAGAGAGAGAGAGAGAGAGAGAGAGAGAGAGAGAGAGAGAGAGAGAGAGAGAGAGAGAGAAAGCAATGCTCAATTAAGCACTTACACTTAGCTACAGCTAATGAGTAATGAGTTAAGTACTTTTTCTGAGTAAATAAAAATATTTTTCCATTTTGGTTTTTCATAAAAACTCACTTTTATAGAACCTGAAAACCTTAGAATGCCTGCCCTTGAAAGCACACAAAAATGTTTAATAAATGAGATTTGGGCTTTTTTTGTAACTTCAAATCCTTGCAATTAACGGCATGAATTTAATCGATGGTCAGTTTACACTTCTTGTGCCCATATATGATTAATCTTTGTTTATTTTTTCTTCCAAAAGCCAACGATGCACTTCTAGATTTGTCCAAAAAAATATGACATACATATACTTCATTTCTTTCCCATTTTTTCTTCTTCTTAAATGCTCAGCGACTCAATAATAGATGATTTGCTCTGTAGGAAGAAACAAAAAAAAAGAAGCTTAGTATGAACATTTAGTTCTGTGTTTGGGTTAGGGGTTTGGGTTTTGAGTTCTAGGTTTGTTTTGCTTTTTCTTCAATTTTTTTTTTTTTTTTTTTTTTTAACATATGACCGATTTCAGCAATAATTAGAAAACATGTTAATGGAATTCTGCACTACAGTTCTGCATGTCTTGCATGTAGATTGCAAACAGTTTCCGCGGTATACTGTTGGTCTGATTTGAGAAGTTTTTTAAGGAAATTCGATAGAATTGTGATTAAAATTTCACATTTCACAAAAGAGAGAAACGGATTTTCAGCATTTAATCACTTCTTCAATATGATTTAATTGTTTTTTAACTTTAAATTACGTTACTTTCACTAATTGCAATAATATATATTTTTATTTTTTTTTTTTTTAATTGAATCCGAAAGAGAAGCTCGATTTTATTATGTTCTTAAATTCTCTTTACCAGTCACTTTAACTCTTTTCCGATGTCATCCACAATTATTAAGCGTTTTAAAGTGTTTGTCCTTTCAATTTCCTTATTTGATAGATTTAAAAAATGTGAAAATGTACTCGAACATCATATGAGGTAAATAGAGCGTACTCTTGTCGACATTTATATATATAATTCTTGCATCTGTACGAAGGCAATTAAGATAAACGCATTTGAAAACGTGTAATAATAAGGTAATGAATAACAAAAAGAAAAAAAGTAAAATAAAATAGCCTACGTGGGCTTTTTATCACTCACCATAGCAAAGTAGTTATGAAATGGAAAGCGGAAAACATTCTTTTTAAAAATGACTGTAATAAAACTCTATTATTTAAGTGAAATTTAAAACTTATTATTATTATTATTATTATTATTATTATTATTATTAATTATAAGCAACAATCCAGTAAGATTTGAAGACCAAAGTATATGCATGTAGTATAAGTATATGTGTATATATAGACACATATACTATAGACACATATACGCAGCTTCGCTTTGATAAGCTTAAAACCAACCTTACATACTTATTTGCCGTGTCTTATATAATATAATAAATATATAAGAATCTAATAAATACCGAGGGCGAGAATTCAAAATACTTAGAATTAACAACTAATCTCCAAATAAACTATTAAATCTAACTAAAAATTAAAAAAATTTTTTTTTGTCTTTACTTTCTGTCAAAGTGGCTTCAGCATGGCGAGAAGTAAGAAAAAGAAAGATCTCACATTATTGTTATATAAAAAACGAAACTTCACTAAAATTCGTTCACTAAATTTTCGTTTGGAAGTACAGTTGGTGCTATCTTAAGAGATATTGGGTTCCAAAGGAGTACGGATGTGAAAATATAGATAGACTTTGATAGACTTGGGATTGGCTAACTTTTTCACACTTGAACGTGTAAGCGCTATCAAGCTCCTTAATTTACTTAATTTTTTTGTCTTTGCTTGCATTTAATTCGATGAATTCATTAAGTCAATTAGCGCATCAGTCAATAATGCCCGCGTTTGATTTATATAGAATTTGCGTTTAGCAACAAATTTATATTACTTTTAGAAAATTCGAACCCTCAAACAACTTCCCTTCGAATTTTATATAAAAAATGTTATCAGTTCCCTACGAATTATTGCGATCTTAGTGAAGATATTTTTCTTATTCGCAAAACATACACAAAGAGATAAAGAGAGAGAAAATATTTTGCTTTTCGATAAGAAAGAACGCCTTTATACAGAGGGGCAGAACATACACATACACATGCAGAGATATGCCGCTAGATATAGCTTATACTCTGCAAATAGAAACATCCAGTCCAAAAGACGCATAAATCTTTTAATTACGAAATAATTTACTAAGAACTCCCTTCTGTACTTTTCAATGTTGTGGTATATGTGGCCTATAGGAAGTTAATTAAACCATAATTTTATATCATAAAACTTTAATGTAAGCGAAATATTTCATGTTTCGTCTTTTCTTTGGTAATAAATTTTGGCTCTGTAAGCATTTTTACACGAGACTATTAAGAAAGGCACACATCACGGACGAAATGCAACATTTTGGCTAATTTAAGCCAAGAAGCTAGGAAAAATGTCAAGGACGAGTACAAGCTGCAACGTATAAAACAAATCGAACAACATTTTCTGACACTAACACATAAGTGAAAATATACCTTTTAAATCCACCGTTGGCTTGTAAGAAGTGTGACAACAATTGTTCTCCGGCCAAAGAAAAGAAACTATTTGTCGGTAGTTTGCTGTCGGTGGTTGCTAAACGAAATAGCTGAACGCAGTGGAGACCCAAGAGAAACGGATACAGCAGAAAATATCAAAACAATTCTAAGAGTTATTTTTGATAATCGAAGAGTGACATTTCAAGAAATAGCTGACATCCTAAAGATATCAAAATCGAATGTATTCATTATGTGGCATGAATACTTGGACTTGGAAGAGTTGTTTTTCATTGTGGGATAATTACATTGTCTCACAAGTCGATGACTATATGCCTTATTTAGCGCATACGGCGGTATTTGCTTACTCTACAGAAAAATATTCAGGCAGATAAAGTTGTTTTTGGCACTGTAGCCAATTTTGCTATCTTGTGAATCCTCACAAATCTTCTTATAGGAAAGGGATTGAAATGTTAGAGAGCTGCCGAAGAAGAGTATGTTGATAAATAAATTGAAATTTGGAAAAAAGAAAACAACAAAAATATTTTTCACTTATCTAATTCGGGCAATTTTTAATCTCTGTATTAAGATAAATTCACATCATTTCTCTCAAAGTACTAAGAATAATAAATGATGACCACACAAACGGTTACCAGAGTCGGTAGTATGCACTTCTATGGAACACACTGTTTAGCGACCATTTAACGAAATCTATGTGAAATCCGTTAATTGCTTTTGCTCTGCATTGAGGCTAACCAAACCGAAAACTCTGTAAAAACGAAATAAATGCAAAAACATTTACTTTAGTTTACGTAAAATACGGCATGGAATTCATAAAGTAAAACTTTTCATCTCGCATATTTATTATTGATTGTTGAAGACGTGCCAGGACATGAGAAACGGAAAGAAAAAAAAAGAGAAATAAAAAAACATAAAACGAATTCCATAAAAATACTAAATATGAATGAATGTCTTCAAGGTTCTTTAAACATGTCTAATAGTTTCTCAGTTTTTTTCTTTTTTTAAATTTACTTTGCTTCTTAAGTCGATTATGTCTGACATACGTATAAGCATCTATGCATTTACGTGTTGTATATGCTAAATAAAACCAGGTGTTAATCTTTTATTTTGCATTTGTTACTCTTTAAGGAATCATTGTTTAGTTGGCTGTTAACACATCTTTTTATTACTATTATTATTATTATTATTAGATAACAATTACTATTAACAACACTTTCTGACATAGAATTTCTTAAACTTTCTTAAGATTTTTTAGCGAATCTATATAGCAACGCTATATATATAACAGTTTGTTATTGAGTTGATAGGTTCTGTTGATTCAACGCTTCCAATTAATATAGCAAATCAAGGCAGATTGACGTGGAAAATTATACAAATTTTGTAGTCTGTCCCTAAAGGTTAAGCAGATATAAGTTAAACGTTATTCTTTGAAATATAATATCGCTTCATAATTATCATATTGTTAGGAATCTCTGCTTTAGCAACAATTAAGGGTGATCTTCACACACTTTAATATATATATATATATATATATATATATATATATAGGTATATGTGTAAGTGTATGCACAAATATACAAGTATTTACATATATATATATATATATATATATATATATATATCTATTCTAATTACATAAAGGTTGGTTTGTGTTGACGATTGATGTTTTAGTTTCTGACTGGCACGGTAACAAGTTATTGTGCTTTAGTTAACGTGTTTTTTAAGTGCATTTATTTTAAAGACATTTCTATAACACATAGTAAGCGACCTTGACTTGTTAATCAAGTCGAGATTCACTATTGCAATGCATAAATCTTTTTTCTTTATTAACGTTAGCAATAATAAATTCATTTTGTTCATTATGAATATCTTCAGAAAAATTTGCATAATAATTAAAATGTAAAACGATCAACTATTAAACTATAGGCACAATCAAATTATCTAAATATGTTTCTTAATGCGACTTCAAACGAACTTACGAAGAGTTAATATATTCGATTAAAGAGCTTTAACCTTTGAAAACAACATTCCAAACGCATTTCGAACTATTACTTTCAAACCTATACACCACACGGCGTATTATCGCATTCTCGTTTGTCCACTAACGCACCGCAACCTTTGGAATAATCTCTACCGGCGCTAGTCATTCCCGCCGTTCCAGGCGTTTGCACTTTGCATAAGTCAAAGGTATATAAATCCTCTTCCCTCCTTTTCTTCGTCTTTAATCCTTCCAGATCGACACCGTGTAGGCGACATATCCTACCTGACCGAACAAAATTAAAATATATATATGTATCATAAAATAAACGCGCATAAATACTGAAGATGGTCGATTTTGCTGCCGGACAACGCAAGACCCAAACTGCATAGAAACGTGCAAACGCTTGAGAGAATACAGGGAGACGGCACATCAAGAAACTAGCAATAGCATCTGTGCCCATACAACTAATGAGAATCGAAGAGCATGCAGTCAAATTGCTGCTAATTAACAGCGTTACTACGGCGATGTTTTTTTTTGCATTTTGGAAGTGAAACTTGTACTAGTAAACATTAAAAACACATATATGAGGAGTAATTCTGAATCTGTAATCGGTTAACCCTATATCGAATTACGTTCACTGCTATATAAGACCTACGGTTGAAACTGATAATGCAATGGCAGCATTGATTCTGTTTATGTAAAAGCATCAAAAAAATCATTTCCAAAGAATGAAATCAATGTTGAAAATATGGACACATATGAGCCCGTAAGAAGCGAAAAACAATTGAAAACTGTGGAGAACTAAAGTAGATTTCCACCAATAATCCGTGTCCACAACCGGCAATAAATATGAAAACAAACTCGAAATCGATTTTAAAGGTCAGGACGAATGTCGATGTCCTATCATCAAACGCGGCCTCAGTGTGGTAAATAGCTTACAAACAATTTCACGATTGTTTTGTTCACATTAGATGCCAGATTAGATTACATTACGATGGAAAAAGAGAAAACTCTTACGGTTTGCATTTCGTCGTAGAAGAAGCAAAATGGAATGTGCACGAAAAATCTCCGCAAAATGTTATAGAATATGACAAGTAGGAGAGGAGTGGTGTTAATTGAGAAAGTACACATAAATGGCCGTACGTCCGTATTTACATGAAAAGTAGTGAATGTTGGGATCATCAAGATACCAAAATTCTAAGCAATAAATAACAGCAGCAAAGGAATGACAAAAAAAGAAAAAAAACCCTTTTGTGACAAAGAAAATACGTTTCAAAAAAACGCCCAAAAAAAAAGGCATTGTGTCATAGACAGCCTTTTTGCGGTGATGTCGTAATTGTTGGGCAACACTGTGAAATAGTCACCGCAGACCTCATAATGCATGCTCATAATTGGCTTGAATAGCGCACTGAATTTAGCGAAATCGGTTATCTGTCAGTCTGTCCTCCTTATGAAATCTTGCAAATTTTGTTAAGTTAGGTCAAGAACATCAGCTAAATTGAACCAAAACCTTATAAAAGAGAATATGATTTCGTGACATGCTGCTAAATTGCATAAAAATCTGATATAAAGTATATATATGATACGGCAGACTTTTACACAAACTCTTACAACTCATATGAAACCAAATCAGCGAAGTTGGTATGTTCCCTGTTTGCGCCCTGCTTGTGAACAAAAGGACTGAGTGGAATCTCTTTTAATACCTGATCGTGTCACGTGTTCTTATAACGAACCGTAATACAATGAGCCTCACAGACTCACAAGCAGAAATGTATACCGTATCTTGCACAGAAAGTTGTTTATAGTTTATATTTCTTTGTTTGTCCACACAATCTATATATAAACATAGACTTATGTTTGGCTGTGACCGAATCTTTAATATCCACGACCTTTATCCTAAAAAAGGACTAAAAAAACAAACGAAAGAGCTAAACCAATATAATATTGAATGGGCGTGGTTAGTTATTTTTATTTTCGTAGAGTACACGTGGAAACCACAACTCTTTTCAGTTTATGTTGCAGAAAGGCTACTACGTGTGTTTTCACCGATCGAGCCCATTTGCAACGCCAGTGTGCGCGCAAGAACTTCCAATTTTGAAGTCCAAAGTTGAAGTCGATAGCTTGGTCCGGACAGGGGAATGTCTATAACAGACATTACACAGACCAGACCAGGCCAGACGGACAGACGGAAATGCTTAAATCGAGTCAGAATTTGATGCTGGTCAAGAATATATTATATACTCTGCGGGCTCTCCGAGGCTTCCCTCTGGGCATTTCAAAGATTTTGATGAAAACAATGTACCTGTCGTTCGTCGGTTAAGTTCTGAATAAGCTTTAGTTCAGTTCGTGCCAATTATTATTCTTATTATCACTAGTCTCATATGGCAAGCACGGTCTCTCTTCGGATCCTTTCTGTTCAAGACACGCTGATACTGTTTTCATTGTACGCCTGCGAGGCGCGACACTCTAGGATGCATTTACGATTCATTAGAGAAACGGAAACGGTTAATTTTGACTTTTTAACTAACTGTGAATTTACAAATATTTTTTGTTTTTGTGTTAATTATTAACTGATAGTAAAGTAAAACAAAAAACATTTTTTTGGAAATGCAATGTGAAATAATTAAAAATTTACGCGCAAAATTCAAATGAGCATTAAAGGCCAAATTTCGACTAAGATGAAAAGACTAGGAAAAAATTTCAGCAAGCTTGTAATAGAATCGAGAAATGTAGAGTTTGACGACTTCACGACTACTCGTTGAACAGAAAATTATAACACAACGGTCCTATTCCGCGGCACAGGAACCCGCTTTTCTTCGCACTGCTGTTACCACTAACTTATAAGTAAAATATAACATTTAGACACGATGTATACCAAGATTGTACGCAATCCAGTGATGGGCATTGGAAAAGTTGACTGCGAAAATAAATATTTTTCAGTTTTGCTTCAGAGAGAGATTTATTACATGAAACACGGCCACGACAATGCTCGTTCGGCTGGACAAACACGATATTAATATGAGAGGGTTTCGATTTGATCTAGAGAACTGCAATCGTTCTATTCAAAAGGTTTGGAGGATCGAGACTGAACGATTTTGCAGCGATAGATACACAACCTGAATTTTAGATTACTGCGAAAGGAGAATTTTGAGGAAGCATGTGTGAAAGAGGGGACGGTTCAAGACTTCAATAAAATAGTTAACATGCGCCATGAGGGGGTACGTTTAACCTTTACAAGCAGATATAGATTTAGGTTGTAGTTTTCGAATCGTAAGACAAACCTAAGCAGAAAAATTATCAATGCGGGGATCAAAGTTGAATCTGTGGTCAAGGTCTACCCCAGGGCATTGCATTGAATCTACAAGATCAATGGAATCCCCAGATATTTTTGTATTGAGGTCGAATGACCCAGCAAGGGGCGAATTGAAGAATAAGTTTTTAATCTTTAATCTGAAGTTAAAGCAAAGTATATTGTCAGTCTTTCAGGAATTAACAATTGCTAAAGACTCGTTAATATTGTTTTCGAACGAATGCAAATTATTTGCATTATCTCTTTTGAAAATAGATAGATACGCTTACACATACGCATACGCAAAAAAGGAGCGATCGTTACCAACCAAATTCCCAAAAGCATTTACGAAGAAAATAAACAATAAAAGGTCCAAAATGGAGCCTTGCCATACAGGGGGCATAGCCTCACTTAGGGAAGAGTTAGAAACCAATTGTTCACGATACGAAATATGCGACCACATAAGCTTAGAAGTGCTCCGACAAGAGGTGGATTGATCATACAATTTGTTAATATCTGAATCGTTAGTCTCATAATAATTGTTATTGAAGCATAATGCACGTAGGATAGGGTTATATATGGAATAGCACATCGAGCAAATAGTCTCCAGGGATTTGCTGATTCTTTTATCGAACCTTTGATCACCGAGGCGTGAGAGCACAGTACCAGGGAATGTCCCATGCATTAATTTAATTGTCTTACGAGGTGTATGACCGTCTTGTTGAAGCCACATGGGTTACCACAGCGCCATAACGACCACCAGTTACAGTCATTGCTTCAGCAGCCTCATGTTCGAAGAGGTCTGACCAAACTTACATTATTTTTGAAATATTGTTCACCTATGAGAACCGCACAAAAGGCGGGAAATTCATTTAAAGTACAGTATTTTTTTTTAATTTTTTGGTAATAAAAAGTACAGTGATTTTTGAAAATATTTTGAATAAAACCAACATTCCCTTTTTTTGGGGCAAAAATTGAAATTTTTCACTCAAGTACTTACAAAAATCAATATTTGTAACCACTCCCACGTGTTTCACTACCTAAAGGCATAAAGTTGAAAAGATGTTTTTTCCTTTTTTTTAATTCAAATTTGGACAAATTATGCTGTCTGCCACAGATGCCCCGTTAAAGTGGTAGTGCGTCATGAGAATCGCTCATGTGTTGCAATTTTTTAATATTTGAGTCGTTCATTGCACAAATCGATCAACTCAACTTTTACAAGCATAACTGTTTAACCCTTAAATACCTAGTGACGTAAATCTACATCGTATGTCGAGAACCTCATATCTTTTTATATAGTAACCTTTGCACAGTGTTTTGTTTTTGTTTTTAATTTCAAAATCTGTTTTATCGTTTTCGGGCACAACTAGAATCTTTATCAGTTGTTTCTTTGTCTGTGACAATTTTCACTGTTGACGCGATGAGGTAAGAATTTCTCATCATGGTAAGGTTGGCTTTTCAACGAAGGTGTGGAAAGACAATAGGGTTGATACTTTGTTGTCGCAACCCGTACACAACATTTGTCGATAAGCGATAAGCGACGAAAGCAAAAGGTCGATATCTCTTGTCCAAATGTAGGGCAAGAGCATACATAATATGTATATGGGGGGAGTGGATTTTATGCATAGTTACTTAAGTCGCCATCGTATAAGAATCAAATGCCGTAAATGGTACCGCCGCCTATTCTATCGTCTACTGGATCTACTTGCTATAATAAATTCGTGAAAATTTTTGAGAAGAAAAGTCCATTTCAAAGGACATTCCAAACAAGCAACTACCATTTGCAATCTGGCATGCCATACAAGCGGCAATAAAAAGTTCGTTCTAGCTCATAACAACAAAGTATACAGACGAGAAAGCCTGGACGGTCACTTCACTCTTTGCCGTCTATGAATACTACGGAAAGACGGCATTTGCCACTGACCTTTATTTTTAAACATTTTTAAAATTCACTTATATAAGGATACCACGCAAGTGTTATGTAACAACTGCAATGCTCATTAATGTGTAAACGCTAAAAATAATTGTTGCATAGATCGCAATGTTTTGTAATGCAATGTATGTTTGAAATATTATATTATTGTACGCAGTAAATTTGTAGAACTGAAGAAGCGATTGTTCATGCTGATGTAGAAATTGAGATATGGTTTTCTGTGAATTGAAGAAAAATTCTTATGTGGTTTTTTTGTTATTTTTATTTTTCTCATTAACTACACACATCTTGCGGTTGATTTCAAATTTTTTCTTTTAAATAAAAATTCATCCGTTTAAGGGTCACGGTTAACACCATTAAACAACAAAACTTTTTGGGCAACAAACAATTTTCCAGAGACTATTTTTATTAATTCCATACTCTAATCATTGTAAATCATTGCAATAATGCAATTCAAACGCATTATCAAACGCTGAATGATAACGGTAAACTTTTTAATGCATTATAAATAAATTAGTCAGTCGCAGTCTAATTGCCGCAGGATCAAGAACTTAAGAAGTCACATTGCGAAATATACATATATATATATATATATATATTTTATTTATTTATTTTATTTTATTTTATTTTATTTTATTTTATTTTAATTCCACTCACACATGAAACTCGACTAAGCAAATAATGGTCGAGTTCAATTGACTCTTAAAGCAAAACTTATACTAATTAATATTAAAACTTAGTATAAGTAAAATTAAAACAAATAAGAAAAAAAAAAGAAAAAAAAGCATGCACACAACTAGCACAGAGCCACACTTACAACCGGTACAGGACCAAATTGCAAGTGAACCCCTAAGCTATCGCAAACATGCATAAGCTTGGCAACCGATAATTTTCGAATCGTAATGACTTTCTAGGCTAAAAAGCTAGCTTAAGTACGACATTGGTAAATCTTGTGTATTAAGCAATGTTGCTTTAATGGCTCCGATAATAAGAATAAGAGTCCGATAATAAGAATAGGTGATAGACGTCATTTAGGTTCTTGCAAACAACTCTGAGGAGGTTAAACAGCTCATAATTATATATACATTGACTAAGCTTAACCAAGATAAAGTGCCTAGAGAAGCGGTTAGGGACATTAAAACTAGTTTCACCAAGTAATAAAGGCGAGTCAATAGCACCATTTATTACTTTGATTACGAAGGAAACGCCAAGAACAAATCTACGTTTCTCAAGAGACGGTAAGGACAACAGAAGCAGAGGAAGAGAGGCAATCGGATCCCAACCCAAATTCCTATAGGCAAACAGCAAGTATTGCTTTTGAATAGATTCAATTGAATCTACATAGCACCTATGTGAAGGAGACCACACAACAGAGGCATACTCGAATATACGCCTAACCAAACACATGTACAAGCTCAAGCTCCTTGGACCACCTTTTTATGAAACCAAGCGCGGACCTAGCTTTGCCTAACGAGAGCTCAATATGCAAGTTGAAACGTAACCTATGGTCAAATAGAACGCCTAAATCCGTAATCGTATTCACGTCCTCCAACTTATGCGAATCTATGAAATACTGAGTAATGAATGACTTTCTTCTTGAAAAAGAAAGCTTCTTACATTTATTTAGATTTAATTTCAGAAGATTCAAAGAGCATATATAAAATACCCTTCAAAAACACATTTATTGAGAGGAAAAAAAGTTGTAATCCTGATAATTGGACAGAAATTCACCAACACCATAAAAGAACCAAAAGTTTGGCATCCACGACTAAAGAAAGAAATTCAAGAAAAGTCTCCTTTCCCTATAATCTAAAATTCAGTTAACTTACACATCTTATCTAGCTCTACGAAATCATTCAATTTCGATCGCCAAGGTTTTCAGGAGAAAGCCTGCACTAGATCGATTAGATCGATTAGAGACCTTTTCACATTAATACCACGTTTTTTCTAACTCATCAGCCGAACGGGCTTTTATTGACCGTGTTGTTAGATACTGGATTGCCTGTCTTCAGTGAAACGTTCAGAAAAAAGTTCATCGCACTGTTAGACTCAATTGATGATTGCGGAGCCTATCGAGCAAGATGATTACATTAGCAGCCATCTAGCTGACTTGTATACTCACTTATGTTTCTCACTATAGTTTCCATTTGCACATGAAATCTATCTATGTAAGTGGACTTATGGCTTTACAGTTACTTAGTGGCTAGTCGCTAAATATTATTCTTTTACTACCCTACCTTCTATCCCAAAATAATTGTCGAAGAAAAAAAGAAAAGAAAAATCTCTTTCTTATGGTTGTTGGAGTAAGTTCGTTATAGTCCTTGCTGCCTAGAACATGCTTCTTGATATGAAGCATTATTATGATAACAAAAATATAATTTTTGTGGCAAAAGTATTGTTTCAAAAGAGTTACGCATAAATATGAGGTAGCTAAGCCAAAATAGCAGGTCGCCGTTATGGAAAACTTTCTCATAAATAAAACGTAATATTAAGAAAACTTGTTTTCCTCTATTTTAGGTAAAGCTTGTCAGCGAGTGAGTTCTTTGCGTTTTAATAGTTTCCTCTTTAACTACTTAAAAATCGATAAAATCGTTTATTTTAAATAAAAACTGAAATCATAAATTTCGTAGAATATTTTAACTTGTTGCTGAGATTTTTTGTTTTTAAATAATTATAACAACAATAACGACAACATGTTTAAATAACATAGAAGCAAAATATCATAAAATTTTATGATAATGTGATTTTTATTTATAATAATGAGTATTGTATTTAAGTTAAAGAAATAAAAAAAAATAAAAAAAAGCAAAAAAAAAAAAAATAAAATAATAAATAAATAAATAAATAGAATGAAATAATTTTGAATAATTTAGTATTTTTTTATTTTTATTTTTACTTTTTTTCTACTAGTATGCATATATATACATCAAATATTTATAAAATTTGTATACAATAAATAAACTACCTACAAAGCTGTTCATGGTAAGCCCAATAGCAACAACAATAGATTAAATTTAACAAATAAGCAAACAAAAGACTCTCAAATTTAAAATATTTCTTAAGCATAACAAAAATTAACATATTTTGCTACACTCGAAGAAAAAACAAATGGAAAATCAAAATTTATTCACCTGTTCAAGTGACAAATTAAAAATGATGCGGACTTTTCTAATAATAAACGAAAATAAAAGTTTGGTTAACAAAATTTTAAAAATTATAATTGCAGGTGTTTTTCGCTATATACTCGACACGCACGATATCTGTCAAAAATATTTTGCTTTTATACCTTATACCATTTACAAGTATTAATTATAAGCGTATGTATGCAACAGACAGAAGGGCCTGAGATAAACTCACCTTTTTTTAGTATATCGATCGATTGTCTGTCTGTCTGTCCGCCCGTCCGTCTGTCTGTCCTGCTTTCCTTTCTTTCAATTTTAACACTGTACAGTGACGTTTTTCGTCCCAAAGACGAACGCTATTGAGAACCGTTCGTCCCGGACCACTTTTTCCAACACTTACAGTATAACGCCTTACTTAGAGAAGTCGTTACTTGATAAACGTGTACAAATAAGTTTTGATCATTCCTTTGAAACTTTGAAGCTTTATTCAGTAAAATTAATGCAATTATGCTTTTCGCCATCTGTCAGGCAATTTTCGAGTTGCATCTCGAACAATGTCTCGTCTTTTAAGGCTATACCTAAAAAAAAAAAGAGCCAACATTTGGGCTTCGCCATATAAATCAAAGCAATGCAGAAGGGGAGAGCAGAATATTCCAGGCTAGAACTGGAAACTTTTCCTAATCGAGTTGTGCTATGTATGGCCGAATTCCTTCGTACTAAAAACTCACGACATCATGACTTTCGGTATATTAATCCGCTTTTTTAGCGTAATTGCATTATTTTATTGGACGTAGTACTCCTTAGTAAAAATTAAATTTAATACAACACGCCCAGCTCAAGTGCGACCATCAAAGATATTCAGCCTTATCGTCGACGTTATCTTTACTTTTACTTTTAGGCGACAACAAAAACCATTTAAGAATTGCGTTTTTTATCATAAACTATTTTCAAAACCCTATTTACAACAACAACAAAAAAAGCCTTTTTAACTGCTTTGCTAATGTTCCTACGGTTACTAACTTACAGTTAATTTATTTGGAAATGCTACCAAATTTTACTAAGAAAAAATATCGATGAACTCGAAGATTTTGAGGTCCTACAATTTAAATAAATCTTATGAAATGTTCCGACGGAAATCTTTGTTGCTCTTTTTGTGGTTTTTTCAATTCGGAACCTAACAAAGCAAAGTTTGCCGCCTTCAAGTATGAAATATATCCTCCTACAAAATGTAATGGTTTTCAAAATCTGCGTCCGCGTGATGTGAAATATTTGCGAAAAGCTTTACACAACATAAAGCGTTATGCAATGCCTCGCATCTACCGTTCTAATGCTTCTTTCGGAAATCAATTTTATTTAAGAAAAAAAAGTTCACTACAAAAAAACAGCAAGTGAGAAAATTATGTTCGGCTGTGACCGAATCTTTTATACCTATCATCGCGATCCTAAAAAAAATTGAAGAAGGAAAAAAGAACTATATTTTCATACACTATAATATTAGGTGGGCGCGCTTGACTTTTTCTACTCTTACAACAAAAGCGGTGAAATTTATACGACATATGTGCTGTACTTTATGAGTAATAAGCAAAAAACATCGAAAGCAAAGGTGTTCATAGGTCTTGTTAAATGGGCGTGTGGACGTTGTGAGCATGACCTTCAACGAGTTTAAGATCCAGTTCAGATTCTTTTGCACATTTGTAGACGATATCTTTATTTTTGCGAACGGGAATATGTTAACAAAAAACGTTATGCAGACGGACAGATGGACATCTTTAAATTTGATGCTGATCAAGAATATACATACATTGTAGAGTTTCTGCAAGTTCATTCTAGGCTTTGCAAACGGTTTCACAAAATGCGTATACCTCCATGCGATAATTGATACGATAGGTTCGTCTAAGACGAAGATAACTTTCTTCTGGTAAAGAATATATGTTTATGATCGTCATGCTTATCTAATGTGCGATTATGTCTTAGACCCCTTATTGAGGAGAACAAATCTCTGAGCGTATTTTCTTTTTGTCTCTCTCGCCATCTGAAAATCGAAAATCGGTAAAATCACTCCGGGCATAAACGGATTTATAATGTCCACTTTTCCACTTTTGTGGACTTTCTAGTGCAAACCTTCAAACAAGACTAAGAGAATTGTAACTCCCTGCAACAGTATAAAAGAAGAGTTTTTTATACCAATTTTTCGAATGGAAGAAAAGGCAATCCAGCAAAAATATTCGAGGAAGTTGCTAAGTATGTAGTTAATGAGTATTAAATACTCAGACGCAGTGTATCTGGTCTACATTTGAATTAAGGAAAGGAAAAAATTAAACCCTTGATTTGTTAGTTTTTAGATTGGCGAGGATTTTGATGAAAGCAATGAAAAGAAATTTTGAACCAAAAAAAGCCAACCAATTGACTTGTCAGCGACGGTACCTATATACTTCTCCTTCCCTACTTCTTTTTGATCATAACCGCGGTATACACACATGATCAATCACTCAAACGAAGTCTCCTAAACGTGTAAAGTGTGTATATATACATATATAAATCAGACGACACTAGGCCAATGTAGGTTTGTTTGAAAAGGTTTTCAATAAACTTAATAACTTTCTAAAAAGATCCTCTAATATGTTAAAAAAAATAGAAATCAATAGATAGAAGATTAGGCTATAAATTCCGTGGAATTTAAATAGTGTTAAGCAAGTGTTGAAAAATCGCCGATCTTCTTGTTAATTGTGGCTTCAGCTTTCTATATGTATTTTTCTGTCAACAATAAACACTCAAACACTAACCTGCAGTCCTATACGATTATTAATGAATAAAAATGTTGTGCAATGATGCTCATGCATACATATTCAAAGTCAGAAAACGTGAAATTCACTGCGAAGAATGACTGCAAACTTTAGGCTCAGGTCCACGGGGTCACTTATATGACGAAATTAAAAAGGCATATAAATGCCTTTTGCCAATTATTGAGAGCAATTTTATTTTTATCCTTATCCACAGTTCGTTGGAGTCCAACCGTGAACAAGATCGTAACCACAAGTAAAAATGATTCGTTAATAACAAAATAAAGTATTCAAAGTAATGGTTCTTTATAAATTGCGAATGCGAACCGCTAACCAAAAGTATTAGTTAGGAAAACGCAACCACATAATCGGTAACTCCTTACTACATTTCAAGACGTCAGGACAAGAGTGCCGAAACCTATTGTAATAGTAGCTGCACTCAGGTAATTAGAGAATATTCCTAACCTATAATCTATAACAAAATATTAAAAAAATTTCAATCGCGATAACATTTACGGCCTTACACCTACCTTTGCGGTAATTGACAAAACTGTTTTTTTTCTCTTGTCATTTTCTCGTTTTGCGACAAGCGGGATTACCCGCGCAAAAGTTGTGAGCCAATGTGTAGTTCAATAGTCCAGGGCATAACATCAGCCCGTCCGGCAAGAAAGTTTCGATCGCCCGTCTTCCTCTATATGGCTTTCTGCGCGTATATTTCTTTTGTTTGTCGCATTAAATGTAAAACTTGATCAATCATCTACATATTTGGGCAATTTTTTAACCTTTCGCTAGCATATATATTAAAATTGTTTATCTGTTGTTGTTGTTTTACAAATATTTGCTATTAATTATATTTTTAAGCTGTAGTGTTCTTAGTTTTTTCGTTACGTGGACCATCAATCTCATTTCCCATTTATGTTTATTTAATTTTCGGATATAATTGCAAATCTTTCACAAAAGTCGGAGTCATTTAAATTTGTATTAATATAAAAAAAAGTAAAATAAGTGAGAAATTTTTAATGAATTTAATTTTTTGCTGTTTCCCTCTGTTTGTGTTCAAAACAAATCTTCGAATAAAAACAAAAGTAAAAGATATTTTTTGGTTTCTCCTCATAACCTGAACAAAAGTGTAAAAGACCCTGTAGTCAAATAATTACAATTGCGAATAAAACAATTAAGTTAGCTTTTTATTTACTCCGGTGAGGAATTTTTCTTATTAAATCGTCGAGTGAGACTCAAATCATTTACTTTCAAAAATGAGAAAAACACACACACACACACACACACACACACAAATGAAAACACCACCGTCGGGCTAAGCCGACTATTAAATACCCTACACCATATGTTCCAAAACCAGTTCTTATTTTTTCTGTTAAACGCAAAAATTATAACCTATTCCTATATCAACTTGATGTTATGAAACTGTATATTAAAAATTAGATCTCTTCGCAAATAAAGGCTTACTTTCCGTAAGAATGGTGTGTTCAAAAACGCGTTCAAAATTCACCATAGTTAATTTTTATATCAAACCACTAATGTGGATCAGTTTTCATCATAAAATATAATATTAAAATTTAAACTTTGCTGCCTTAAAAAACAACAATTTTGAGAGGGGCTGTAAAAATTGTCCCAGCCGGTCCAAAGTTTCCATATCAATTTGCCGAATGCCGAAATACTGTTATTTAGCCACTTTTTTGGAGAAAGTTTGAAAATTGCAAGTTTTTCCGTACAACGAATTTTCAAAATAGGCCGGCATCTGGGGAGTGATCAGACACAAAACCATTTTCAATAGCTTTCAAAAAAGTAGAGTCAAAATATGTCATCTCAAAAATGTTGACCTGCAATTTGGACACGAATTTACATGGACAGACAACCGACGGACAGATTGTAAGACGTACTGGCAGCCTTAGATCGATTCAGAAAATGATCATGAAAGTTGTGTCTATCTTAAGCGTTTCTACGTATTACATACATCCGCTCATACCTTAATATAACCTGCATCACAAGTGGTGTAGGGTACAAAAAAAGGAAAACCAAAAATTTCTGTACATTTTTAACATTCGTTGTATACAAGTGATTGCTTTTTATGTGCATGCGTGTGTATGTGTGTGAGTGTGGATCGAATATTTGCAAATGAAATGAGATTAAAAGTAAATCACTCGGAATTTTTCTCACTAACAGCAAAGCCTATCTAGAGATAAAAAATAGATGATAAACGTTTCCAAAATATTATCTACATAATATTTTTCTCTTACCCTAAAATAGTCTCCCAATGCGCTCACCATCCTGTACGCTTACTTTTTATTTCATTTCGTTTCCTTTCGTTTCCTTTCGTTTTATATCATATAATTTCATATCGTTTCATTTCTTTTAGATCCAAGTGTAAAGTTACAAAGAAAAACTTATTCATGATTTCGGTAAAAAATATTTTATTTTTATTATTACTGTTATTATTGTTATTATTATTATTATTATTATTATTATTATTATTATAATTAATTTAGCCAGAGAAATAAATTCGATGACTAAAAAGCTTTAAAGCACTGGCGTCTGAGGCTATCGGCTTTATTGAGAACTCTACGCAAGACCATAAAGTTATTAGTTGAGGCGCTTAGATTATTCGACCACACAGACGGATACATTTTTTTTAAAATTCAAACAATGTTAATAACTCTATTAAGGGACAAACAAACAACACTTTGCTTATTATATAAATTCGCAAATCGATGAATCGATGTTATCAATGATAAGCAAACTTTAAGTCATTGAAGGCGTACAATTAGGGGACTTCGCTAGGCTCGACTATCCAGATGATTTTTTTTTAAAATAAATAAATTCCCGTTTAAAAATATCTGGTTGCTTTGGTTATAAGCTTTAGCTCCTTAGCCGATCTCAGGTTTGTTGTTGCCATTCCGGAACTGAACAATCCAGGAGAACATTTACGAACAACAACATCCGTAATCAACTTTAGTTATAAGCTTAGCTTCTTACTCGATTTCGAGCTCTTCAAGTTGACGTTTCTTTGAACTAATGAGATGATAAACACGATCTTTATCGAATAAAGTGTTCAATTAAATGGTCTAATCAAAAAAAAAATCATCTATTTCCACAAATCTATCTATCTATCTACGTCCAGGTGACGAATTTCATCCATCTTCCAAGCATTTCATAGCCAGTGCTTTCAAACGTGGATATGCTGAGAATCTACGATGTGGTACAGAGATAGGCAATTGACCTCAAGACAAGTAAGGAAAGTAAAGACCATTTTAACGGTTACGAAGATTATAGTGCGAGATATTGCCTATAAGTAATGCAATAAGCCCGACCGGAATTCAATTGAGAATTGTTATTGATTTTGTTGTTGTTTTATTTTAGATTCTACTCATAATGCTCTGTATGAAATATTGAGTATGTTTGAATCTGAATCATTAGTATTTGTGTCTTTATTTGCCGCACAGCGCAATAAAAATTCGACTTTTGCATGCATGCGATTATATTATGCATTTACTAGGGCGTCGTCAATGAAGGACGCGATCTACCAACTCAGACAGCAATGAAGATGCGACTTGTTTGCTACCTACTCATCAAAGTCATTTTTAGTTTAGAGCACACTTTGCACAAATCAATCAATCAATCAATCAATCATTATATTCAAGCAAGTAAGGTATGGTAGCCTAACTGCATAACTTTGATGTGAATAATTCTGCCTAATTTCAGATTAATTTATCTTGTTATATATCATACGTTATTCTGGGGAATGCCGTGAAATTTCTTTTTCTCTTTTGTTACAGTTTTAAGCTAATAATAGGCGTGATGGGTTGCGCGTATCTTGGGAATTGACTTTTATTTCATTTCTCGATACGTGATAATATCCAAAGCAATAGATATTTGAATGGATTTTATATCAATAAATGTGTGTATTCGTGTGTTATTAAATTGGTTTCTTCTTAACAAAATAATACTTGAATGGTTTATGAAAGAATGTAAAGTGAATCTGTTTCTAAGCTACGCCTTTACATAATGTCTATAGAAATATTCTAACAAAATGTTCTTGTGCTGTTTCCTGTTCGCTTGACATAGCTATGAGCCTTGTAGGACGGACATGCAATAAAGCGAAACTGAGCTGAAAATGCCAAAAAACAAAGTATTTATTGGGCCCTAGAAGCTGGATATTCAAGGTATCTATTTAAGATTTTCGCGCGTATATATCTACGTTTCGTTTTCAATGTCTAAACGGCACTTGGGTGCAGCATTTATGTATGTTTCAATATTCATAATTCTCTTTTTATGTTTCGCTTCGTTTTTATTATTACGATTATGAGTTTTTATTTATTTATTTTTTGCTTTTTCCTTTGGCATATAAATAACGGCAACAACAACGAGAAGAAAAAAACTCTATAGTTTGATTTTTTCGCTTTTTTTTTTTTGCGATATTAGCTGCTAATAATTCAACAATGTAAGCAAATGCTACGATGCAGTTGACGGTTAAAGTTTCATTTGCTTTTTAGTCTTTTTTCAAACGGATATTGTCATTTGATCTCTGGGTAAAGTATGCACATGGATTGGATATGAGCGTATATGTGTACTTAAGTATATGACCGTATTATACTATTGTTAAAACATTGTCGTTGTGTTAAAACAATTTATGTGCCATAAAATGTGTTTTCAGACGAACGATTTTCATTCATACCCGTGTACATATAATAAAAATTATTGTTTTTTTCCTTCAGATTTCTTCTTTTTTTTTTTTCTTTTATTAATGTACTTAAAAAGCAAAAAACAGGCTTTTAAAGACTTGATATAACATAAAATTTAGGTGAAAAAAAGCAAATCTTTAAATGTCATTAAGATCGAAAAAGTAACAACGTCACAACAACAACAATAAAATCAGAAAAAATTTTACTGAGGAAATTTTCCAAAACTAAAACTAAATAGAAGGTGCTGGTGGAGAGGCTGGATGAAGGGGCGGGAGGGGGGAGGGCGCGGCGGGGGCACCATGCTTCTCGGAGGTATAAATAAAGTGAAATTATTTTATATTAAAAGCACATCATTTTCCTTGGGAATAAAACAAACTTTATGGACACACTCGATTAGATAGATATACGAAAATGATCTCTTATACAAAATTTTATTGATACGAGGGAATTTTTCTTTTTTGCAGTTATTATCAACGTAGCATCTTTCCTTCACACGCTTCAATGATGAATCAAGACAATCCTTATGCGGTAAGTCTCTGCTTATTTGAATATTCTTGGATGTTGTGAAAGTTTTATTTATTTTTTTTTCTTCTGTTACCTGGCTGTGGCTGGCCCTAGGTGCTAAAATTCAAATATTAAAGAAATGTTGAAAAACCAACATTAACAGCAAAAACAACAAATTGTTAAGCTATAAAATTAACTCAGCTATAAAAATAGTTTTTATGAGAGATTTAACAGCGTACTTCTTGTATGTGAACTCGGGCAACATTGTTCAAGTTTATTATGCGAACAATTTATTTTCTTCACAAAATTAAGCAAGTTTTTAAGAAAATTAATGGTTCTTTCTATACGATAGTCGCTTCAGGATGCGCAAGATCAGAATTCTTATATATGTCCCATCCATTCACTTTATATTCATGATCATATAGTATTTTATCAATGCTAACCAAACTTTCTAATTATAATTAATTCCAAGTATAAATATATTATTTTTCATATAGATCACTGACGATAAGAGTACACGAAACGCCTTCCATCGAATTAATTGTATCCAGAACTACGCGTTACAGGTGTCGAAGTTGTTATGTTCTCTCAAAAGCCTTAAGAGAAGACAATAAACTGCGGATGTCTTCTCTGAAACTTGGTATCTCCGAAAAAAATAGATAAAAATACTATAGTGAGTCAGTGTCCACAATTGCATGCCCTACACCACGCTACGCTTATTTTTATAGCGATTTTTTGAAATGGATCCGAACAGAATCCAATCCATCAGAACAGAATGGATCCAATGGATCAAAACAGAAGCCGATAAACAGGCAGATCAGCTTAGCTTAGACTAGCTTAAAAAGTGAGTCTACCTCAAGCCCTTCTATATATTACGTACATCCGCACGAACTTAGTATAGTCCTGTACTACTGCTACTACTGGCGTAGGACATAAAAAGTACAAAGAACAGAGCATGCCTTGATTGAAGGCCCATGCACCTAACCTATGGGCAATGTTATGCTTGGTCGTTTTTACTCCTTGAATCACAATGCAATCTTATCGTGTGTGAAAATTAAAGTCTTTATGTAGAATATTTAAATTATTGCATTAAAATTTCTAAGGCAATAATCATAAAGAGAGTGTTGCGGGCGGAGAAGAAGCACATCTTTTAACCATAGATATCAAGCTTTTGGACATTCACCATCACACTTCACATCATTTGTCGTCGGAATCATATGCACAAATATCATAACTCGTCACCTTTGACAACATTCATTGCACGAGTTGCGTTTTTGTCGAAAACCATTTATTTATTCATCGATATCTATTTTTCCCCTTTTAAAATAAGTCCCCTTGGCCGTTTCCAAACCTCGAACCACTTCTCTTCCAGCGATGCAGTTTTTTCCCCATTTCTTCCCTTGCCAAAACTCCATTCTTTCAGGGATCTCATAATCAATTTAGGGAACAGGAAAAAGTCGCAGGGGGCTAAGTCCGTTGAGTATGATGGTTGAGTCATGATTACGATGTTATTTTTTGCCAAAAAATTACGAACAGACAATGGTGTGTGAGCTGACGCCTTAACGTGTCACACATTCTACGCCAAATTCATTTGAAAAAATTGCATGCCATCATCCTCAGGAACTTCTTTAGTAGTGATTCGATGATTCTGAATAACACTTTTCTTCACTGCTTCAACGTGCTCATCGTTTGTTGAAAGGATGGGGCGTTCATGAACATCATGGTAATCTCGGCCTTCTGCCTAAGAGCTTGTACCTCTTATAACCACGTCTAACCTTGACATCTGTCAATAACATACTAAAAATACTGCAAACACAAAAAGTTGAGGACATGTGTACCAAAATAACAAAAAAACAGATCGAAATCGAAAATCGACTGTACGTAGCCCACGAAATTTGAAATGTCATCTTGTTTTAACACCCCTCGTATAGTTATCGTAGCATTCCTAATTAGGGTGAAAAATGAATGCGGGATTTGTATCTAAATCGATTTATCCCCACATTGAACATTTGTTGTTGTTCAAATGCTGAGTATTCTCTTAGAATTGTTTGTAAAATTTCAACGTTAACGCGAAATGCTTACCTTTGACTTTGATCACTTAAATAAAATCGAGAGCGACCAATAGACTCGTAAGCATAAGTTTAAAGTATAAGTTTAAGTATAAATTTTCAAAAATTTAAATTTTATATAATCTGTCCCAAGAGGTTTGTTTGTGTTGAGACAAATTTCGTACAAACTTATTTTATCATGAGTGTGTGTTTGTGTTACTTCTCTCGGATCTATTATATTGAAAGGCATATGAATATTGCCTTTGATGCTTCCATTAATCTGTTAAGCATGCAATTAATGCTGTGGGAGCATATGGAAAAGTGAGAAGTTTCTCCACACGTGTTATGATCGTCTATTTATGCACTCTTGTTTAACATAGCATGTTACGCTTACGTGTGGTAAAGTACTAGGCACAAAGAATTTGTTGCAAGGTGAAAACAACAAACAACAGAGAAAAACGAGTAGAACGTCTTCGTGGATTCACTTTAACGTTAGTTCTGGAACGATATGCTTAACGCAATATGTTACCCCCATGCGTTACAGTACTGTACGATAATGAAAAGGATGTTTTCTTTTTTGCTCAGAACAATCAGATTAAGCAACGAGAAGAGTTCGATCTCAGCCGAAAATACTAACGAGTAACTTTCTTGATTCAAATTATCTTTATATAAGGCGCATACATACATATATATGTTTTTATTTATTTATTTTTTTTTTTTGCTTTCAATTTATTCATTTACAATAGTATGAGAAATGTTTTTTTTTTTTGCTTCGCCGCTTAAAGTTAAACAGCGCTCTTTAAATGTCGATTTATTCAAATTAGTTCGAACTTTAAATTTGTTTTATGTTTACAAACTAAATTTTTGACATCTATATTTATAGCTAATGATTTTTATTTGATCTAAATGGCGCACGAACACTTTTGTGCGAAAATAAAATAAAAACTATATTGATAAAGCTTAAGATAATTTATCCATAAACTCATTCACACTAGAAAAGGAGTATGTACTCCAGCTACCGAAACAAGCTTGAATTTAAATAAACAACAACAATAATAATAAAAATTATTTCATTCTTATACCCATCAACGAACGATGAGAGGTATATTCATTTTGCCAAAATGTTTGCAAAGTCTAGGAGGAAGTTTCAGAGATCCCACAAAGTCTATTTATATTCTTGATCACTATCAAATTAAGGCATGTCCGTCTGCCTGTCTGTTGTAAACATTTTCCTGGCCGCAAAAAACGAAGCTATTTATTGGCTTCAAGTTTGCCAGAAACATTGAAAGTTCCCGCACGCAAGTTAGTATTGAAAATGGGCCAAATCGGTCGAGGGACACGCCTATACTACGCCACGTAAAAAGAGCACATCTCTATTTGCTCATTACTCAAAATTCCCATAAATTATATAAATTCTTAGCGCAGTTTCAAGTTCGCAATGCACCCAAGCATGTCCGTCTGTTCGTAAGCGCATCTGTCTGTCTGCCCAGCGTGTAGCACATGTGGCTAATATTCTACGGTACGCAAAATTGCAAATGCATTGAAAATAAACGAAACCGATCAAACGGCTGGCCTGCAACGCCCACATGCCTATACATTACAAAACTGTGAATATCTCTCCTGTTCATGTTTCTTGCTTGTTACTCATATACTATATAAATTTCCATATTTATTCCGAAAATAGAAAAATTCAGCCGCGCCCACCCAACATTATAGACTATGAAAATTTAGTTCTTTTCCCTTTTTCAATCTTTTTTAGGGTGACGGTGATGGATAGAAAATACTCGACTCGAGTCGACTCGAGAATACTCGAAATAAACGACCGAATATAATTTTCTCACTTATTTTTTTTCTCAATTTTCTACTACATTTACATGTTTATGTAAATTATATAAGTAATTTGTCTCATTTTTCGTTGAGAAAAATTCGTCGTAATCTCGTCGTGTAACTTTTGATTTAGAAATTTAAACTCTAGTTATGTATACACGTATATGCATTTAATCGCACTCATTACTCAGCGCGACTGTTGAAAAATGAAGAAAAAAGAAAAAACCCTACAACCACCAACACAAACCCAAAATAAAAATAAAAATTATGGAAAAAAAACTCGTTCAAAGGAAAAAACTGATTAATTTTGACCAACCCACCCCAGACATAGATAGCAGAAGAAACAAAAAACAAAAAAAAAATACTTGAAAATTATATTAAAAGAGAAAAAAAGAACGAAAAATAAAGGAAAACAAAGCGAAACAATTGAAACCAAAGTTTCACATATCAACCCACCATCTCTAAATATTATATGCATATATTCATCCTTACATATGCTTGTTGTATTGCATGTGTATATCTATGGATGTATTATAAGGAAATAAATCTCAAAAAAGCAAAAAAAAAAAAAAAAAACGACAAAAAGCCTTAAGGTAAAAATTCATAAAAAGGAAAAAAAAAATAAATAAATAAAAATAAAAATAAAATAAATAAATAAAAATAAATGGAAACGATATAATACTACGACTGCTGGTTGTTATAACTGCATTTGTTGATGATGTTCAAGTTGTTATTGTTACTGTTGTTGTTCTGTGTGATGTTTTATGTAAAGCAATTGCCAACATTTTCGAGTGCAAACTCTCCTCTGCCGCAAAATACAAATGAAGTTGTTAGCAAAAACTACTTGAACACGAATAAAACAACATTAACAACAATAATGCCGTTGTTACCCCGTTGCTGTTTGCTATTGCTGTTGTTGTTCATAACAACTCAATTTCAAGTGGCTTGCAAAATAAAAAACAAAAAAAATTAAATAAAAAAAAAATAAATAAATAAATAAATAAATACAGAACATAATAACAACACACAATGCAAAAATTCAGTAGAGTAAAGTCAAGTTGATGAATATGTTTATGTAACAAAATGTTAAGAAGAAAGGAATTTTTGCTGTTCTGTTTGGCACGAGGGTAATGAAAACTTTTACTTCCCCCTTTGAACGCCCTCAACTTTAAACTGCAACAGTTAATAACTGGTTAGGTTACAAATAATTTGTAATGTGTAACAAAGTTACAAACGCACACACACACACACACACACACACACACACACACAAATTCCATACATCCTAATTTAATAAGAGAGAGTAACTTGGTATTCTTAAAAATTGACTTTGAATTCTATGCAATAGTTGAGAATGCTGCTTAGTTAGTTAGTTAGTTAGTCAGTTGGATGGATAGATGGTTGGTTGGCTTAGTTGGCTTGGTTGGCTTGGTTGGTCGAATGCTATTATGTTGCTGTTGTGTGAATGACTAACTGTCTGAAACATTGATCTTTTGCCACTTAAATATGTTTTCATGTCTATAAACATAGAAAGCAGAGAAAAACTGAAGAAAATTAAACGCGAATTTAGAGTCATATCATCGGTATCATTATGGCTTGAGTTACAAGTAAAGTAAACGTGCTTGGCATGACACTGACGTAGCGATTATAAATAGTGCAAATGCGTGCAACAAAAGTTTTGTTATATGTCTGCACGTGTGTGTGCGCGCGCGTTATTTATTTTTACTTTTTTTTCTTTTTTATAATATACATGTTTGTATGTATGCGTGTAAGTAATAATGCAACAATCTTCAACGTCATCATCATTAGTTTTGCAACGTCAAAACTACACACACGCACGTTTACAAAGAGACAAGACAACGAAATGTATGCGTTTAGGGGTTTATGTGCATCTAAACGCGCGGGTCTGTGTGCCTATGTGTGTGTGCCTGTGTGCCTATGTGTGTGTGCCTGTGTGCCTATGTGTGTGTGCCTGTGTGTGTGTGTGTATGTATGTGCCTATATGTGTTTATTTCAGTACCATATACTATACTTAAAAACTCAAATAGACTCATCAAACAAGCACTTCACTAAAACTTAAAAGCCAACAAGTCAGTCAGTCAGTTAGTCGAGCTAGTCAGTCAGTCAGTTAGCTATACATAGTTTCTGTTACATTCGCACACAACCTTTTAAATATATTCCCACATAGTTTAACAGGACAAAAATCTCTTTATTGTTGTTGCAGTTGTTGTTATTGTTGCCGAGTTAGATTTGACGAAAGAGTTGTAGAAAAACAAAAACACCAGCAACAAAAGCAAAGAAAAAAAAAAAGAAGAAAAAAAATTTTTTTTTTTATTTCAGCTTAAAGCTTTAACACGCTGCAATTAACACAAATGTTGATTTCATACCTCTTAACAAATATATGTTCATGTTCATGTTCACGTTCATTTGTATGTGTATGTACGACACTTAAACGCATTTAAGTGTGTGTATATGCGTGTGTTTTGTTTTATTTTTATTAAATTGTTTTAATTTGTTTGACGAGTTATGATAAATGTTGTTACATTAGCTGGGAAGTGCTTTGTAATTGGTGGCATGTTATGCTATTGCTGTTATTGTACAGCTTCACAAATTTGTCAGTGTGTTGGTTAAGTAACAATTATTAGGTTTCTGCTACAAATTGTACGTGCAATTAAACACACAAACCAATGCATGCATATTCATGCAAAGAGAGCCTAACATAATAACTCGCTGTCAATTTTTCAGGAAACTGTTGAGGATTTGTTTTTTTTTCTGTTTTTTCTTTTTACCAATTTTTTCTATGATTTTTCATTTTTAACAAATTAAGAAAATTTTTACCTATTTTTTTTTTTTTATTTTCATGGGAAGATTTTTAGCTGCTAATAAATTGAAAATATTGGCGAAAGTTTTAATTGAAAAAAATAATATTAATTAAATATATATATAGAGAGAATGAGAGAGAGAGAGAGAGGAGAGTAATGGGTTTTGTGAAAAATCAAAAATTTCACTTCGGAGTCTTATATAAACATTAAGTAATTTTTCTTCGTTAGAAAAAAATAAATACTTTTTTTAACTATTCTGTAAAAATATAAATGATATATATATATATATATATATATATACATAAAAGAAATAAATAAACAAACAATTTAAAAAAGTTATTATTTTAAAAAACATAAATAATTTAAATTAGGAATAAAAAATCATCGATTGATACCTTTAATGAAAGTAAAATTTTATGGTAACGTCAATCTTTACCATGCAACACTTTAGTAGTTCTTCACAAAACATAACAATAAAGGACAAGAAAGATATCGTAGCTTAATTTGCGATAGAGAAGTGTTTGCCTTTAGTTTTTTCTCCAATAAGAAGCTGCCTACTATTGGGCCAGGGATATACAGGGAATTGAAAATTGAACACATTTACACGAAATGGTCACGGAAAATAAATCATATAAAAGAGCGCACATACGCCAGCAAACGCGCGCAGGCCATTTACCCGGTATACTATTCCACACATAATCCTGTCCCCCGTACGTTATGAAAAACAAAAAAAAAAAACTATTTTCTATTGCATTGACATTTTGCGAACATTTTGGAACACATTTAATAAGTTCATCTATCCGCATATTCCTTAATCTTAATTTTTGTTATCGTGATACCGCATAGGCTTGGATTATCTGATCGAAAGGGGGGACATCGATGGATAGGCCAAGATTGCAAATCTATATCTACTTTATATGTAACGGCACTTATTTCCGGGTTTGGTGAATGAAAAAACAAACTTAATACTTGGCTTCTCATCCTGTAGGTGAACAAATGTTTATGTTTCCTAACTTTTCCTTAGTTCTATGATAGTTTTCATTTTAAAACCGCCATGCTTATCAATTTTGATGACTTCATTTATGACCTGGTAATAAAGCGTATGGATTAGCATTTTATTTTCTGATTTTGACAGTTTTAACAGCCGCAACACTAATCGGTTTTCGCCGATAACTGATATTCAAAGATTGCAAATTAATTTTTTTTTTCTTTTACGTACCTTGTAAGTTAAAAGCAAATAAAAAAAGGAAAATTAATTAATCGAACGATGCCCTGCTCTTTCTCTACTCTTTCCTCTTATCATACATACAGCAAATGTAACATTCTAGGGACGCGAGTAATATAAAATAATCACAAACATCCTGGAAAGGGAAAATAAAAAGATTATTATCTTAAAAAAGATTTATTAAAATTGTTATACGCTTCCGGAAGTGACTGTAAATACAGAAACTCATATTTAGTTGGGTTCGCAACTTGCACAAATCAGTTATCCAGTTTATCACGTAAGGAAAGTAGCACATAGTACACTTGTTATGATGTAAACAAGACAAGTAAGAAAATTTAGTCGAACATTCGGTCGTTAGCAAGGCTTTTATACTCATCGCCGTTCTTTATAAAAAAAAAAGCAAAAAAAGCTAAGTTTTCATGTTAGGTATAATATGGAGTGGGGTGGCTGATGGGAGTCGGAAAGGGGTAATCTTTACCATAGATGCTGCGCAGATGGACAGACGGGCATGCTTAGGTGCATTCCAAATTTGATACTGGCGAGCAATTTATATACTTTATAAGGTTTTTGAAGCCTCTTTCTGCGAATTACAAAGATATTGAAAAATGCACTTTGGCAAGGTATGAGTAGTCGTGGTCAATTTTTTCCGCTATATATTGCAGATCAAGTTCTTGTACATTTAACATGACACGCTTCCATGTGTATTTCTATATGTGTAATACATCTTTCAAACATATATGTTTTCCTGTAAAATGGATTTGAAATGAAATTTGAAATTTACTGCAGCTTTTCCTTTCTTTTGCCTCTTTTATTGACCGTCCATGGTTCAAAAGAACTTTACATATTGATGAGTATTTTAAATACACTTTACCTTAATTCAAGTGAGTTGCTCTTTGATGACTGAATTTCGGGATGACACGGGTCCATTTATGAAGAAAATAATATGACCGGAAAATTTCTTTAAGCACAGCTTGAGCTAGAAACGACAACAGTGTGCTTTAATACATATACACGTAATTCCCTTACAGGACGGCGACTTTATAGCCTGGATTCACTCGTTACATGATTCGAGAATTGAGAATTTGACAAAACCCTCCTAAAAAATGAAATCTAATGAAAACTATTAAAAGCAAATTTAAGCAAACTCTGCAATTGGAAAATGCCCGCAGTTAAAATGTGTAATTAACTCATATGAGTTAGTAGGTATTACTTCTTAAGAAAAATTTAATAAAAATATTTTTCGTAATTATGCAAAAAAAAAAAAGTATTATAACATGTTTTTGACTTTTTGGAACCACACCCCCTTTTCTTACTAGTAGTTTGTTTTTGCAATACCCGGGGTTATCTGTATTATAGAAATCGATAAAATCAATAACTTGAAGGATATATATTTAATACCTATATTGCGACACAAAAAAATTTCACATCGAATTCATATCAAAAGATATGTTGAGGAGGTAGAGTAAAGTGCGAGAACCGACGTCCGAGGAAGGCATGAGTCAATATGAGTATGAATCGAAAGACGAAGGGTTTTTGCAATTCCATTGACGTAAGAAAAAAAGAAAAAAATAAACCTTAGTAACAATGTGGCTGACAACTTTGTCATTTGACATGCGGCATCATTCTAAAGCAGATACGCGATCCACATATGTAACTTTACCCTGCATACCCCATATTTCCGTTTACTTTCGTAAAGAGATTAACGATTAGCGATTCAGAGAACGGCAAATAGATTAAAGACTAAAGGTAAAACCACTTGATGAAAACTTGTTGTTTTCTTTTTCTGTTTTCATCTAATTGGTGGTCTTGAAAGTGCTTTACCGGAGAATTAACATTTTTTATTAACTACTTTCTCCAATTCGAAGGTAAAATAGGCTATATAACGCGAATGAAATGCTCTTTCCAGTTTTTTTTCACATAAAATGGTCGATTGTTCAACGCGCGCTTCCACACTCTTATTCTGATCACAATTCTTTTTATCTAATCCTAACATTGACGAGATTACTGCTGATTGTTATGTAAAAACATATGCATGCGGTGCTGCCAGTTGCAATTTTTTGTGAAAGAAAGAAACTTTATTGATCTTTCATAGTGACCGCTAGAGGACGAAAATAATCAGCAAACATTTTTAGCACTGGCAATAACCGCAGCTGATAAAGAAAATTAAATACAATTCAGAAGCGGCAACTTGCATGAATTAATATTTCTTAATTAATGATTCTTTATTAATTTTTGGTATTTTTCTACTCTTATCGCTAAGAATTTTATTTAAACATTTTAGAAATTAAAAAAATTGGAAAACTGACAGCAATTTGAACAATCGAGCAATTTATGTGAAAAAAAACTGGAAAAAGCATTTCATTCGCGTTACATAGCAAACATATTTAATACTTATATTGCGACACAACCACAAATTTCACATCGAATTCATATCAAAAGAAATGTTGAGGAGATCTAGTTGAAGTGTACTTTCCAACTAAAGAGGATCGAGCTAATCCTCTAATCTCTAATCGAATCCATTTTGTGACATAGTGTCTAGACCTTTATCTATAGAAAATAAGAGAAGATATTGATTTTTGTTTTTTCGGAAAAACGTGTTTTCTTTTCCCCCCACAAAACATATCGAATCTGTATCTGTATACTTACTAACTAATGCCCATGGCCTAGTATTATACGAAAGTGTGTATGATTTAAAATTCAAACAATCTAAAGATTACTTTATGGTGCACTAATTATGCGATCCGAAAAATACTCCTATCATGGAGTATAATGAACAAAACAGAAGAACTTCAACATAATCAATCTAGACAAACGGTGAAGAATTCGTGGAATTTTCAAATTTGCATAAAAAATTGTTAAAAGATAATCATAATTTTTGCTATTAGAAAATGAGTTGAAGAACACCTTTCAGATATACGAGACAATAGTTTCAATTAGCAAATGCATTAGTTATCTTGTTTCATTTGATTCTTTGGGAGTTCGTTACTGTATTTCGTTAATAATATTTTCATGTCAATGAAGGGTGACAAAATTGGGCGACAGCGCCAATACTTGATATAAAGTGCTAACATTACTTTGAATTTAATAAAATGAGTTTTAAATATTATATTAAATGTTGTGGCAATTTGTTTTAGCAGTGCATTGTCTTCGCTTTATCTGTAATTTGTTTTTGTGTTTATATACATGTGTAACTAACTGCTTGGGGGATGTCTCCTATAAATGTAACACAGTCATGGTGAGAAAAAAGCGGGCGAAGAGAAGTGGGGCATGTCTGTAGTCAGGAAGCTATACAATCGGTCAGTATGTGTTATGTGCCTTTACTGACCATCGTAGTTCAAATATAGGCTATCGCTCTGAGGATTGAACCCGAATATGCCATGATTAGTCGCAAAGGGTTTGGCATTGATATCATTATATAAGCTATCGCATAGCCAAGTCGCAACACGACATGGCAGCCTCGCTTCACAATCTCTCGAGTGAACTAATAATAACAAACCATTTGAAGTAAAATGAATAAAAAAATTTTATTCGACCAAGAAAAAGCAAAATTATTACGTGTTCAGAGTCTGTAAGATTGGATGGGCGCGGCGAATTATTTCCATTTTTGCACAATACACGTGAAAATTTCCATACCATATCGCTTATAGGTTATAAGTCACGACCAAAAAACCCGGAAAGCGAAGATGTTTTCAGTGTACACGGTACTGACCTTTGGCCGATTTCGACCGTCTTCAAATTTGTTTTGCCAAATGTGGAGACAAATCTTCACTTAACAGTGACACTACACAGATAGAATGACGGTCAGAGAGATAGATGAGAAGCAGGCCATGCTTAAATCAATTCATTCAGCTTTGATGTTGAACAACAACATATGTACTTTGTGGGATCTCTGAAGTTTCCTTGTATGTGTTGCAAACATTCTAATAAAATGAATATCCATCCGTCCATCTCTCGTGGGGTTTATACCATTACTAAGTGAAAAAAAAAATTTTCGTAAATTTTTTTCTTTCAGTTACATTTTGCAGAGAACGAACGAAGCATTCGGGAGTCGTGGTAATATCCAGACTATGCTCTCCATTTATTTCCCTACTATTGAAGATGTATACGACCATGGTCGAGATGGAAGACAACAATCCGATTGATCACTTCGCTTGAGGGGCCAGCTTTAATTGCATTAACTTTTGACAGTAGACAATAGAGTCAATCATTTGGGAAACTCATAGCCGTTCATGATGTGCGATTCGCTTCCAGTCTCACCATCATCACCGCGATCCTTTGCGCATACTATTGTCAAATGTGACCCTCTCTTTTCTTCTCTTTTTCTTCCCCCGATTATCAAGTCTTTCAAGAATGATTCGGTTTTGCTTCATGTCACCAGGTATTAGCAAATAGATCTTTAGTTCGTTATTTTTCTCACCCTTAATTCATATGATATCCAGATATTCCGGTTCAATAGTTCAAAATAATTTTTGAAAGAATTTTTGATTACTTTCGCAACGATTTCATAAGACGAAGTGTTCCAGTCTGTGTTAATTTTTTCAAGAATTTCCTCTATTTTATAATTGACTGGTATACCAGAGTACGTTAGCATGTGTCTAACCTCAAAATTCCCAGACCGGCAAGTTGCGGGAAATTTTCGTGCTGCGCATTTTGACGAACAATCATTACAAGGTTTTCCTTTTTTTTTTTTGTTTTCTTTTTTAATTATCTATGAAGTGTCACCTTTTTGGCTTGATAGGCTTAGTGTTATGAAGGTGTCGCTACTCAAAAGCTCTCTCTCTCTCTCTCTTTGTCTCTGTATGGAAAAAGTTACGGTAGTGTTCTGTTACCTAATAATTTAAACTTGAAATGAAAACGAACGCATATTAAGTATAAATATCGATAACTGTGTTGGAGGCTTTCAAATTCGAACCAGCAAAAATTATTGCATCATGTGGAAGTTGTTTTGTAAGAAAACAAAAAGAACTCAAATTCAACTTCAAGTATAGGTTTAATAGTTTCATGTAAAAAAGGGATTTCTGCTCTGTTAAGTGTTTAAAAAAAAAAAAAAGAAGAAAAAGAAGCAATTTATATATACATATATATATATATATATTTATTTATATATGTATGTTTATGTATGTATGTGTATCGACGTATACACATATATATAAACTGCATAACGAATTCTATTGTTTTTGAACTTTTTGCGTTTGGGAGTTTAAGGTTCTATAGATTTTTTTTTTCTTCATTTTGTTTTCTGTGGCTCTTATTGTTGTGTTCAGTTTCTTTGCAACTGATGCATCAGAAAACCTTAACAAATCACAACACAATAGCAATTTCTGTTTAAAATGCTGAACTATTAAATCAGTCATGTGTAAGATTTTTGTCAAGGTTAAAGTTAAAGCCATAGACCAAATATATCTACACATACATACGCTTGCTTGCTTTAAAGGCTTTGTATAACAAGTTTTATATAAAATTTAAAGATGATTTATTAGATAAGCTTTCGTAAGCACATGCGCAATGAATATAAGCATTATTAGAAATGCGAAACCGAAATATTTTTAAAATAATAAATTTCCAATTATAGTTTGAAATTCTTTAAAAAAGGCTTCATTCTTCTCTAAAGTTAAAATTTAAGGCTTACAAAATATTACATTCTAGTCATTTCGATCAGGTAAAGTGGAAGGGTCACAGCCCACCACTGTACAGCTATCCGAATATAAATAAGACTTTATATGAGAAGTGATCGAAAAAGTGGTCCAATCCGAACTGTTCTTAGTCAGTCCCCTTCCTCCCTCCTAAGCGAAAACATGTCCGTGTACTAACTTTCATCAAAATATCTCAAAAGTTGCTGTAGATGGAACACAGACAGACGTACAGACGGACAGGCGGACAGACGAACAGACATATATCCTTGCGTTGCATATATCCACACAAACTTAGTGTACCCTTATACCACAAGTGGTAAGGCGTAAGCAATTTTCGGAAATACCTCCTCGTAAGTATACATGAAATCCGTTCTTTATACGCATGCGATATTTGAAACTTTAAGTATTTGAAGTGCAATTATCTGACCATCCAGTTGTTCGCTGTAGGCTCCTTTTAAGGCCTCAAGTGTGTAATCCAATAGAATCCAATCTCTCGAAATACTTGCTATTGACACCTATGATTTCAACGGTTATAGAAATAATTGGACTTTTGGGAACGGAGAGCAACTCGTTTATTCTTTAAACTTCAGAAAAACGAGAACAAAGTTTGTCTCATAGCTGTAGTTTGCTTAATTAAGTTTCTATAAGCCTTCTTTTGAAATAATGAGTACAAAATATGTTAACTTAGATGCTCTGGTACTAAAGTGTTAGAATAAGTTAATTTCGATGAGGATGTGACATGCACGATGGTGCCATCAAATATCGTACATCGGTCAAAACTAATGCGATCACGCGTTTGAATGCCGACATTTCAGACAGATAGTGTGAAACAATTCTTGGACGGATGATTCTGTATTTAAACAGATTAACGTGAAGATAAGTTTTTGAAAAAATTGGTTACATTTTGCAATTTCGCTACGCAAAGGGCTAAAACCGTGTCCGCGGAAACCCGCAAAATATTTCTAATGCATACAATCAAAATGCTTTACCGGATGTAGTAGTGTGCAAATGATTTTCTCCCTTACATTCCGGAAATTTCGATGTCAAACATATGTTCCGGTCTTTCCCGTCGGTAAATCACTGAAGAAGAAGAAGCTGACAGATAAACAACCAAAACATTTCGGCAAAATTATACATGGATCAGAAAGAAGTCGGAAGTTTAGCTACTGCACTAAGAAGCGCCGATGAAAAATTTTGGGATGATTTCTACCGACGAATCGTTACTTAAACGTAACGGAATCGAGCCATTTTGTCAAGCAATCATTATTGATAGTGAATGAGCGAAATGGGAAAAGTGAGTCAGCATAAACAACTTGAAAGTCAAAACTGATTTGCATCGATGATGGGATCGAAAAGCAATCCTCCTTCGTATGTTGTGAGGTTCTAGAATCTGGGTATTTAAACGATCGACAGTTACTTCTACTCTCAGACACTAATCAGACTGCAGTAAGTGATAAAAAAACAAAACCAAAAATGACTAGAGTTGATCGACAAAAATCCATCCTCCTGTGTAGCCCTGATCTTGCCTCGTTTACTCGTCTACTATATATTTCATTTTCCGTTAAATTCTTCTGATAGCTTAACTTTTATCGCAAAAGAGAAGGAGCGCGAACATCGGTAAACTTGCCGAAAAATGAACTAAAGGTTGTAGGTAATAATGAACATTTCGTATTTTGAAAATGTTTCAGTAACGAAATCCCCGAAACTATTGTACACGACTATTGATGTTTCGTTGAAAATGTAAATAAATTAAGTGAAAACGAAGGACTGAAAATCAATTTTATTTATAATTCATATGAGTCTTACAATTAAATCCAGAAAGCTCGATACTTTATGCAACTTTCTGTTCTAACCTATTTTACATCATTCATGGATACATTATAAGCGATTTATGTACTAATTGAAACATGAAACACAAGTATTGGTGTACGTACGCATACGCGTCTGGTGCGCTTAGAATGTCAGGCTTCTGGGAACAGTTAAGACTGCTTAATATTTCCCCCTGTTGCTACTGATCTCAGTCAGGGTGGTCAGGGTCAGGGTCTTGGTGAACCGGAAATATATCTTTTGACCAATCGAAGGGAAACAAACTTATATAAGAAATATTAAAAAATTCAATGGACAAAGCCAAACGAGATAAATGAGAGGATAAACGAGAACTCCAAGAAAAGTAGTTCCGCTACTTTGCTATACTAGGAAACTATTAAGTAAGTGATTTATGTATAAAATACTGTTGTCTTACGCTTAAGAAGAACGTTTTGTGGACTGCCACATGACGCTTATACGATGCAAAAACAACTCAAATTTCTTTTCGTAGAAGTACGATGATGTATGAAACAGTAGTTACCTGACAATTTTGTAGTTATTCATTGCAAGACTTCGTTCCACCTATTTAGGAGTGTTTTATCTAAACAGTCTTTCAATCAATGTAAACGTGAACCTTTTGAAAAAATGTTTAATCTTAAGTTCAAGTTAATGGAGAGTTTTTGGAGAGTACTTTTCAGAGTAGTGACATTTTCTGTAAATAGTTTGGTGTGATGACTAATGGAAAAGGTTAACGATGGCCCCAATACAAAATGCACGAAGACTTTTCTCGTTCCCGATTTTACTAATCTTTTTAGAGGTAGTTACACACAACAGCCAATATATATGAATGGACAGCCGAAAAGATAAGAATAGCGATTATCGAGCCAGTGGTCGCAAGTTAAAGCCTCTGCGGGAGAATTTACATAAGACATGGCACTTACCGATTGGGCACACAACCTCCCTATCTGACTCTCTTCCCTCACTTCTTTGCTGACCCACACAGTGTGTTACGCGAATGGGGGGCATCCCCCGAATAGTCGGTCATATTAAAAACAAAATACAAAGAAAAAAATCTAACTACTCGCAGCTCCTTTAAAAGATGGTTTTTTTTTGTTGTCGTTTGTTTTGGTCTTGAAATATATAAAAAGCTTATAATAACATAGGCAAGATTTAAAGCGATTTAAAGCCTAATATTTAATTGAAACAACTCTCGGCTTGAAATTTTAAAATTTTCCGTAGTGTTTTTATTTTATACCCATCACCGAAGAAGCTGAGGGGTATATGCATTTTGTCAAAATGTTTACAACATCGAAAGGAGAAGAATGGGGCGTGCAATTTGAAATCGATTTACGCGAGAGATGCTCTTCTGGTTGCAAATGAAGCTCTCGGCTGCAAATTTATTGGCAGAAACTTTGAAAGTAGTTACAGGCAAGTCGGTAGAGGAGGCCTATAGTACCGCATAGACTGAGAACACCTCCGCTTTTCAAAGAGGAAAAGATTGCTTATGGGCGCTGCTACAGTACCTGGCCACGCTTATCCATTGTTATAGAGTATGAAAATTTTGATTTTTTCTTCTAGTCTTTTTCAAAATAACGCGGTGTGATGGATGTAAGTGCTTCGGTCAAAATAGAATATAATTTTCTTATTTGTTTTCTTATATTTTTTCGTTAAAAAAGCTTTACGTTTTTATTCTATTACGTTGGTATTCTATTGTATGAAGCAAAAATCTGCCACAGCATCTAATTATGGAAACGGACGGCGGTGATGACATGACAACGATTGCTCGTTATTATCGAACCGTCTACGGTGAATAAAATAATGGGAAGATAAATGAAAAATCATACAAAATTGTTAAGGTTTGCGTGGCGTTCAAAGTTTGCATAGATGTGAGTTTATTTGCAAAAAATTTTTATAAGAAAAGACTTAAGCAACAAGCTTGAAAATAAAGTTACAATTCCATAATGAAGAGTGAAAACAATTACTTGTGCGATCGTAAACTATTGAAAATACTTTTAAAATAATCTTATGTTGGTTCCCACAATTTTAAATTGGTTAACATACAACAAAAGCACCAAAAAAAAACAGCCAACCACCCAAATTGTTAGCACAGCAAAGAAAAACGAAAACTGAAAGCGAAAAAAAAACAAAAATCAATGTTTACTTTAACAACATAAAATGCTCTTATTTAATTGACTTTTGACTTCAAATGTTTAACAACTACAAGAGATAGAAAAAATTGAAAATCTCCAAAAAAAAAAAAAGAAAGAAAAACAGCTATAAAAGCACAACAAAAAAACAAACCCATCCTATTTTTTGTTGTTCGTTTGCTACAACAAATAAATCTCATGGCAGTGCTAGCGTGTGGTTGATAGTTGGCATTATCAGTAACAACAACACCAACAACCCAACAGTAGTAATAATAATAATAATAGCAACAGTAACAGAAGCAGCAGCAAGCATCACAATGGTAACAGCCACTACAGCAGCTAAAATTATCAACAGGAATAGCAACAGCAACTGCAGCAGCGGCACCGCATCATCACCACCATCACTATCACCGTCACCGCCAGAAGTGGCAGTAGCGGTAGTAGTAGAAAAAGTGTGTTGCAAGTGCCATGTTCAAGTAAAAGACGACACATTTACTTAACGCGTTAACCATAAAATCCCAAACTACAACAACAACAACAACAACAATTGAAACAAGAGGCCACAAAACACATGCAAAATGTTGAAAGACAAAATAAGAAAAGTGAACAAAAAAAAAATCGGAAGAAAAAATTCACTTTTCTCTCTCCTCTGTTAAAGATCTATGATTTTGATTTTTCTCAGCTCATTGCGCGAAACGTCTATGGATTCTTCTTCTTTTTCTTCTCCTTTTTTTTACATCTTCGAGCCTAGGCTGATGATGATGGCACTAGGCTAAAATGTTTATCTATACACTTTGCTTTTTATATAAAATTTTGCTTCTTTTTTTTTTGCTTTTCTTTTGTTGTTAAGAAAAAAAAAATTGAAAAATTGTTAAATGTTAGTTAAACATTTCTACACACAGCTTAGTGTACGATGATAATGATGATAATAATGAAGACGAGCACTACGACGACGACGACGATGACGACGACGACGAGGACGACAACAGCGACTACGACGATGAGGTTGCTAATGATGACCAACATTGACTTAATAACACTATACATACTAACACATAGTCTTACGTACACAATTATAGTTGCATTTATATGCTTTTACTAGCAGTTAATGTTATACAAACACTTATCGGGATACATATATACATACATATATACATACATACATACATACATACATACATACATACATACAATATAAATACAAACGTACATACCATGCAATACATACTAACATATATAATATAAACAAATTCTAATGAACTAATTCCCACGAGCTAAGGCGACCAAACGACCACCAATTTGAAAGCATCTCATGCTGCAAGAGATACAAGAGTTAAAGAGAAAAAAAAAATCGCCAAAAAACCTTGTGACTCACTGACTGCCTTACACAGGCCTCTTAGCAAAAGCATACTATAGTTTAAGGCGGTATTGACGGTGACGGTGACGGTGGCGGCGGCGGTGGCGGTGACGGTGGTGGCGGTGGTGGCGGTGGTGGCGGTGGTGGCGGTGGTGATGGTGATGGTGGTGGTGAAGGTGAAGGTGGTTCATATCCTCATATCACAAAATGTGTGGAGTTTCAGTAACTGCCTCTCTTTTTTTTTGTTATTTTTTTATTTTTTTTTTTTTTTTGGTAGTGTTTTGTTTTTCTTTCCTGCTTAACAACTTTCAAAGTTTTCCTCGTTTTATTTTGCTTCTTTTCGCTGGTTCACTTAATGCTGTTTTTGTTGTTGTTGTCAGCACTGACTGCTTAGTATGGTTAAATAGTAGTCTGCTATGTGGCGAGACATTTTCAAATTTTTATTTATTTAGGAAAAAAAAACAAAAAAAAATTTTTTTTTGCAATTTCAAAATTTTTTGCTTTAACAGTTGCTGCTAGTCTTAACCCAGCAGGACTTTTACCTACCTTATTAAGGGAAAAAACCTTAATAAGGAATTTTTATTTTTTTCACAAATCAAGTGCAAATTCGATGTTTTTCTATTTATTTTGTTTATTCACGTTTCGTTGTGTGTTTTTCACGTTTTGTCTTCATTTCAATATAACTGATAAATAGACTAACAAAAACAGTAAGTAATCTTCGATCGATTGATAAACTTTTCCTAATCATTTTTACAATTACTTAGGAAAAGATAGCCGGACACGCCTATCACTTCTGTTTAGGCTTTTGAGTCAACCTTATTAAGTCCTTACAATGAATGGGCTAACTAAGTAACTATTTACCTGCACTACACTAGACTAAGATTAAAATATTCATATGTTCGTATGTTTATCGGAGAGATTTATAGCTTTGTGATTCGACAATGAATACGTTATGTGACGAAAGCAAGTACATATGTTTTTAATAACGATTTTTTTTTTTTCTTTAATGCATAATAAAGTGTTTCGGAGATTGCGAAGAGAGGGCTCGAGACAAAGATCTGAGTCTTGGTTAATTAAAAACTAAACTGAAAGGCTTACCGCTGTTCTACTAAGAGATCCTCTGCCTATCATATCAACCTTAAGTCCCGACCACTATCCCCTACTTTATAATATGTAAATATCGCAGGTAGTTTATAAGACTGGAGATCTATTCGCTTTAATTGACTTTAAGAGTGATTTGTCTCTTAAGACGCTCTGTGTGTTATGTCGTTGTGTTTATTGTGTGTTCGTTTTTACGCGGATTGGGTTCATATTTTCGACTGCAATTCTACACCGTCTTGAAGTTGAGAATTTCCGAAAAAAGTCGTGATAAGAGAGATTGTCACTGGTCACTGGTAACATACTCCAGCCACAGTTAACTACTCAAGTTTTAAACGATCGAAGCTATTCATAAGTTTTGTCTGTGTCATAAACAATATCAGCAAAAAAAAAAAAAAAACCGTTTAATCCATTCAGACTCAGGCACACATACTCACTGTTGGTAAGTATTTCGAAATGTTACAAGCGTGAGGATAATTGTAACATATTTCGTTAGTGATGACATTATTCTGGTATTCAATGCCTCATCCTAAGAGGAAAAGAGCGGCGGCATTTGCTCATTCTTACCACAGACTAGTATTTGGCTTTGAGTTACCTCGACAAAATTACGGTAATACATAAATAGTGAATGTATGCGAGACGCTTTAGTTTTTTATTGAAGTTCATGAAATTTTGCAATCAAAAGACTGCATCATCATCAGAGACACACAACGATGAAAGGAAGGCGGGGCCGATAAGTCGACAATAAATTGAAAGACTGGGAAGGCAATGGAATGAAGAGAATTTCATATCGACAGAAACGTGATGGAAGCTATTTATGTTGCAAATTCCGTATAGTTTTTACTAATCACTTGCTTTTTTAATTCTAGTCCGATCACGTGTTTTTGTAACAAGTTATATCTCATAGGCTCACAATCGGAGAGGAATTACACTAGCTATATGTAAGAATATCATATTTGGCTATGACCGACTCTCTTAGATTCACCAACTTTTGCCCGAAAGAATTGGGATTTTTACACTCTATAACATTGGATAGACATGCCTTGTTGTTTCCATTTTTGTAGAATGTTTCAAAATAATGACCAACAAAATTCGGAAAGCATAGATGTCCTCAATTTATGATGCACTGTAGGTCACTGTGCTCTTTAACCAACTTAGCCCGTTTTCAACGCCAACCCGCGTTCGAAAATCTGCAATGCTTTTGCCAAATTTGAAGAACAGTCTGTTTGTGAACAGACACCACAGCTTTGCCTAAGCTTAAAACTTATATATATATACATATAATATAAAACTGATATAAAGCTGATATATATATATATATATATATATATATATACACATATATATGTTCAGGTCGTGGCTAGTAAAGAAAATATCAAATAGGTTAGTTCAGTTATGGTCCTGAAAGGATATGCAAAATTCCTCAACGTTTGAATCGATGCCACAAATTTTGGGTTGATAGGGTCGTAGGTCCTGTCGTAAGAAATGGCATTCCTTTCTGAGTGCGAGCCTGTGAGGCTAATCGTGATAAGATTCGATGCAAACAACGAAATGGGGTTAACTTTGACATTGTGAGTAATTGCAAAATTTACAAATATATATATTTAACTAGTGTTGATTGTTAATTCAAAGCAAAATAAAACAAGCCCATCTCTAAATACCCTACATTACTTTGCTTTGTTATACAGTTATTGACATGACGGTTTTTCGAAATAATTCTCTATATGAGAAGTGATCGAAAAAGCAATCCGATCCGAATCGTTTTCAATAGTGTTTGTCCTTGGACTAAAACATGTCGGTGCAACAAAATTCCTCAAAAATAACTGAGGAATTGAATGACAGACAAGATTGGATTGGAAAATTATTTTTAACTGATCGGTACAATAAAAGCCTGGACCGATCTCAAGCCCTTATCACAAAGCATTTGTTCTACGGCTGATGTGGCGTAACAAAAAAAAAAATTTAGTTTCAAAGATCCAATGAGCATCATGAAAGCCTCAACATGCACGGATTAGGGTTAATAATGAAAAGTATTCGATTTCCACTTATCGTCATTAATATATTTTAACAGTTCAAGTATTCGTTATGTGGTGGCAGAAGATTAGAAACTGTTTGCTTGAATAATTTCTTTCCTTTTTTTCTTCGTTTTTTTTTTTTACTTAAAATTACACAAGCTAATGTTTAATTATAATTTACATGGGCAAATAATTTCAGCAAAACGAAATAGAAAAAATTAAAAACTAGTAAATTACATACAACGAGATATCACACAAAACTGAAACAACAACAATAATAATAAAAAAAAAAAAAAAAAAAAACAGCAGTAATACTAACAGCCACTATTCACAACATA
>KK502416.1:1256080-1271080 GCA_000688735.1 Glossina austeni | reverse complement strand
TTTCGTACGCAACGTTTCTGAAAATTAATTAATTATTGAATCCTTATAGATCAAGCAGCTTAAAAAAACTTTAACCTCTACTAACAGAATATAGAAATCGCGACGAGTGAGACTTACTTCGATTTTTATTTGACCAGCCACTAGCGGGATATGTGTTGTGATATGGTGGTGATCGGAAGGGGTTATGAGTAGCCGAGAATAGCTGACGTTTGAAGTTTAGATAGGAAAACGAAGAAGAAGAAGAAACAAAGGTACGATAGTAAGTTAAGATATTGAATTATGGTGATGAAGAAACTTTGGTCGGCGAATAATTTTTAACGTTTATAAGCATGTGTGAATTTTTTTCCGGAAATTTCATACTTTAAAATTAAATTTGCTAACAATAGGCGGCGGATCATAGAAACGAAAAAACGATAGATGTGAACCACAACAATATGGGATCAGGATCTAAAGATTGGCAGCAAATGATGTTTCTATAAAAAGAAATGTCTTCATATAATGAGCACAAGACGATCTAATTTAATTTAGAAGAGCTTCTACGAATTTTCTTTATAGATTTCTACGTCTATGCCGAATCATTTTTTAGGCCGTGTTCTGAAGCTCACAGCCAAATCCTAGCCGCGCCTATATGAATATTGTGCTTGCTGTATACTTACTAATCCCAGGACAAGACAATTGTGATGAGCACACTTGGAGCAATCAGGCTGAGTACTCGTTAAAGGAAAGAATGCTGCCTGCTACGCTAACAATAACAAGTCGTATACAACTGAATTCTCGTCTATTCCCGAGATCCCCGATTCCCGAACCCAACAGCCCCATCCAAGGGTTATCAAGTCTTATTGTCTCTGTTAGATCCCTGCATGTGTATATGTATATATACGTGTTTGGGGAAAATCAGAGAAATTTTATAATGACCCTAACGTAAATTTGAAAACAGGAAATGGGAATCTGTCCATGGTGTATATGAGATTTAATGTCTTTGGAATATCTAATCCCGAATTCCAATCTAGTGATACAAACTCTTATTTATTTTTCTCCTTTAACTCCTTTTACTAAGCGTTGCCACAAACCGCATAGAAATATCATTTACTTCATATACAATGCAGGATTCGGTTAATCGTGTAAATAAAAACTTCATAAACATTTTGTTAGAGTTAGCCAGGAAAAGATATGAGCAAAGGCCAGGTACGTGTTATTTATTGTCTTTCGTGCTCGTCCTTAGTGGAGTAAAGTACAACAGTAGACACACACCCATACACACACATACACGCAGGGAAGAAAAAAAGTACAAAGTGCGCAAGAATTGAGTTGAAAAGAAATAATGAATATTTTTGAAACTCGAAATCTTTCCGCGAAAAACTTCCACTCACCTAACTCCTAACTTCCTTAACGTCACAAAATAACTGTAATTGTAACAAGCAAGGATAATGATGAACTTGGAATTGTTTTTGACACAACTTTGCATGACTGTAAAGAATTATTACTAAAGGGGTAGTGAGAAAGCTTACAGAAAATTTCATGCCTGCATAGACCTGAAGGAAAAACCACCTATCCTGCAATCGTATTACTTAGCATTGCCTATAGCGCTAATTTTTTTAAAGTTTCGTTGTGTTCTAATTTGCTCCAAGTCAGCAAAATACAACTCTCCTTATGGAATAGTTGGGTAGTAGTCGATGGTTGGATGGAAACATTCGGGTAATTAGTTATTATTTTTCGCCCGGCAACGAAGATAAGAAAAAATTTAAACCAATCATTCGTTCCTTCGCGCATATATAGAAAATTTCGTAATTTTCATGAAATGTTATAATGAATGTTAATTAGTATTTTTCCAAGAAATGCTAAGTGAATTTACTCAAGAGCCCCAACTAAAAGCATAAGTTCTCCTTATGCACAAACTGACAAACGCATTGGGAAAAGGGATGGGTAATAATCTATATATAAATAGTTTATATAGCATAAAAGTTTTCAAAAAAAAGAAAATACTTTTTTCCATAAGAGAAGATGAAAAAGAAGTAATGTCGCGTTAATCTAATCTAATCTAAGGCAATTTAATTCGTTATCATTCATTGGTTTTCTAATATAATTCAATCTGTTGTAATGATTATGAAGGAAAACTTTTCAACTGCGATTGTCACTTGAGGGTTAATCCCTCCGTTGACGATGAATCACTTTCTCTTTTTTTCTTTTTTTCTTTCTTTCAAAGTTTTTAATGTTGACTCTTCTTCTTTATGCGCAACACACCTTGTTTTAAAATCAACTTAACGAAAAGACATATGGGGGCCTTTTAATGAATAACAAACTGTAAAAATACTGTCAGAAGGTAACAATAACATCATTTGTCATATAAGTTAAACAATAAAAGCAAAAATAAATAAATAAATAAATAAAAATGAACAACAACAAGCGCAAAAACATAAATGAAGAAAGGGAACATAAGAATACGTGGTAGTCGATGACATATACGTAACTGAATTCATATACACACACACTAACACACACACATATATATATATATATATATATATATATATATATATATAGGGGTATATATATATAGGGGTATAAAATGTGCCAAACAAAAAAGAGAAGAAAAAAAAACTGTAACAAATTGTAAATATTTTTATGCAATGCCATCATCATCGACATCAGCAACGGCAGCAGCAGCAGCGGCAGCAGCAGTTAAAAATTAAGGAGAAGTAAAAAAGAAGAAATAAAATTTTAAATAAAACAAAAAAAAAAAAAGAATTCATATAAAAAAGAAGCACATGTGGCCATAAAAGAAGAGCAAAACGTGATAACATTTTCGTTTCTTTTTCAAAAGGAATGTTAATAATAATGAAATGAAAGATTATGACGATGTGTGATAGTATAGAGATGATGATTGATCGCTCCCTAAGGGGCGTTTAGAGTAAGTAAGTAAGTAAGTAAGTAAGTAAGTAAGTAAGTAAGGCTTTCTGATATTGTCTCTCGACGAATCTTTTTTTTTTTCATTTTTATTTATTTTCATATTTAGTGTTGTGTTCCTGTTATTTAGTTTTGTTCCCATTTTTTGGGTAAGGTCTTCGAAAATGAAATGAGATCAGAAAATAAAACTGAAAATAAATGGCGCTGCTTTTGTTGCTGCTATCGTGATGATGATGATGATGATGATGATAATAATGATGATGACAGAAGTAATAATGTTAGCGATGGCTTGTGTGATTGTCTTGCCTATACGTGGATGAGCGATACGTTTGTATAGCCAGCAACACATATTCTTCAATTTAATTGCAAATAAAAATAATTGCAAATACAACCTAAAAAAAAAAAACAAAAAATCCAAATAAATCATTGACAAATGATGACTCAACGTGATGATCTCCTTTCTGAATTTAGTTTTTTTTTTTTTATGTTTTTATTTAAAAGTCGTTACCATTAAGATGTTGAGTTTCTAGATTTTGCATTTAATTCTACCTCGAAGAAACCCCACAATGAATCATGAAGTTGTGCCAAAGAAAAAAAATCAAAGATTTACTAACACATCTTTAATGATGTTATGGGACCGCATTAGTCTTAAATTGAGTTAAACTAAAATGAACTCGACTAACTGACTGACTGACTGAGTGACTGTATTTTAATGAATATGTTATCAGCGGGCATAAGTGAAACTAGAATATATTCAGGCTTTGCCGTTTATGATTTTGAATGTTATTGGTGCTCTTGTTATTGCCGTTCTTGTTGTTGTTGTTTAATTAAGATTTATTTATATTTATGTTTATTACCATAATTGCCAACTAAAGCAATCATGCATGCATGCTAACATAAACAGTTCCACCAGCACCACCACCATCTCCACCACTACTACCATATACTTTAATTTTGATTTTATTTCTTGCGTTTTTTTTTTTACGTATAATAATTTTTAAGCTCTTTTATTATTTGCCAAGGTTGCAATTATAATAATATTTTTGTTAGTATTGCTGTTGTTATTATTATTATTATTATTATCATTATTACTGTGAACCGTTGTAGAATCCCACCAGCTACGATAGTGTAAAGTTTATTTTTTTAACTCAATTATTGCATTTTGATAATTTATTAAAAAAATATTCATAAAAAAATAAAAATTAATAATAAGTAAATAAATTCAACCAAGTGTAGAAACTAGTGCAAAACGTGTTCATTGTATTTATGCTTTAAATTAAATTAAATGAGTTAATTTTTTGTTTTCCTCTTTTTTTTTTTTTACTTCTACTACTTTATTTATTTGTTATATATTTTTCTTAACAAAATTGTTTCGTTTTGTTATGGTTAATAATGTAGTTCAAGTTTATAAATCAAAACTTAAAATCAAAACTTAAACATAAGTTTATAATGAATAAAGTCTGAAAAATGAAAAATAAGTACAAAACATTCAATAAAATAATCAAATAGTCTAAATAATATTAAGCGTGAAGCCAAGTTAATCGTATGTAGCCTACATTTTTGTCTTTGCTAAATGGCGGGCTATCTTCACACTAGGCTTTCGCTTGATCGTTGCTAAGGTTGAAAAACTAAAACAAAATCATTACAAAAATTAAACAAGAATGGAAAGTATAAATATAAATAAAAATAAGTAAAAACATTGTAGTGCGACACGAGCCGCCATTACAATGCCCTACAACACCACACAATTATCCTTATATCACCGCGAAGCGTGCAATAAATGGGAAGCGGTGGAACTATTTTCAATAGCGCTCGTCCTTGAATTGACACATGTCGAATTTCACCAAAATATCTGAAAAATTACGAACTATGGGATGAACAAACGAAAACAGACAGAAGGATAGACAATATCTGGATCTATTGATATAATAAAAGATGTGTGCATGTCAAGTCGTCCTGGGTGCGTATGTTCGCATCAAATGTACCCGTTTACCATAAGTTGTGCAGAATATAAGAAAGAAGTCGTACTTTATGTTGTAAAAAATGCAAAACTATTTTTTCTTCTTATATTTGCTCTTAAGTGTATGTGTAAACTTGAAGAGAATTAACACAATTTCAGTTGTTGATATGTCTTAAAAAAGGGTGAAAGCTATCAATGTCCATCAACCATATATGCATTTCTCCGCATATATCCTTTTCCGTATATGTAGGATGCTACATTAATTGTAGATAGCCACTCTCCAGTTCTCGTCATTATTATTATTTTTATTTATTTTCTTCTTTTTTTTTGTATAATTTTTGAATATTTTAAGGAGCAAAAATAACAACAAAATTCATATGTTGACTTTATTTCCGTTAAAAAGACGAAAAAAAAGATTTTACTAAAAGACAAGACCGCGGTCTTTCATGTTCCAACTCGGCGTCAAGGCCGCCTATCGGCAACTGTTTCACTTCGAACATTGCTTAATTAGGGCGCTTATTTTGATATCCCAGAGAATTTTGTTGTCGATGAATCCTGATCATAGTAATGGTTTATGTTAGCGTTCTCTAATAGCTTTCGTTGTCCTTTCAGACAACAAATAACAAAAAAGTGGAGTTATGGCGTTACGTCTCTGGAAGTTATTCTATCTCGATTTGTGCATTGAGGTTTTTCATGGTCGGGTATTGTACCTGCGCATGACAACTGGGAGCAATAACTTAGTTTTCTCAGTTTTGTGATCATAATTAATGCTTTGACTTGTTTCATACAAATTCGCATGCTACCCACTAATTTTTAATTTGAACAATTATTTTATTGGATTTTTTTTTGTACGTTACGGTAAATCGTAGCGAAAACATTTTTTAGCAAAGACACAAATCTAAAAAAACTTGGCCAACTTACGGTGACGAAATAAGTAATAAGTTTGTTGCTTAAGTCTTTTAATTATTATACAAGTTTTCAGTAATTCGTTGGCCGAATAATTTAAGTTCGTTTGTCTATTCCGAACCCTACTTATTTGGGTGGCATGGCATCAAGTTTGTACGCCTTCGAAGGCTGAGACAGGGAAATGACTAAAATATCGTACACGAAACATTAGCAGATTCTAAAAAGCTACCTTGTCCCTCCGTCTTCGTTTTATGAAATGCTTTGTATGGTATAGGACCATATATATTAAAAATCAATACAATGAACCCTGGAATGAAAGTCTTTGAAACGTAACGTTATCGCAGAATTCTCAAAATATCGTGGACAGATAATATGTTCAATGCTGCAGTCTTAAGAACAATAAACTCTGAACGTGAGCTATCAAAGTGCATTAAAAAACGAAAAATTACTGGCGGAGAATATCTTTTCATTAATACTCATATTCTCATCGGACAGAACCGTGTCAACAACTTCTTTGTCTTCTTGATATTGACCAGACACCTCCTGTGGTATACCCATCGGAATGCCAGAGAATGCCTCTTGCCTTGAGTATTCGTGGTGGCTGTGGTTAACCCAAAGTTTCGCGGGGAGCTTTTGAAGAGGTGCTTAGGTAGGCCTTGACGCAGACCACTAAGCGAGAATTTGGCCCACACCCATTTTCTATTGCGGTACTTCAGGGTAGCGAGGCCCCCTTCAATGGGGATTGTCTCTCTCCCTGAGGGGTCGTCAATCAACTTACTTTCGATTGCCAATGGTTGTAGGCAACCCGTCTGATTAAGGTTTCCGACCAGGTGCAGACGTTAAACACACACAGACATCCTCCTGTGGTAGAGCCCCCAAAGCATTTCTTCTAGCTAGCTTTGGCCTGACAAAGGGAACGGCCCATAGCGGGAGTTTCGTGGTGGCTGTGGTTAGCCCAAAAATCGCGGGAAGAGCTTTTGCTCGGTGTGGAGTTACATTGCAACCGGGTGCCTTACCCACAGAAAGGCAGAGGTTTTAGATAGTGCTTCGCCCTCACCAGAGGGGAGATGCGACCATAACGTATCTCGTCTGGTACTCGAGGACCTAATCTTCCTCATGGCAGCGTGTGCGCCGTATGCCATCGGGCACCGTGGGGTTAAACCTTGATGGTAGTGTACCCACGTTAAACCCTCAGAGACATCCTCCTATGGTAATTTTTGTTGCCTGCTGAGTTCTACTGCACACAGCATTTTATCCACAGTGTAATTCGGGGCGGGCGAGTTCAAGGTATCTGCGCAAATTTCATCGCTTTTCTTAATAAAGGAACTTTGCAACTCTATGGAATCTTGGAAAATGTGGGAATCAGTGCGTGACAAACGACGAGAACGTCTTAAACAAACAAATACATCTTCCTAGAACTTTTTTGTTACCAGGTAGCTCATCATATTCTAGTAAGTCCTGCAAGGAATCGCACGGGACAGTGGCCTGCCTCGTCTTGAAGATTATATAATGAAGTGAATTGAATTAACAAAAGTTCTTGAACAGGCAACAAACATCCGGCGCAGATTCTCGATCGTTACGCAAACTTTGTTTTAATCGGGGGATTAGATGTTGTAGAGCCAACGCATCTTATATGATCACTTTTTCACTTGAAAAAGGCGTTTGTCGTGGAAAATTGAAACATATATATATGTATTTAGTCAAAATAGTTACCATTATTTTCTATAACACCTGTCGATCTATTTTCGCACTTCTTCAACTTTGCGGACCCGCGTGCCAGCCAAGTTTTGCTGCACCGATCTGAACAAGTGGTAATCAGGAGGCGCCACGAGTTTGGCGAGTACACTGGGTGTGGCAGAACTTCCCATTAGAGCTGCAACAGTGTATGGACCTATCCTTTTGCAACAAGCGGCCAAAAAATAACATTTTCAATCATTTCACGTTGCCGCTTTTAAACCGACGGGGCCACAACCGATAATTGGGATATGATAGAGTAGCGTCGCCATAAGCCATTAGTGGGCTTCGGCAGTAGATTTCTTCAAATAAACAACAGAAGTGATGAATTTGGAAGAGGAAGGATTTGAGAAAATGAGCGCTCCATGATTAGCGTCGACATACGCTGAATAAATCAATAATATTAAATGGAAAAGTATTATTTTATGTAGAGGAAGGTTAAAACCATCGAATTCAACCGTTACGTGCTTTGGTATTTCCCATGTTTTTATCATTTTTACCTGAAGAAGTCGCTAATCAAAATTTTCGCAAACACCTAACATTTGTAGACATTTTCCAGCACAAGTAAAAAATCAGCAGCCAATTCACTTGTAGACTTGGAAGGTCACATCAAAGGGCGTAAGGGCATTCGCAGTAAACAAATGTCGTCGTGGCTGCGTAATATTCGACAGAGCGGACAGAGCTAAGAACCGTAGACGAAATCATATATACAACAAGGAGACCTAGTACACAATAATAAATAAAAGCAGGAAAAGAGTTGAATGAAAAGAAATCATATAAAAGGGAATAAACGAAACCAATGATTCATAAATAAATAAATACAATTATATAAATAAATAATAATTTCAAATATACGCCCTGGAGATTTTATAGAATTATAAATTTCCTCTTGAGATTGCCTTCCTATGGGGAAATGTCGTACATTGAGAATTCAATATAAAAGTCTGTATAGACGTTGAGATATACATACATATGTAATTTGGATGAAATCGAAATCTATAAAATATTGATCGATTAGGAGCAACAGATGGCTAAGTCTAATTGGAAGATGCTAGATGTTGGCCTTGAAATCCTTGTTGTAAATGGAAAGCTTCGCATTCAAAGGTATATATTGTGACACCAAATGCTTGAGATCTGTCATCAATTTTCGAAATACGAGTAAATGGTAATATGATAGAGACTAGGGTGAAGAATTTTATTAGACGAAGTGTGTGTGTGATATAAAATATTTGAGAGCTGTCCTTTTTCGATTTTTTATCAGTTCTATTACACATGTTTCATTAGATTGGCCGATGAAATCTACTTTGAGGCCCCCATAATAGCGAAAACGGGTAAAGGCAATTTCAGCATAGCTTTAGCTATTTATTTCCTTTGAAGATTGAAAGCGGAGTAATCCTACATATCCTCTATACTCACTGTCTTTTACTTTTTGGCGGCGGTGATGAACACTATCGAACACAAATTAATTATATACCGGTTCAAATAGATCAGAAAGAACTTAAGCTTAGGTCGTCTTAAGTCAAATTTTTTCATTACCTTACTTATGTTATTTGCTTGCAAAATAGACTGCAGATCCGATTTATTCATCGATTATCTCGTTCACGCATCACTTATCGTATAACGTATGTATTTCAACTAGTGTCAGCGCTTTTTCCAATCCTCGAAGCACTTCTAATATGCGCTTTTTGTTGCATGATTTCGCTGTTATTTTTGACCAAACAATTACAAACAAGCAATGACGTGCGAGCTGGCGCATAGTCGTGGTGCAATCTCCATGACTTGTCGTTTCCACAATTCTAGGCATTGTTTTCGTATTGCTTTACGCAAACAGAGCATAACTTCAAGGTAATATTCCTTAGTGACCGTATGACCTTCTGGCGCGAACTCGCCATGCACTACGGCATTGTACTCGAAGAAGAATGTGAGCAAAATCTCCACTTCATCTTTTTTCGGTCTTGGGTTTTCAGGCCGTTTCCATTGGGATGATTGGACATTGGTTTATGGTTGGGATCATAGCCTTATAATCCATGTTTCGCCACCAGTTATGACCCTTTCGAGCAAAAGTGCATCGTCGTTGACGATTGGGGGGAAAAAGTAAGATGTTCGTACGAGAAAGCAATTAATACGAACAACCTTTACAGTCACTTAACTTAAAAGTTTTAAGAAGAAGAATTTATTCACAAAGTATTGAGCCCAGCAAAAGAAATGACGGTCGATTGCACAGAATATAGAAAAAAGACAAAAGAATCGAAACTTTCAATGCATTTTAGACTTTACTGAATATTCAGACAATAGTGCATTTTTAAGATTTGATTTAAACTAAGCGAATATCGTTTTTATACCCATCACCGAAGAATGAAGGGTATACTCACTTTGTCAAAGGATTTGCAACGCCAAGAAGAAGACTTCAGAAACCCTACAACGTATATAAATTCTCGATCAACATCCTATTCTGAATCAATTTAAGCATATCCGTCCGTCCGCTTGCCCTTCTGACTGTCTATCCGTCTGTGTAATATATGTTCTAACCGTTCTCCTGACCGCAAAAATTAAGCTATCGACTTGAAATTTGGCACAAGAATTGGAAGTCCTTATACGTAGGTTGGCATTGAAAATGGACCAAATCGGTCGAAAGAGACGCCTACAATATTAAGTAAAGTGAGGACACCTCCGCTTTTCAAAGAGAAAAAAAGACGGTTCTTTTTTTGATCATTACTCATAAACTACAGCAGATAAATCTATAAAAATTTGAATGCATAGTTATTCTCTGCACGATGCTGTAGCCCAATATTGTGGTGCATTCAAATTTAATTTTTTTTTGAAAACCTTTATATCGCGCAAATGCAAGTTTCGAGACCCCCAAATTCGGAATGCATCTAAGGACGTCCGTCCGATCATTTGTCCGTGTGCGTAAATGTGTAGTATCTTTCATAAACATTTTCCCGTTCGTAAGAGTTAAGAGAGACTTTGAAAATAACCCAAGCTTTTTAAAGAACACGCCTGCGGCGCCCACCGGTATGTATGGTACAGACTTTGCCTTCCGCGTTTTATGCGTGATACTCATGAAGAACGACACAATATAAATTGTAATTTTCATTGCGAAAGTAGAAAAAGAAGCAGCCGCGCCCTCCCAATATTCTAGAGTATGAAAATTGAATTTTTCTTCTCTAATTTAAGCGACCATAGTGATGAGTGTCAAAAATCCAATCAGAGCCGAATATAACTTTCTTACCACTACTCATATATACATATTTTATTCGTTTATAAATTCCTTTAATTATATATTTCTTCCCATTTACGATTCGCATTTACCGATTAGGAAGCGCGCTACAATAAAATAAATTGTTAAAAAGCAAATAAAATTAATTTATTCTCAAAGACAAAAAAATATTTCATAGAAAAATCTGATTAGAAAAAAATTCGAAAAAATTGCGAGAATTGCGCTTTTTCTTCGTTAAGTGCTTGCTCTAGTACAACAAGTGAGAATTTGGTGAAGTTCATCGGCACACATGTATCATGGCATGTCTGTCAGTATATACATTTGTATATGTATATATATATATATGTATGTACAAAGGAACAAATGATTCTTTTCTTTTATTCCAGTACCAATCAATTGTAAGTTGAGATGTTTATTTGAACGGTTCGCGTTGTGTTGTGTTCATATTTTCAATTAATTTGTTAGAAGAAAAAAATGAAAGAAAAACTGTAGTATTGCTCTGCTATACATTTCCTGGTATAAGTTTTCAACTGTTGCCAGCATATGCTGGGCCTAGAGTAATAAATTAGATTTTGGCGTGTTTATTGTTGCACTTGTGTCTGTCTGTTAAGGCACATAAAAAGAAAAATAAAGAATGAAATAAATTTTCATGTTCTATTCAATGCATTTACGTGTTGTTTGTCCGTATTTATCGATTTGTTGCCAAACTTTATAACTTATACTGTTGGGCTTTTCATACTGTCATATGTAGTTATCAAATGCCTCTACCCGGTGATTCGAGAGGGCGAGAGAGAGAGAGAGAGAGCGAGGGAGGGGGAAGAATATGAACGTTAAAGTGTTGGCAAATGATAAATAATGAAATCAATAGCTTTGTAAGCGTATTTTTCTTCTTTTTTTTGTTGTTGTCTTTGTTTCAGTGTTTTAGTTGCTACATTTGCACCAATTCTCAATGATTTATTTGTTTTTGTTTTTTTTGTTTTTTTTGTGTTTTGTATGACTTGCTGCTTCCCTCTCCAATCTACTTACTAATAATTAATAAAAAAATCTATCGGTGAAATATAAAAAATTATTGGAAATTAACGCACTACGAGTGGGCTGTGTTAAATGTTGATCAAAAGACGAAACTTGGTGGCGTTTTTATAACTTGCAAGAGTTATGCGGATATGAGATTTATTAAGTTTGTGCGGATGTATGTAACATCCAAAAGGAATTAGGATAGATTAGCGTTTTATTATACTTTTGTTCTGGTCTTCCTGTGCTTTTGCTATTTTAAGGAGTTCTTAAGCGATCTTAGCGAAATTCCTGTACACCGATCTGTTTTTTAAAGTCCAAGAGCGCACGTTTCAAGAAATTAACTATATCCCTATTTATATCTGACCTAAAAATGAACTGCATCAATTTAGTCCTGCGTAAGTATACTTTTTCGACTTCATTTCATACAGGATTTCGCATGAAAAATACGCCGTTACAAGGCAACACAATTTAATGTTTAGTGCTTTATAGTGCAAATATATGCCTTTATAGGGTAACAATGTTTAATTTTTAGTGGAATTTATAGTGGAAATAGATCTTTGAGAAGAAAATGCTGCTTTAAGTAAAGATTTGCTCCAAGAGAGCACGCCTTTATAAGCAAACAATAATAATATTTGGTATCTATCTTATCACGAAAATAAGTAACGAATTGTATTAAGTTAAATGTTGTAAGATATTTCTATTTCTTGGCAACTGACCTGTTTTGATTACTACAGTGACGATACCCCTACTCGTTCGTTTGGGGAATGTGCACGTGGAATTTGCCTGAGTACACGAAAAATTCCATTAAAACATTTAATGCATATATTATTAAAGCATATGCTGTTCGATTCGCTTTTACAGAAACAAGAAAATGATAGAACTAAGAGATCGAACAAAGAAGGCGATAACACTCCTTTAACCACTTTTAAAGGTATATTTTTTTATGTTTTAAGTGAAATTTTCTTAAATCAAAGCATTTTGTCATTTTAATCGATAACTTTCCTTCCTAAGCAATAGGCCACAGCTGTAAAATTTCCAGTTAAGTTTCAGAAGCATTTCCTAATGAGAAGTGTAGAGCAGAGAGTATTGGAGTTAAGTCCGAACTATACGATATACAAAGACTGAGTCACCACAGATGCGTCTGGTTGTGATGTTCTCGTCATTAAAGTCGACTGTCCGATTGCTCCGATTGTCCTATTAGTTGCTGACCGCAGCGAGCTGCATCAATAATTTCAAGTAGCTAATGATCTATGTGTTCCACCAAATAGAAAGTCTTAACTTACAAGGTTTCAATCCGCACGTGTTTGTCGTATATGGGATGCTAAGCTTTTTTAGTTTAGAGGGCAATGTTTTCCAGTCTCTTGTTTGATCTACCAACACGAAACATCTTAATTTCGAGGAGAGAGACGGATGAGACATTTGCATGCGAATAACTTTAGAAAACATCACAAATTTTTTCATAAGTCTGCGAACCCTGACGTTCCCGGTCGACGTGATACCATAAGATAAAGCAATTTTTTCAGATTTTTGATTCAAAGCAAAGTTACTTCCAACCGAATTAAGAAACGATGTAAAAGTGTTCGTTCTTTTATTACCTGTACGCCACTCGCTGTGATATAATTTAAGTAGGATTAATGAGACCGACTCTAAAACCACACGTAGATGAAAACATTACAAAGTTTTTCCTTCGCGCTCTTATTTTCATTTTATTTCCCTAAGTATATTAATTTTACGAAACGCTAAACATTACCGAGAATGAAGATTCCAAGCCCAATTCCTTTGTATACTATGATAACCAACAGCCAGATGAACTTAAGATAGAAGAGTCATTTTTTCTTTGATATTTATCGATTCAGAGACAATTTCTGAAGCGATTCATGTTTATCTGTTCGTCTTATAGTGTTTTGTTCAAGCTACAGGTCGCCATTTTTGAAAAGTTTTGATCAAAATCACCCCATCGACATATTTTGGCCCAAGGACGAACGCTATTGAAAATGATTTGTATCGGATCACTTTTTCGGCCAGTCCCCGTATAAGGCCATATTTTCAAAAGGTCGTTGCAAATGAATTATATTAAAAGAAGTAGTGTAGGGTATTTAATTGTGGGTCACGTACCACTATTGTGTTTTCACTTGTTTTATATAATTCAAAATAAGAAAATATTTTATGTTTGTAAATAACTTGGCAAAGATAAATAGGCACAGATCCTGTATTTGGAAAGTTTAAGACCCTTTTTTTTTATTGATTTTATGTAACAAAAGTAGTGCGTAAGAGTTTCATGTCGCGTTAACAGGGTGGTCATCAGTCGGTATCAATTTACAACAAAGGAAAAAATTGAGAATTTTCGTGGAAGCAGAGTTTTAAAAAATATGATCACGACGCTGTTATTCGCCCAACCCAGGGCATGACTGTATTAAATGGTAAATATAAGTCTTTCTTTGCAACGGTCGTAACGTGCTTAAGTCGACTCTCACAGTAAGTGATCGTAAGTAAAAACAGTAAATTAATATTCTTTCTAATACTTTGTAAGTAGTCTTACGGTTTTCAGACGCTCACAATTGAAAACCTGAACTCCTTGGGCGATCTGAAATGGATAAGCAATGCATCGAGTTGACATTATTTTTAATATCGCGAAAAACAATAAGCATTGAAGGACAGAGGGGTCGCGTATATACAGAATATAAAATTTACAATTTTAAATATCTTTACTTTGTGTAAAATAGCAGTCGCAATTTCTCGCTATAGTCTGTCGTCTGCCGTTGGCGAGCTCATGGTTGGTACGAAGCCGTGCGTACATAGTTTATGCTTTTTATTAATGTCAACAACGACCATAACCCGCTCGCGATAGCCGTGAAGTTGTACTTTTTAATTTGTAGTAAACGCTGTAGAAGTTAAAGTAAATACACATTTGATCAGCTGCCTATTTACGCGCCCACAATTAACAAAAACCTTAGATTATTTTTGTTACTTTGCTCCTATGGCTTCTGTCGTAGTTTCTCGCTCCTAAATTCGCTTTTATTTCAAACGAATCTTCGCAACAACTTTTCAAATTTATTCAATTTAAATGTGTGAGCAGAGCAAGAAGTCATTGCATTTAATATATATATATATACATATATATATATTATAGAAATTATATTCAGATCTGTTATTAGATGTTTATTTTTCTTACTTTTTCCTTCATTTGCAAAAGCATTCAACTCCATGTAATGAAACTTGATGCGTTCACCTTAATCCAGGCTTTTTTGTTATAATCAAAAAC
>KK502416.1:1221503-1256011 GCA_000688735.1 Glossina austeni | reverse complement strand
ATAAAAAAAAAATAAAAAATTTCTGAGTTCATTTCAAAGAAATAAAATCGAATTTTATTACCACCATAAAACTAGTTAATTTTTATATACGCAGGACTTCTTTCTGCATTGCTGCTGTAGACGATATGTTAAAAAAAAGAAATAATAAAAAATATAAAAAAAAAAAATAAATAAATAAACAGTTGAAACAAATTCAGTATGAGAAACGTTTACCACTTATTCCCACATTTATCTTCAGCCAACACTCAGCACACTAACACATGCATACACACACCTATCAGCCCACAATGATTAAGCATAAACTGAATGTTTGCTTTTTTTCGTTTTTCTCCACTTAATCTATAAAGCCGTTTATAGCTGTCAAGCCCCCTCTAGATAGCTGCCGTTTAAAAGATACAATCTCTGCTCTGTGACTGTCTATCTATCTATCTGCCTGTCTGTCTGTCTGTCTGTCTTTTTGTATGTCTGTCTGTGTGTCCCTGTATATCTGTACGTTTGTCTGTCCATCTCTCTGTCTGCTTGTCTGTCTATCTCCGTAGCAAAACCTGTGCATTCATACATAGATACAAACTGCACTACATGCCAATGACTTGACATGTAAAATTCAAACCATAAAAAAATTTTTTTTTTGATGTACTTGTAAGCTTTAAATGTTATATATACATATATATATATGTAGAAGTAAAAGATTAAACAGCGAGAAAATTTATTTGTTTTTCTTTTCTATTTGGTTATTAACACTTGTAATAATTTCTCGGAAGTCATCAAACAATGTTTTATTGCGATGACAAAGATATATGAAAGCTACACGGGAGAGCAGAGAAAGAGAAGTAGAGAAAGTGACAAGGAACAAGAGGGAATTGCAAATAAGTATTAAGAACTTTAACTTGAAAATTTATTGATTCTCTTAACTACGTTTGGAATGATTTTCATGAAAAAGATGAAAGTATAATTGATAAAGAATGCTATAGAGTGTTTAAAATTCGCTCCAAACCATGCTTAGAAGCCATTGATTTTGTTTTTTTTTTTTTTTTGCTTTGATCTATTCATTAAAAACTGTGGTATGGTTCGCACAATATATTATGAAATCATTGTATTGCGACTCCTGTTAGATTTGTTGCAATAAAAGTTAACTGAAGGAGACAACAAATGCGCCACGAGAGAGGATAGGAAGTAATAGAATAAAAAATAAATTATTGCTTAGTCATACTGTGTGAAAAACGTGTCTGATCGAAGCTGACTGTTGTTGTACAAATTATCAAAATTATAGAAATATATATGTATACATATAAATATATACGCCACTCTTGTAGGCATAGGCCGACGTGCATTATATTGAGGATTTGAATAAATGTCGCAATATAGCTTTTTTGTAACAAATTGTAAGTGAAAATAAATACACACAAATAAAAAAAAAAAAACATTTGAAAAGAAGAATTATTTTCGCCTTAAGACCAAAACTCGAACAGGGCACAACCGTAAACCCAGTCAGACAAATACTTTTGTTGTTAATTGCTTTCGTATCGGCATCAATCATCAATGCACGTACGGACCGACTAAAACAAACATAAAAAACTTACGCATGATCGAACCGTCTCAAGACCTCACGTAACTGATCAACCATTTATGTACAATTAATAAAATCGTCTCTTGTGCATTATTCCAAGTTTTATTAAAGATAGATGAAGACGGGACGCCTCTAAGTATTGTAAGTAAATACTTTTTTTTAGATTTATTATCATACACTTGAAAATCCGTCAGATAGAGAGAACACCGAAAGAGGGATTGGATGGTCAAAGCAAAATATATACACGACATATGGCGACGGCAGGGTTCCAACTCTCGTACCCTTACTAGCTAAATACAAATCAAGTGAAATAATTTTTTTTCCTATTTTTTTATTTTTTTGTTTTGCCTCCACGGCTTATTGTAATTGTATTGCATGGTATACACTTACCACTTCATAGTGATGTGATATCTCTTCGCTGGCATATATTAGGCAAATAAAAAAAAAAGAAAACTAAAAAAGAAAAAAATAAAAATCATTTCTAGCCTAATTTTTCCCACCATGTTTTTCTTTTCCCTGTTGTGTATAGTTTAACATTTTACCAATAAAATTATTATTATCTTGACATTTTCAATTTCTTTTGGACAACCAATAAATCCTTAGGAAATCTTCGCTTTAAGATCAAACCAGAAACTTTACTTCAACAAGCACGCACTCAAGAAAGCAGCAAAGCTGCTTAAACGGTTACCGAAAGAAAACAAAAAAAAAAAAATCAAATGAAATAAGAAGTAGAAGAAGAAGAAGAAGAAAAAGAAGCGGAAAACAAAAAAAAAGAAAGAAAGCAAAGAAGCACGCATTGCTGTTTGCGTTTAGTATGCTTTTGCTTTGACTCATAAATATTCAAATTAAATATTACGTTTACACGGTAAGCGCGCGCGTACACACACACACATACATATACATATACATATATATATATATATTTATATATATAGACACGCTGGAAAACATAGGCATGCACATAAACAAAATGCAAACAAATCATTTGGATGCCATAAATAAAATAAAAACAAACTATAACTAAGTAAAGGGGAAAAACGACTAACAAACGAATCCTATGTGTACGTGTGTGCGTGTATATATATATATATATATATATATATATATATATATATATATATATATATATATGTGTGTGTGTGTGTATGTTTAAAACTTCAAATCGAACAACAACAAAACATGTATAACAGCGACAACGTTATTTGATCTCAGGCAATTGCCAGTGCTGCCTCTGCTGCTGCCGCCGCTGCTGTTGCCTTTTTCGCTCATGAATTGCATGCGATATTTACATTGACATCTTGTTTCGTTGTTCGTAATATTTGGTTATTTGATGGTGGTTGGCTGGCGATGCTCCATTTTGTCTAGCGTCTAGACCATATAGAAAAATATTACTTGAACTACCTACTACTACTACTACTACTACTACTACTATTACTACTACTACTACTACTACGACTAATACTACTGCACATACTGCTATTACTATTACTACCATTATTGTTACGTTTTGCTTTTTTCTTCTTTTTTTTTTTTTCTTCAAGACCTTGGCCTTTTAACTAAGTATACGAATATACAGTTTTATGTCGTATTGTACACATATAGAGTATAGAGTACGTATGTGACTGTGTGCTTACTCTTTCTTGGGTTTTTATTAATAAAACCGATGGCAATTTGTTGATAAACATTTACGGGGTAATAAATATAGTTTCTTGTTTACCGTATAGTACTATTTCTAGATTACTAAACAGATTTGTTGTTATTGCTATTATTGTTATTGTTGGTGTTGTCTTTTTGTTGCTGATGATGCAAATGTTCAGCCTGCGGCTCTATATGCATGTGTTTATTTCACGAGCAATAAAATGCTCACTCACCACTCAATAACAAATTCTCATTGTGGTACATTTGTGGTACAACGGCAGCCACACAACTAACTATAGGAAGAAAAACAATCCTTTCGCTTTATTTTTATTTTTATTTGTTTTTTGTTTTGTTTTGGTTATGGTCATAACCATAACATTAATAACAACAACCACAACAGCAATATTAAAGCTTAACAATCTTGTGCTTAAATGCACAAGTTATCGGTTGACTCTTTTTTTGTTTTTTTTTTTCTTTGTTGTTTCTCTTCTCTTTTTTTTGTTTCAGTTTGTTGTTTTTAGCCAGCTTAGCGCTTGTCTACTGCTATATGAATTTTTTACTTACTGCTTATATCGTTACGTTATGTTTAGAGCAATATTAGCAGCTGACCGATCGCGAGACAGCAGCAGAAAAAGTGCAACAGCAACAGCAACAGCAACAGCACCAGCAACGGTTTACTAAGCTCATCTTGCTAAGCACAATTGCTGACTGGCTACACACCATTATTATTACACGCGTGTGAATTTTGCTGTTGGCATTCTACGGCATGCATGCATTCATATACATGCAGAAAGATTTTCATTTTAAGATTTGTTGCCTTTTAATTGAATTTTTATTAAATTATTACTTTTGGGATTCCATTTACTTTTGCTTGTTTTTAATTTTTTTTTTTTTTAAACTTCAAATGTGTTGAATTTTGTGATTTGTTTTAACAAATATTTATTTATTCCACATTCATTTGCAGATGAATCAGACTTGTAAAGTCTGTGGCGAACCAGCTGCAGGCTTTCATTTCGGTGCTTTTACTTGTGAGGGCTGCAAGGTAAGTTTTTCTCCTTCTCTTCTTTTCTTCTTCTCTTTGCTTTAATAAAATAGCAAAAAACTTAAATCCCATTACAATTGACATATTTTTAAAGCTTTGCCAATTTTCGATTATATGTTTTTACCAAGCAAATTGCGAGCCTAGTTACACAATATATTTACAATTAGTTGACGTTTAAATGAGGTAAAATGGCACTGTAAGCGTGACGCCTTTGCATCTAATTTACTGCGTAATTCTAATATAATAGACATGTACTCTGCTCACATAGACATATTATATGTTAGAAAAATCGAAGCATAAGGCGCATATACGTACACAAGCATACACTCTACAGCACGGAAGGATACTTCCATTACACAGCACGAACAGCGAACATTCACAAGTTCTGGAATCACAGATAACGAATTCAGAAAGATGTCACGCCTTTCAGCACATCAATTGTTACAATTTCTTAGCCGGGGCAGAGCTCAGCGCTTTTCAGAAGATCTCTTGTACAAGAAATTTGTAAGCAAAATAAAAAGTGGATAAGGATGACAAACCAGTACAACGATGTGCTGACTCAAGAACTGTTTCATTTTACTTCTACGCTTTTCGCCGACAAACTTTCGCTTCGTCAAACTTTACTTTTCACTTTTCGCGATTGGCTTACGATTTCGCGGTTTTTCTATGATTCTGGAAGGAAACATCTTTTATTACGGCAACCGACTCTATGAGCCGACCGAATCGGTTGTTAATCCCTAAATATCTGCTGAGTCAACTTTATTATGCCAAATCGTCCAAAGAGTCTTTCAGGGACAGCAACTACGCTAACCCAGCCAGCTCCCTAAACCTAGCAATCCTATTAATCGTTCATGGACAGCGGCTAAGCTAAGCCGGCCATCCTCCATTCGTAAAGTCATATGGTCGAGGTCAGCGAGTAAGGTAATCTAAGCCTAATGGTCCTATCAGTCATATCAGTCAGTTGTTCAGGAACAATGATTAGCGAACACCTGAGATTATGAAAGGCTTTGCCCTACCGAACGAACGGACATGACTTTACTAAGCTAAGCAAAAAAATATAGTGTTAGTATCGATTTCATTAATCACATTAGTCAAAAATGGGGACAAAATGCATATAAAAACACTGAAAGTTTATCCAGAAGATTACACAAACCTACAAATATTGTTTTGAAAATTTGTCCTCAAGATCTTCAATGCTTAAAATGGCAATCAGACAACAAACAAAATGATACATCACATAGATGTTGATATTATTTTCAAAAAACGCGAGGCTCCTCATGTCTGTTATCTCGCAAAATTTCATGGCATTTTGTTTACTTGTTTGCAACTGCAACAGTCATAGTCATAGTCATTTTAGTGACGCTATCGGTACTATCCAAGCAATTCAAAAATCCAAAATTATTTTCGATAAACGAAAAGTGCAGTTGCAAGAGACAGCTGACGTTTTATATTAATTTTGTATAACAATTTGGGCGTAAGAAAGCTGTTTGCTCACAGAGAGCAGAGAGAAAAAGCTTCAAAGTGTTGTTCGGAGTGTTCGGAGAATGCCGGCAAAATTCCATAAGATTATTATCTGTTTGTAAATCTCGAAACAATGCTTCAAGCGAAAAAATTGGTTCCTAATGATAAATTCATTATGGAATGTGAAGCATAGTAGGAGGACTTTGTCAAATTACTCTAGAAAAAAAAAGCGTTGAAACAGTGAAAATGTTTATGAATAAAATAGTGTTTGCCAAAAAAAACAAAAAAAAAAGTTTTCGCAATTAGTTCCGAGAATTGTTGAACCAACGTGTAACTGAAGTGAAGATAGTCGAACTTTTAGCAAAGACAAAGATGTAGGCTACGTACAGTGAGCTAACTTCGCGCCAGCAATGGGTTATTATTAATGAAATCGTGGAAAGAAGAAGAAGACTTCAAAAATTTCACACAATGGCTAGAAAAGTTTATTAGGGGACAATGGAGAAGATTTTTTACGGAATCTTAACGTAGCCTGGTGGACGTTCGCATAGATCCGCGCATCGCTGATAGCTTATTACTAGACATTCAGGCTGTTTACCAAAAACGCTTGCTAATATTGACGAGCATGTATGTTTGTCATCTTGTGCAATCTAATTAGATATTAAATGGGAAAATTTCAAATTCAACTTATTGTTAACGCTTGGTTTACGGAAACCCGTCAAGTTGACGAGTACATGTCCCGAATCCACAAAGCCGTAATAATGAAGATAAGAAACTGAAATATAGCACAAACACCCTTTGCTCGATTAAGAATACGGGTTCAAAAAATAGATAACATCTGTTCACATACACGTCCACAATGCAAGGAAAACCAAAACAACTCCGAACGAATTCTTCATTTTTTCCTTTGCGACGTTCGATTCTTTTAAGATACTTTTCAAAACCTCCCACGCAGATGATCATTAGGATAATTTTTATGTTCAATTCAATGCCTTAGAATAAATTGGAAACAAGTTGGAATTAAAATTTTGTCGTTAATTATCGATGCATTAGAAAACTGATCGAGACGAGCTTTGTATGAAACACGCGGATAGTTTTGGTAAACATTTGGGTAGTCGTGTTTCAAAAATATATTCGCAAAATCGAAAGCTATAGACAAACATTTAGAAAAATTATCAGTGCACTTCGGGATTATTTGTGTTTGTTTTGCATTGTAAGCCTGCATGTAAACAGGTCACGTCCACCTTGTGATCTCATATTCGTAAGCGATTAAAGGGCATTTGTGACAACTTTCAGCTTGCTATCTTTATTTTTCTGCGACTGCGACGGTTCACGAGACATTATCCGTCAAAATGGCCCATAGACATAGGTATAAAATATTACATTTCGATCGAATTACAAAATATATATATGCATATATATATTAGATATTAAAGCAACTAATCTACAATATCTTAAAGTATCGACTTATTTGCGCTGAATTTTTAAAATCAAAAACCACCCAAATTGGCGGGTGGCGTAAATCAAGTGGTAAACAGGATATTCCACATTCTTCTTCCAAAACATTTTTTCCTTTTTCTTCGGAACTGTGATCAATTTTTGGCAAATCGGCACATCTTTCCCCTGAGGTTTCATCATTGTAACGTATAGGATAAATGTTCAAGAGGTAGGTTTTTTTTTTTTGATTGATTGAAGATGAAGTGCTTTAGTTAAACGCATGAGTTTCCAAAATGGCAATGTCTGCAATTTCGCGGGTATATTACTGCACTACTGAACTGTTAAAATGAATCTTTGTTTGTTGGCGTTGCCTGCAAGGGAGTTTTTTCGCGTAACCGATATATGATGAATTCTGTTATTGAGGTGACAATCCTAGTAAGTGATATTATTCCTGGAATAGAAATTTGATCAAAAGGCTTTTCCAAACCAGAAACACGATTCCATAGACTATTTGCTTACAAAACTTGCATAAAGAGATAGCCACTGTGACGTAAGCATAAAAATGACAGTCAAAGGCGCTCCATAGCATTTTTTTTACGGAAATAAGTTATTTATTCAGTTAGTTACATTGTAAGTATCATATAGTCAAATATTACCGACATTGTAAACTTGTCCGCAAACATAACAATTAGGAAAACATTAAACACGGAAATGCCCGGGATTTGCCTAATTCCCAACCGGGCCAAATAAGTGTTTGATACTCTTCAAGCTTATGGTAGAAGCAGTCACGCCAAATCCAAGCAAGTTGTAGCCTCCATTATATTGTTTCCACAATCTGCGGATAGCATCATTGCTCTCATAGCTTGTTCTGCAATAATTGTGATTAAGCAATCGAAAATGCCTAGGCACTCGCCGTGGAAGATTTAAGTAAATTTTAGATAACGATATGCCATTCAGCAGCTTGTCAACAAACGAACAATGCATTAAGCATAACTCGTCTGCTTTCAAGAGTGGTCAGCTTTCAGCTTTATAGACACCAAACGATTCCTATATGATGGTAGGGGAATGTTAGGATTCTAGAGCAAACACCGTAAGCAAAACCGTAAGAATTGTTTTCGTACGGACTCAATTTGTTTACGGTAAAGATCAAATTGTGCGTCCCAGATAATTAACTCAGAATAGTTTCCACTAGCGATATATACAGCAATCGATTACTGTAAGGATCACGGAAATCTTTAGCCCAACGCTTGATGAAGCCCATTGTGCTTTTTGCCTTATTAGCGCGGTAATATTAATATGCGCATTGAAGGACAGTTTCCTATCAAATCGCACCCCAAGATCAGTAAATGAATCTGATTTATAAATTTCCATATTGTTGATTTTATGCGAGTTGGCCATGTTTTCGTTCTTCATCCACAACACAAATACCCGAGAATAAAAGTATTCCGTTCAAAATTGATTGTCTTCTCTCTCATTCAGGTGTGAAAATACTTTACTTAGCTTACTACCAACCTCGTGTCTCGAACTATTATTCATACATATATACATATCAAAAAATAGTTTGCCGCTATAAACGCATCAATAGGCCCCATAAGTAAAAAAAATCAATGCCGCTTATATATTTATATATACATATGTATATTATATAATATATAGGTTATATTATAGATCACTTAATAGGTTCATAGGATGAAATAAAAAATGGCGCCCCTATTGACTCTACTTCGTTTCTGGAAAAGTGTGAGTAAAGCACAACTTGCGGACTAATGGTCGGCGCAATTTTCTGAAAATTTCGTTTGAATGCTGACATATCATATGGATTCGCCAATAGTCAATTTACATCTGAATGCTATCCTATGAAGTAATTGAGTAAAGGATTAGACATCCGTTAAGTTAACATAACCAAAAGGAGGCGCTTACGATAGTCGGGGCATAGAATGGGGCATGAGAACAGAAAGTAAATGTAGTATTGTATAATCTAAAAAGTATTAAGCATTCGTACTCGTGACATTACGACACAATTTAAAGGCCCATTAGTGTACCTTAAAGATTAGAGTTAAAAGATGTAAGAAAATCATATACGGCTATTATCGAATCTTTGAATCCTTGGAAAAGATCAATTTCTTTGTTATACTTCGCGTAGTATACGAGTATACGAGTAATAAGTAAAAAAGCCAATTTTTTTTTTCTTCCTCTTGAAAATAGTGGCGTTTTTGTTTTATATTGCACTGGCTAATATGCCCCTTGGACTGAATTTGATGCATTTCCAACAACAACTTGCCTGTAAGAATATTTAATATTTTTGGCAAATTTCAAGGCGATATCTACATTCACATAGGCAGACAGATAAACAGACGGACGGACAGATAGCCAAGCGCAGCTCGATTAGAAATTTTACACTTATTAAGAACATGTGGTACTTTTTATAAGATCTCTTCCTCTCTCTCTCTCTCTCTCTCTTTGTCTGTCTTCCTCTTTCCCTCGCTGAAATATCCATGTAACAAACTAAGTACATAGTACCGTCAAGTTTCGATGATGGTATGAAAAATGCATAAAACGGTTTGGTTGATGTTTTTTTTCTTGTTCTTCGAATCTTTAGCATTTATTTGCGAAAAATTATCAGTAAAATATTAATGTTCATTAAGGAATGCTTTGGGAGCATCGTCAACAAGCGGCAGAAGCAGCAACAGGAACTTTAACAACAACTTATGCTAATTTATTCCACTTATTTATTTATTTTTTTTATTTTATTTTTTTTTTTTTTTTTTTTTTTTATAATGCTCACATTAAGAACAAACCATCAAATCAAACAATTTATGATTATTTATTTTAAAATTATATTTAAACAATCGTTCAAAGACACGTACATATATACATAACTAACAGTTACCTTATTATTAGTTGCGAGCATTGCTATTTTGCTAACAACGGGTAAATAGCGAAAAAGCCAAAGTTTAGTTAGTTACGCTTGCAGCTAAATTCGCTTTTTCGTATAATTGATTCAAATGCGACTTTTACAACAAATTTGTTGTTTTATTTCATCTATTTTCTGTTGATTTTTCTTAAATAATTTCGGTACAAATTAAGAAAACAAACAGAAACCACCACAACCACACACACACACACACACACACACACAAAAGCACAGACAAACACATATACGCTGAATATAGAAATATACAAGTATACGAATGTACGAATATAAGGTTGAAGGTTATTTGTATTGGAAACATTTGTTATTTGTCTGGAGAGTTAACTTGAGTTAATATCATGTAAAACGGCGAGAAAAAAAATCACAACTTTTAACAATTTGTCGGTTAAACTAATTTGTTATTTTTGCACGTTTACTATGGCTGTTATTATTTTTGTTGCTTTTTCATTCGATTCGGTTCGGCTTTTTTTCCTTTTTTTTTTTTTCTTTAAAGGTTGTTTTTGTTCAATAATAATCTGACACTTTGAAGCCCTAAATTAAAATACAGCAAACGCACAACCAAGTACTGCTACTAGGGTACCACGCTAACGATGATCATAATTATAATAATCATAATCATTATCATGATGATGATGATGATGATGATGATGATGATAATGATGACGATGATGATAATGATGATGATAATGATGATGATGATGCTGTTGAGAATTAGAAGCAATATTACAGTAACAAAAATTTAATTGCAATTCACTTAAACAGTTTTAAGATACGAAAATTACTTAAGTTAAATAAAACAATAACAATAATTCCATGCAAATGAAAAAAAAAAAAAAAACAAACCTACCCATCATACTTAACTGACTAACAGACTAGCTGGCCGAATATATTTGATTGTTTAATATTTTACTTCAATTTGTATATGTTCGAAGCGAAAAGAAAAAAAAAAAAGGGAAAAAAGAAGGCAAAACACTAAAGGCTGCTGCTGCTGCTGCTGCTGCTGCTTCTGCTGTTGTGGCTGCTCTCTCAAATGTAACCGTAAATCCCATTTCCGACCCAGTAATCTTGATGCCCAATTAACCTTAAAAGTACTTGTTTGCATTGTAGTTTTTTGTTTCTCTTGTTATTGTATTCTTTTTACGTTCGGTTGTTTTATTTTATTTTGTTTTTTTTAATTCCTCAACAATTTTCGGTTAACTACTTCTTCATTGAAAATGTTTTAGTTTTCTTGTTGTGTTTTACTTCCAAATATCTTGTGATTTACTGCTATCATGTTTTGCTTGGCATAAGTGTTTCATACATAAAAGCAGTCAATCTGTTGTTGTTATTGTTGCTAATGTTGTTTGGCTAACCTTTTGTGTATTATTGTTGTGTATTCAGCCAGTTCGTCTCTATCCATCTAACCATTCATTCATTCATTCATATATTAATTCGTTCGATCGTTCATTCGTACATTCGTACGTTCGTTTGTTCTTTCGTTGATTAGTTGATTCGTTGTTTGGGTCGTTCGTTTCTTCTCTCTGCCCATACATAGAAGCTTAAATAGTTTTGCTCTTTAGTTTTTGCCCTCATTGAATTAAATTGTTTATTTGTTTTGTCTTGAACTTTTTTTTGTTTCTGTTTCTGTTTCTGTTCTTGTTGTTATTTTTGCTCTTATTCTTGTTGTTTTTGTTTTTGTTCTTGGGCTTCTTGATGCAATTGTTAATGGCAATGATTGCAGTTTAAATTGCTTGTATCTTGTTTATACGTTGGCATGTGTGCATGTGTGTGCGTGTGTATGCGTGTATGCATGTAGGTGGTAAATGATAATGACTTTTTGTTATAGTTGCTAAATTTTAGAAAAATGAGTCATTTTTTCTCGAGCGTGTTTGCTTGTAGTGTTACTAAAGACTTGAAGAAAACGAGCAAAGTTGGTGTTCTTTACTTATTCATATAAAGTAGGTGAGCGTTGAACTATTTATATGAAATGTCTTATTATAATATATGTAACATATACGCGTGCATCCGCATAAGACATTGATCAGTTGCACTTGAATAAGATTTATTTGAAAAACTTTTAAAAAATTCATATGCAATATAATAAAATAAACGATTACTTCGAAAACGTTCTCTTCCGATGTATATTATTTCCGTTAAAATCAAATCTATCAATAATGTGGCAACGTGTGTATATGAGGCAAGAGTTTTTCTTTTCGTTATACCTAACGTATAAATGTATAAATTTATATGCATATGTATATATTGGGTTGGCAACTAAGTAATTGCCGATTTGAATTATAAATGTCTCTCCTTCTCATTTTTATGATATCCGTAAATGTTATGATCTTCTTCTCCTTTTTATATATGTTAGCTGGCATCCTTACCTAGCTTTACAAGTTCATTGCGTAGATATTTTCTTAAAGTATTTTGTTTTACCTCAATATTAATATGGAGTGCAAAAACGAACCATATTTTTCCATATTTTGCTTTATTATTTCCGTAAAGGAAAGAACGCAGTACAAGACGCCAAAAAGTTACGTGATGTGTATGGTAATGAAGCCCATAAAGAAAGGCAATGCCGAAATTGGTTTGGAAAATTCCGTTGTGGAGATTTTTCTCTTGAAGATGACCAACGTTCGAGGCGACCAGTTGAGCTTAACGAGGTAGACATCAAAACCATCATCGAAGCGGATCGTCACGTAACTACACAGGAGATTGCAGAGAAGTTAAATGTTCCACATACAGCCATTGAGAAGCATTTAAAACGTTTTGGTTTCGCTAAGAAGCTGAATTTTTGAGTTCCGCACGATTTGAAAGAAATTGATCTGACAAAGCCCATCAGCGCTTGCGAATTATTACTGAAACGCTAAGAACTCGATCCGTTCATCACTAGAGACGAAAAGTGGATTGTGTACAACAATATCAACTGAAAACGATCACCGTGCACGCCGAATGTGTCATCGCAAGCCACTTCAAAGGGACATATATAACAAAAGATTGGAAAAGTCCAGTGTATTTTGAGCTGCTTCGAAGGAACAAAACCATTAATTCCGAGGTCTACTGTCAGCAACTGGAATGCAGCGGTCAAGAAAAACCGACCAGAATTTGTCAATCGTAAAGGTGTCATTTTCCACCAGGACAATGGTAGGCCGTACACGTCTTTGGCCACTCGGCAAAAATTGATGGATATTGGTTGGGAGTTGATGTTACACTCACCATATAGCAATGATCTCGCGCCATCGGATTACCATTTATTTCGAATCCTGGACAACTCCCTTCTCCCTGCTGGAAAATTTCATTTAACTCAGTTTATGTCCGAAAAGATCAGACTTCCTACGAGCGCGGAATTTTCAAATTGTCAGAGAGATGACAAAAGGTCATTGAACAAAATGGAAAGTACATTATAGATAAAACTTCCTTCTAAGTAAAAAAATAACTTTTATTTCATTGAAAAAATCGGCAATTACTTAGTTGCCATCCCAATATATGTGAAGTTTATCAAATTTTTATATATATTTTATTAGATATATGAAACCGAATGCATGTATTAAGTAATCTAAAGAATATTGAGCTTTTATTGAATAAGAATGCACCCATGTTTAGTTCAATGCCAATCAAAAGATTACTATGTTTGCCAAAATAACGGACGGACATGCAGCCAAACAAAGAACAAAGAGACAAATGGACGGATGGATTGATGGAAATATGGACCAACGGACAGAGAGACAGATAGGTAAACCGGTTAAAAATTTAATGCTGATCAAGAATTTTTATAAAGTCTCTGAAGTATTCTTCTATGTGTTGCAAATATTGTGACAAAAGGTGTGTAACCTCAGCCTTCACTGGTGGGTATACAAATGGGAAAAAATTCCTTCCTCAGTTTAGATGTTAGTTTCTCATACTGGCAAGTTTAGAGTGATCGAACATGTCATTGTAGATATCATAGGACTTATTTTTCGAGACGTATTATGTACATTCTTGCACTCCTACGTTCCTAATATCATGTATATTATATATGGCAGATACTTATATGGAGCGCATAGATATGTAAATTAGAGACTTAACGAGGCGAACATAGTGCTGTGATCAAAGTGAGTGTGATATTGTTTTATTTAAATCGCGCTAGAAGAATTGGATACAAAATGGAATTTCTAGTGCAGAAAAAGTTTCGCGTAACAAACGTAGTGTGACAAGGTGTGCATGCATTATTGTGTTCCAATAACATAATTCTGAGGAACACTCGAACAACGCGTAACACTAAATAGGCTTATCAATGGCGTTTTAACTGGCGGACGAAGTTTGTTATACACTATACACCCAAAAATCAAAGGGAACTTATAGATGAACTTAATTCCCACTTCTACTCCATTTAAACATGAATTGTTTATTTTCCTAGCATTGAGGTTAAACCGGCTCTAACCTTTCTCCGCGTATTACTTTTTTGAAATCTCTAATAAGGAAAACTACTGTTTGCGACGCCAATAATATAATTCGCTAATTGCAAGAAAAGGAAAAAGCGAGGTGGACAGTGTTGCAAATCATTCGAGGTAGACCTGAAACTGAAAACCAGCCAAAGATCACTGGTAATTGCCAAAGAACGTTGGGGTAATAAGACGAAGAATTACATAAACACAAATTTTAGTTTTACATTGAAACGAAAAGTGCTGCCAAATTGTATAAAATATACGATATGAAATTGCACGATACGATATATTTAATGAATGAATCTTAGCTCGTCCACGTAATTTCCCAATCTACTTGAAAAACACGATTGCAGGTAAAGGGAATTCAAAAAGTGAGGTTTCAAACAATATGAAATTTGTACAGTAAGAGCCTATTCCATAGGTGATCCTTTGAAATGGATTTCCATAAAGAAAATGAAGCCCAGCAATTAAATCTACTTGAAAAAAATTTCAAATCTATCCAGACCACTTTACTTCTTAGCACAATTCTTCATTTGTTATAGTAAATAAATTACCAAACATCCTGTATGCAAGGCGGTGCAAACCGTGAACCGATATCAAAATGTATCAAAATTAATTTTCCTCTCAAACATCTTTGTCACCTATTTTTATAATAAAGCATAAAAAATTTACCCTCATTACCATACAACTTCACTTTTTACTCCAACTTTTCACTCAAAATCATATATGGGGTAGTGTCCGAAAAATATATCTATGTGGCTCAAATCAAGCCAATCAAAATTTATACGTTGACTGACAAATCTTAGATAGACCATTGTGTGACAAGAAGATTTAATTTTTATTCGGAAAGTTTACATATTGGAAACGGTTCAAAACATTAGCCCATTCCGTCTGAATTATTTATACTTATTACGGGAATGGTCTTCAAAATTGTCCGTTCGGAATCGTCTTTGAAGCAAAACACATCCATGTAGTAAATTTCATCAAAGTATAGAAGAGAAAATGCGAATTGAACATAGACATCAGACATATGGGCGGACAGAGAGATAGACAAACAAACTTAAATAGATTCGAAAAATGTTTCTGAATGTTTCTGAATGGAATGAAATGTGAATCTACTTAGATTCTCTTGGGTGCGTGTTGCATAACGCATAATCTGGACAAACTTAATATACCCTGTATCATGTGACTGTGGTGTAGAATATGACAATTGTAACGTGTAGGTGGTATTGGTTAGACCTTTCTGTCCGCCCAGTCTGTCCCAGCGGACAGAACAGATTTTGATTTGTCAATTAAAATTTTCGTATTCCTCATCCAATAATACAAACAATGGAAAAGACAAAAATCTTTAATTAATTTAGAGCGATTATTACAATTATGCAAACGATGGCAGACAAACAATTTGACTTAAATTGTAATGTTTCGTCTTTATGTTTAAGCAAATTTTTCCAGTAATTTATCTGCTTGTTTAGCAAATCGCTACAACAACACATTTATATAAATCTTAATGACTGAAATAAACCCAAAAGCAATGAGAGAGAAGCCCACACTTTGGTAATCACTCACAGAAAACACCCACGCATATACATATGTATGTGTATTCATATGCAAGTCGACATGCTTACCTGTAACTTACTTACATATCTAAGCACTATTTAGAATTGGTTTTTTTCATTTGTCTTAAGAAAAGCAAACAACGCTTGACAAAAATGACAAAATGTGGCCATTTAGTAAAACAAATTAGTTAAGTTAAAACATTAAATTAAAAATGTAATAAATATTGATTTGATGGTTTCCCGGGTTTGTTTTGTTGTTTCGTTGTAGTCATTTTTCGGGCGCTCCTATAATAATTTGTCATCGATATCGGACTGTAAGAATAATGGCGAGTGCATCATTAATAAGAAGAATCGTACGGCATGCAAGGCGTGTCGCTTGCGTAAATGTTTAATGGTTGGCATGTCGAAGAGCGGTTCTCGTTATGGGCGTCGTTCAAATTGGTTCAAAATCCATTGTCTATTGCAGGAGCAACAGCAACAGGCAGCTGCTGCGATGGCAGCTCATCAAAGTCATCAACAACAACAGCAACAACAGCAGGTGCCGCCAGGTATGCATGTGAAAACGCCTGGTATGCCTACATCGGCAGCTGCAGCCGCTTTAGGTATGTTGGGTCATGCTGGCGGTTATCCCGCCCTCTATCCACCGCGCACCAAAGAGGAATTGATGATGTTGAGTTTGGAAGAGTACGCGAAACATCCGGTTGGCTCGCCTTCCGTTAGTTCGCCGGATTCTCATCATTCGGACAGCTCGGTTGAGGTTAATGGCAGAGTGGTAAATGCAGCAGCACTGTTGCACATGAGCGGCGGTAATAAATTAGTTAGTGTTAGTTGCAATGAAACTCCAGCTACTAGTTCCTCGTCAGGCTCGTTAGGGGGTTTGCCACCACCTCCTACCGCCCAACTGCGTAAAGATCTTCCTCATTTTCTGCCTTTATCTGCTTTTCCTGGTTTATCGGCTATGCCCGTAATGCCTCCACCTAGCTTTTTACCGCCATCACATTTATTGTTTCCCGGCTATCATCCCGCTCTCTATCAGCATCATGCTGCCGCTGGTTTACTAAAACCCTCGCCCGAACAGCAAGCAGCTGCTGCTGCCGTACAGCAACTCTTCAACAATAGTCCTCGCTTTGCTGCTTCGGCCCTGAACACCGATAGTCAAAGTTGCAATGCCACAAAATTGGAGACTAATCAACACTGCAGATCGCCACCACCTCGTTCAGATGCTTTCAATAATAACCACTTACCCAATGGCAATAAGGCAGCCGAAGAGTTCACTAAACGTTTTTATTTGGATGCTGTACTTAAATCGCAACGTCAATCCCCACCGCCAGTAGCTACTAGATTACCTGCTCATAGTAAACACGATCATTCAATATCTGCTTTGGTTACTCCCAATTCTGAGAGTGGTCGAGAACGCTTAACTAGCAGTAGTCGGCAAAGTAATGATGAAGACGAAGATGGGGAAGAGGGTTTGCATACGCAAACGAATCAGTCAACAACAAACCAAAATCATCATGTCGATCAACAAGACTCGTCCAGTAATGGTCGTGATAGCGACTGCCGAGCAGTGGTAGGAGAAGAAGAACGCGACCAGGACGACGAAGAAGTAGATTTAGTAGTGTCGATGACACCGCCCAGATCGCCCGTCAACAGTATAACGGTACAGTCGTTACGACCTACGGAAAACAGTCCTATCATTGCCGATGCTGTCACTAGCCAAACAGACGCTCAAGATAATCCCATTGATTTAAGTATGAAGGCGATAACTTCGGTAATCAGTTCTGCGAGCAGTACAAAATGTAATTCCCCCGTCGAAGCGGTGCGTGAAAGTGATGACGATTTTGATTTAAGACAGAAATTCCTAAACAACAATAATAATAACAACAATGAAAATATTGCAGATAATAGAAATAATGATCATTTGATTGTGACGAGTAAACCTAATAACAAAAGGAAACTTGAGTGTTTAAATCTAAATCAGGAGACGATGACAAATAATAAAATACTTGTAACTGAAGCTGTTGCAACGAAACTTATAACGACTAATACAACAACAGTAACGACAACAGCAACAACGTTAACAACAAATGACGCTTTAGATTTAACTAACAAAGTGTAGAATGTTTTAATGATTTCTGTTAAGCCCGCTAAAAATTTAAAATAAAAGATTTACGTAAATTTCAATAGAATTTAATTTTGCAGATAAATACATAAACGATTTTTTTTTTTCTTCGCCTTTAATAGAGAATTTTACGCAACCGAGAATTTTCTTTTTAGTCAATTAGCAAATTTGTTTAATAAAATTATTATTATTATTATTATTATTATTAATCTTTACATAGAATGCTTACAATAAATTATTAAATTATTTTATTATAAAAATTATAATTAGATCTATTTTTATTATATAGCTTAATAAAATTGTTTAGAAATAATTAATATGGAAAAATTGTTAAAAATATTGATGATAATATAATAATAATAAAATAATTTTTATAAATTTAAAAAATATAAAAACTAAAAGAGTAAACAATTCATTTATATGAATGAAGGTAAGCGATATTTTCATTCTATAAATTATATTTCGACACAAAAAATTGATTACATACCGATTAAATTGAGTCGTTAATACCACAGCAGCAACCAGTAAGCAGTAAGTGCCCACATTAAGATTATAGATAACTAACTATAATCATGAGAAATTTGATTAGAAGACTGGCAGCAATATACTCAACAGTTCCTTCACAGATTACAAACTGCCGGGTAAAAGATAATTTAAGAATAATATAATATTAAACAAGAGAAAAATGGGGATGGGGGATAATTAAAATGCGTAGAGAACTATTTCCTCCACTTTGGAGGTATTTTTTAATTAATGTAGCACCCAGAAGGTCTTAAGATAGACCCGCCTTTCATTATATCAATCGATTCGAAAAATGATTCTGAATCGAAGCTTGTGTGTCCGCCTGTCCGCCTGTCCGCCTATCTGTCTAATGTCTGTCGATATGAACGTGTGTTTCAAGCTACAGGTCAATTTTGATGTATTATTACCAAGACGAGCGAGTAATCGTATTACGTGAATTGGTGTAGGGTCGATCTTTCCCGACTATAATGTACTTACTTTCTTTTTATTGGGCATAAATGCCAGCTCCATTTTGAACGCCATGTATATAATTGAGTATCAGTAAAGTGTTACGCTCTCTTTCTTTCTCTATTCTATTTTTTAAGACATTTTAGAAGCAAAAAATCGTACGATAGTCGGACTATAAACACAAATCAACTGCAAAGCAAAACTTTTAAATAGCGCATGAAAGATCAATAGAATTGACTTTACTCTTACTTTGTAGAAGTGTTTCTTTTTTTCGTAACCTAAACCATTTTTATTCATTAAAAATGTATAGAATAATTTCGGACAATCAAGAAATATTTTAATACGTAAATCGTATTTTCGAACTGAGGTATGACAACCAATGCAATTTGGATGAACATTAACGGATAAAAGCTGACATGAGATAATGAGTAACAGACAACAGCAATGAAAATATTTAAGAACACATCGACGTGATAAATATTCGATCTCCTTCCGATTATAAAAAAGAATTAAGATAAAAAATCGATTTATTATTTATGATTTTCATTTTGATTATATCCGACGCCACTTGTGGTACAAGGGTATATTAAGTTTGGCGGATGTACGCAACACTCATGAGGACTTAAGATAGACACAACTTTTATTATACCGTCAGATTCAGAAATAATTTTAAGCTTGTCTGTCCAACTGTCTATCTGTCTGCCTTGCTATCTTCTGTTGATCCTATACGCTGCAATTTTTGACACATTTTGATTCGGTACACTGACGTATTTTTGCTCAAAAACGAACCCTATTCAAAATGGTTCCGATCAGACCACATTTTCGACCACTTCCTACGTAACACCTTACTTTGAAAAGTCGATATATGGATAACTGTAAGCTAGTATGGGGTATTTAATTGTGAGCCATGCCATGCTATAGTGTTTTTACTAGTTTTTTCATTGCGTTGAATTTCATTATTTTTATGCCCATCGCCAAAGGATGGGGGGTATATAAATTTTGTCAAGACGTTTGCAACGCCCAGAAGGAAGCATTAGACATGCCACAAAGTGTATATATTCTTGATCAGCATCAAACTCTGAATCGAATTAAGCATATCTGTCTGTCCGTCTGTGCGTTTGTGTAATCTCTGTTGTAAACATTCTCCTGGCCACAAAAATGAAGCCATCGACTAAAAATTTGACAGAAACATTGGAAGTTCTTGCACTCGGGTCGGTATTGAAAATGGCCCAAATTCGTCAAAGAACACGCCCACAGCACCACGTAAACTGAGATTACCTCTGTTTTTCAAAGAGAACAAAAAAATTGTTCATTTGCTCATTACTCATAAACTATAGCAAATAAATGTACAAAAATTTGAAAGCATATTCTGTAGGCGATGTTGTAGCATTTGTGCACGTCTACCCAGTATTATAGTCTAACAAAATTTAATTCTTTTTTCAATACGATTCATGGTATAAAAGATTCGGTCCCGACCAAGTTTAATTTTCTTATTTGTTTGTTTTTTAATAACTACGTACAGAATGAAATTTCTTAATAAAGTTATCATCATGAAATTTTACAACTTAAGCCTTAGTCTCTATATAACAACATTTTGTCTTGGTTTATATTACATTTTATTGTTCTACATGATATCTTTGTTGAAATAAATAAATAAATAAAAGCGTTTCGTTTAACACTATTTCGATAGAGCACGACATGTATTAAGAGTATTGTACGAGGACGCCTGCATTTTGTATATAAAAGACAAGAAGATACGAGTGATAAGAACTAACGAAAGAAATATTATTGAAAGTTTTAATAAAATAAATGAAATTTATATATAACAAAATAATAATAAAATATAGTCTTAAATAAATTCATTAGCAGGCAGATTATTTTGCAAAAATGATAAGAAAGAAAACATATTAAGTACATTGTAGACTTTGGTTGCTTTTGAAATGTTATTGTAACTGGTTACACGTGTCATTGGATTCACTCACCATTCTTGAAATGTCTTAGATGAAAAATATTGTAACAGAAATCTTCCGTTTAGTATACAGATTTAAAAGAAATGTTTATTTTCACTAAGAAGATTTTAATAAGACTTTTATTGCATTAAAATTAAATTAAATTAAAAAAAAAAAAATTGATTAAAAGAAGAGTTTATCAGAAAAGGTGCTGAAAATTCTTTTCTCAAGATATTTTTTGTTTTTTTATTTTTTATTTATTATTTTTTGTTTGGTTGTTGTTTATGCCATTGTGTAATAAGGTGATCTCTTGTACAAAAGTTATTTACGTGTCTCATATATATATATACATAGGTATCTATCTATGTATGCTTTTCTATTGTTTCCTTCGCATTACTGAGTTGCAGTAGCAACAGCAGCAACAACAGCAGCCTGACACCAATCAATCTGAAATCTATTTCAATCAATCTTCAAGTAATTGCAAATGCTTTCAATATATACTCGTATGTAGAGTGTTTTGCTATTTTTTTTTTTTTTTCTTTTAATGCAAAATGAGGCATGAACACAAGAATGACACAAGCACTGGCACACACACACACACACACATATATATATATATATATATATATATATACACATACATACACACACACAGATAGGCGTATAATAAACAGATGCATGTGTTGAAACTCTAAACGAGTATATGGCGTGAAAATTATACCAAAAAGCATTAGTAAAAGAATATAAAGCAAAGTAATAGTGGCTTTGGCAGTGAGTCTGAGAAACTAAGTGACTGAATGTCTGTCAGATTAACTTGACTGTCTTGGCTATAGGTTCGTATGTATATGTGCTTGTATATATTGACTTGATTTGGTTTGATTTGATTTTCTTTTCCATAGACAATTTGATGAGCTCTTTTTGCCTGTATATATATATATATATATATATATATATATATATAGATAGATGTAGATATATGTGTGTGTGTGTGTGTATGTGTGCGTTTTTGTGTTGTCTGTCTGTCTGTTGATGTGCTTAATGTTGACTTTGAATTATATTGACATTTTTTTTTTTTTTTCATATATTGCACTTTCCATCGTATCAGCCAGCCAACTAGTCACTCCGGCTTTCAGTCAGTCAGTCAGTCAGCCGTAGTCACCTATCATATTGTATTTGCAGTGCTCAGTAATGTGTTCAAATAATGATACCCAAGAAATATTGAAGTCTGACTGACGATATAAGTCACAGATTGCTGCTTGCTTGCGCTTAGCTTAACTAAACTTTAAATGTGTTATTGTCTTAAAAAAAGCCCTGAGACAAAGTATTGCTATGAAACTTTGCGGCATATCTGTACACACACATTTAAATATATACATTTTATAAGACGTGCCCACGGTGTTGGGCTTGATTTGTTATTGTGAGCTCAATATTTCTTTTGCCAAGCTGGGGTTTTTATTCTGCTTAATTTTTTAGTTTCTTATTTTCCCTGTTTCATGCCTCTTAATGTTTGTTGGTCTTGTTACACTTTAGTGATGTCGTCGTATCTTTTGCTACATAAACTGATGTGCTATACAGCACTAGGCTGCGCAATGCCGAGTGATTGAAGTTTCGCTTAAATTTGCATGCAAATATTGCCTGTTGCAGATGCCAAATGAATTGATGGCTGGATGGTTGGTTGGTTGGTTGGTTGGTTGGTTCGTTGGTTGGTGTGAAATGTTCATGAGATGTGACAACGGGAGCAGTTTAAGTAGCACTTGAATGGCAACACCCAACGAAACAGAAAAAAAAAAGAAAAAAAAAATAAAAAAATAAATAAATAAATAAAGGAAATTGTTTTGCAATGCAAAAGAAAAATAAAAAAACAAAAACTCAAATTAAATCTCTTTTTGCTGATCTGAGTTTGCTTTTCAAGTATTATTTTTATAAATGAAATTCTTTCGTGTGTACTTGTGCCTAACTGTTTGTCTGTTTGTCTGCTTATCTTTTCTGTCTGTTTAATATTTAACTTACCCAGTTTTTACGCAAACTTGCAACGCTTTAAAGTTAAATTGTGTAACACTCCGACGTGTGTAAAAAAGGCTTGTTAATAAGGTGTTCCCCCGTATTTGTTATAGTTGTTTTTGTTGTCTTAACACACTTACACTTCGAAGTATATCTTACGGTTAGGTATATCCCATATATACATATATATGTATTAAAAAATTCGTATGCCTATGTGCGTGTGCATACATGGAAGATTGACTGCGTTAGTAGGTGTTCAAACTAGATTATTGAAATCATTAATTCATATATGTAAAGAGGTTATTGAACCTAAAACTCTTTATAATTTATTAGGTCATACACTCGTCTAAACGTACACATGTGTAAAAAAGTGGGTGTAACAAAGAGAAATATTGCAAATTTTATGCTTCTTTTCTTAAGCTTTAATAATCTGTATCAAGCTTTTGATTTATCAGGTTTAAAATTCATAAAAAACACCGCGTAAAACTTACTTTTTTTTTGACAGCTCTTAACATCGCGTTACTCCTATCACGTCAAGATGTTATGTACTGTTGAGGTTTCTTTTTTTTTTTGTTCAAGAAATAGATTAAAAAATAAGCAGAAGCGGACTAATCTTGGATAGACATGCCATAGTATTCAACGTGTAAAGAGTATTAATCTCTCTCCTCCACGATATGATGAAGAGGAAAGTAACCCCTAGTTGGATGTTACACATGATTTGCTTATAGAAAGTATTTTTATATATTTATAATAATTTTATAATCTCAAGAGTACGGAAGAATAAAGATATATATACAAGTTTACTTATATACAAAAAAAAAAAAAAAACAAAAAGCAAACGAAACAGATAAGAAAATTATGTTCAATCGTGACCGAGTCTTTTATGCTCATTGCTATTATCCAAAAGAAGGTTAAATTATGGAAAAAACTGAATTTTTATGCCCTATATATTATCGGGTGGGCGTGAGTGATATTTTGTGGCTTTTAGAAAAAAATTTATACCGTTTACCTTTACGTTGTAGTTTAAGAGTAACGAAGAAAAAATAGGAAAGGGAAACGTACTCTCGCCAGACCTTTGGCAAGTTTAGGTCATGCTCAAGTCCTTTTCCTAATTTGTAGGAGATATCTTGACTTTTGCAAGCCGGATAATGTTTACCACAAATATTACGTAGTTAAGCACACGGACATCCTTAAATGTATTGCGAGTTTGACACTAGTCAAAAATTTATATACTTCAAGGACACTTCCCGCAAAGACACTTCCATATCCACGAAGCCATTGCTTGGATTGCAAATCGTTCATAGAAAAGCCAAATTTCAATTTATTCAGAAAATCTGGCTATAATTTTACGATACCATACGCCAATATTTGTATACACATGCGGCGAATGATAGATACGTTCCTTAGAAAAGCGGGCAAACATGCCACATAATGCACTTTTTATACGATTTTTTTCGCACGATTACTGTGCGCAATTCGTGCTAGAAGAAAAGGGAATCGTTCTTATTGGTGGATCGCGTTATTTGCAAATCGGGTAAAAAAGACCGTGTAAAAAAGATGGTACAAAAAAAGAATTGCATGGATTGAGATTATCAAAACTTTCAGTTACTAAAGAACTACGTAACGACATTGTATTCGAATTGTATAAGAAATGCGAATGCTTTTTTGTTAATACGACAGTGGATAAAGTATCGAGGAAAACTAATAAAGTATAAAAAAAGGTTGTAAAAGACATGGCTGTTACGTTTTTTTTTGTTTAACACAAAAATTCAAGTCGTGACCTCTTTGTGTTTTTAAAAGCTTATTTTTCACTTCTTCGTCACTGTTTTGCACTCAATAAAATATATACATTATCTAAAAAAAAATCATTTAGAAGCCAATCAAAAGTAATGCCTCTGTTTGATTGGCGGATTGGGTCAATTGATGTATAGTGATCCATCCCTCTGCCCATGATTTATGTTCGAATAGAAGAAAAAGTGCATAAAATTAAAAAGAACGCAATACACGCCCACAAACCCAATAAATATAACGAATTAATCGCTTAAAGTCACTTACGAAACTAATGCAAATGTTAAATAAGAAAATGAATGCTGCTGCTATACTTTCAATAGAAAAAATTTCGAATATTTTCATATTTCATTCATTTTTATTTCTCTTTCTTCTAATTGTTATATCCACCACTGAAGGATGAGGCGTATATTCATTCAAAGTCGAAACGTTTGCAACGGCGAGAACAGAGAGCTCGCAAAACATCCATTCATTCCAAGCCAAACTCGTCGTCTGTAGTAGACAAATTGCATTAGCAAATCTAGTGAAAATGAAATGATACACAAAATGCTTGTTGTTTGAGCTTTGATTGCATACTTTTACTAAGCTACCAAAACGAGAAAAAAAGGTTGCATTCATTGTTTTTTAAATAAATCCAAGTTTCAATAAAAAGTTCAACTAGTGTTGAGTCAAAAAATAATGCACAAACCAAACTCGGACGGGATCAAAGATTTCTTCTTCTAGTTATCATATCTTATAAAATAATATTTTTTATGTGGACCATTGCCCTTTTTAATTACCTTAAGCCTATTTGGTACGGATTTGACTAGATTTTTTTTAATCATCCTTTCTTGCTGTAAGAGTTTTTTCAACTTTAGCTTTTGTGCAAACGGTGTACTCCTGATCCTGCATCATTTTGCCGAGATAATCACACAAATTTGCATACATTCTATAGTAGCCAGGAGCGCTTCAACATCTGTAAAACCGCAAAGAAAGCCAAAAAAGGCCCAAAATAAAATATATTCTGAAAAAGAAGAAGAAGAGAAACGATTGCTTGTAAGAAAAATGAAAGCAAACCCCTCGCGTCGATAGCTGAGAAAGCTGCTGCCAAAGGTGAAAGAAGAAAATTAATTAAAACGTAAACGGAAATAAAGTTGTTCAACTGGAACAACACTAAAACTTACTTATTTAATGTTTCACAACGCATGGGAACGGCATATTTGGGACAATAATGAAATTAGGTTTTTCGGAGAGGTTTAAGCGTTGTTTAAAACATATCACATTACTGCACTTACATAACTTTGTCAACATTTTTTACACACACACTTTGTGCATTGTAAAGAATGTTTTTTAATATTTTCCTACCAGCAAGCGTAATTTCTTTTTTTTAATTATGCCGATACTTTTTATTTTTAGTTTTTCTCATCATTTCGCTATTCTGTCAATATCGTTCAATTTTCTATTACGGTAACAGACGCGCGAACCAAGTATGAAGATAGCCCGCCTTTTAGCGAAGACAAAAGTTTGGATTACGTACAATGGGCTGACTTCAGGCCAGTAAAAAATCAACCCCGTTTACTCAACATGATAGAGTATGAAAATTTAGTTCTTCTACTTTTTGTAAAATAACGGTAACGGATATGTCATAAAAGATTCGGTCACGATCGAATATAATTTTATTACTTGCTTTTCTTACTTTTTTCTGTTCACGAGCTCAAATCTCTCGCTCAAGTCTGAATGCTCACCCGATAAAGGCATAACACTTGCTGATTGAGTTCACAGCCACACATTAGGCTATGATCGCCAACTCCATTTTCAGCCATTTCTCTCGAACGATCATTGCGCTGCATGAACAGTGGTCACCTTAAGATACGTAGAATTTCCAAACTTGCGCATTCAACATCAGCTTAAGTCAATTACTACTAACAAAGCTTTTAAGAATGATAGAAAATTCGATTAATGCCTAAGAAATTGGAAAGAAAAAATTTTTGAAAATAAGAACGAATTCGCTTAGAGTTACCTTAAAACAAGACGGTGTTGTTATCAGAAAATCTGCAAAGATCATTGTCTCTCCTTGCGTTGCATAGACAGTTGCATAGCTCGCTTTCCTGCTCAACTCAGGTTATTACAAACTAACCGAATGGTTATTATGTGTGACCTTAAACTTTTCTCCTTCTCAATTTTTAATACATAAGTCTCAAGATTAGAAACCATGTATACAAATTGAAGTTAACGATGTTTTAACGAATTTTCAAGTAAAACATAAATTCTAGGAGAAGGCATATATAATATTCTAGTACTCCTTTCAGTGAAATGCAATATTTGAATATTAAAGAGACTTGGCTAGGATTTTTTATTGACACTATTGTCGTTTGTGAAGGTTCGGTAGGGATACGAATTTCGTGCCGTATTTTAAACCTACCCATGTCATTATAATGAAAGTGTTACTCCGGTTACTTTGGCAGTGAGCCATCCATCGAAACGGCTGATAACCAGAAAGCGCAACATCTTATGAATAGAAGCGATATTTACGATGGTCAATTTGTTGTTCAATGCTGCATAACGTGTCCTGAACGGATTTTACAAGATCGATTTGTTGTGCTGAAAAAACATTTTGTCATACGCGATTTCCAAATGACTTGATGGACATTCGACCTTAACACTAATCAGATCAGGTGTTTTTATAATAAGTTATACCATGTCGGCTCTCATAGGCGACTCATAGTCAGAAGGGATGCGCTTATTTTGGACATGAAACATCCAGTCGACTCAAAAGTTAAGTCGACAGAAAAGTGTCGCGAGACTCTGCATACCATTCGGAGCAGACATTTGAAAATTTCTTTACGAGTTACGAGAACTAAAGCAAAAAGAAAGAAATAAAGTTTTTGCACTTCAGATTTTCGCAGTCAACCATTTTGCAAAATAAACTGGAAAAGAGAAATCTTTTATATATTTAAAATTTTTTTTTTTTTTATATACAAGCAACGTTATATGGATGCAACACGTCTCTTCAAGACTCCCAAGCTATTCAGCGTTATTTGCATGTGGGCTTGGTTTAAAAGCTTGGCGTGAAAAGTGTACGCTTTTCAGTACACGCTGAAATGCATTTGTCCGCCAAGTTAAATTTTTAAAATTTTTTTTTGGTAAGTGGCACCAATTTGACGAAATTACTAGCACCGTATGTTACCGCACTAATAAATATGAAAACTAGAAATATTTACAAAACAATATCTAATTGCCCTATGCGTTTTGTAAGCAAGTTATTTGAAAAGACACCAATATAGTTAAGAAGCGTGATGTCCTTTTGAAAATGTTTCCGTCAAATTTCAGTTGCACTTCATAGTCAAAAAAAGTAATTTTTACACCTTTTTTACACCAATGTAAGTCAATAACGGATTCAATGGCGAATAGTCGTAATTTTTTGTAGATCAGACCAATTTGCGTTAATCATCTTATGAGTAGTTTTAAATTAGGCTTCACCTCTCTGTATTTATTATCAGACTGTCTTGGTCAAACAGGCCTTGCGAGCTGGAAGAATGCATATTAGAAATTTACAATTATCGACCATCTTGTTAAACGATTTGGAGGGCATTTTAAAAAGTGCAGATAGGTCGTTACAAGACTAGAAAAAGGGAAAAGGCTGAAAAGGCTCATAATAAAAATATCGTTTGTACAAATTTCAATGAATTAAGAATAAAAGTATTTTTTAACCAGACTTCAGAAGAAGGCGTTTGCTACAAGATTATTGTTCTAAAATGTGGATAAAACTCAGCCTAATTTTCCAATGCAATCTAATGCAATGAAATTAAGCTATTAGTAACTTTATCGTAGCTTTAGGTATTTAGTAGATTTTCAAAACAAATTCTGTGTGTCGAAATTGGTGGCTTTATAAAATGTGTATGGCGCGCGCATGACATTCTTCATACGTATACATTCCTTAAACGTTGATGAGTTGGCGCTATAAGTTTCAGCTGCATACAAGTTGTCTTTCACTGTACGTTCTCAAGATGTTATTGTGTGGCAAATAGGAAGAAACCGCAGTTGAAGCTGTGGAAATAATTAAGTTGGCTTAGGATGAAAATTTAGTAAGCTATGAAACAATTAAAAAACGGTTTGCTCGATTCCCCGAAAAAGATTTTAGTCTTGAAAGCGACGAACGTTAGCCGTTAGTCAGTCTATCTGTAACAAAAGCCAGCCAGTAAGTGATCTTCAACTCGAGCTGGGACTCTTCTGGTTTGCCACCTGACTCCTCCTGATTATCACTTGTTCAGATCGCTGCAGTTATGTTTTGCGGGTCAGCAATCCACAAAGGTTTAAGACAAGGTTTAAGAAAGGTTTAAGGATGGTTTTCTTTTCTTTTCGTTTACCCTTTCTTCTTTCTTCTGCGATAATAATAACTGATCACAAATGATCGTAGCTGCTCTGTTTCGAAGTTAATGTCCAACTTAACATTTCATCTAAAGTTTCGTCTTGAGTTAATAACTTTAATTGTATGTGAGAAATTTCTAGTTTTCAAATTTTTTTGCTTATGTCGAATTGAAAGGCAGATTTTGATTGGATATTACTTCAAATATTTTAAACATTTTATTGACGAGCAATTTAATCACTCTTCTTCACCTCCCACACCACTAATAACACTAAAGGTTCCAATTTGTTAATATGAAATATGAAATCACTTTTCGTTCATTCATACCAGCATCAGCGTCAGCAACAGCGACAGCAACAGCAACAGCATCAGCATCAGCATCAGCATTATCGTCATCATCATTATCATTATCATCATCATTAATATCATCATTGCATCGCCATTAGTTCCATTATTACAACGTACGTTTGTAATAAAAAGCTTGTCGATCGTAGCGAAAGAAAGAAAACAACTACAATTCTCAACTTTAAACACTATAGTTATGAAACGTGTAATACTACCATTTTATACTGTGACTTTAACACCTCAACAGAAGGTTTCTACGCGCAAACACGAGCATATACTGATTCACGTATAAAGTTAGAGGCAAGCTACGACGTGTCTAAAAATGCCTTGTAATAGGGGGAGTTTTATTGACAGCAGCAATTACCACAAGAACTCAACAAGCTTTTCATTTAGACAAGGCTGGCGAGGATGTCAAAGACAAGAGAAAAAAATAATGCCAAAAAAAAATTGTTTTTATTTCTCGTGCTCACATATATATGTACACGTAGACACTTGTCTATTTAACTTTACATTAACATTTTGTCTGTCTTAACGTATGTGTCTGTCTATCAAATAAGTGATTGAATGCAAGTCTTGCTTAACATAGACTACTTATATATATAATATGTATGGACTTGATGCGGTCGAGTACAATAATAATAACAACAACAGGTAAAATCACAAATTGAAGACAGAGCTCTGTATTTAATGGGGTGGCAATCATTCTTGCAGGCTTTGCTTAGCCAAAGAATTAAGGCGGGCTGGAACGGTTAAACACTCTATTATTAAATAATAACACAGTGTGCGTGCCTCTTGGTACTTGTACTATAAGCAGCATAAGAATCTCAGCAAACTGAACAAGTGTTTATCTATCTGCTTCCAGTCAGCCAAGCTGTTTGCTTAGCTGCTCACTTATAGTTACATACGTCTGGATATGACTGTGCCTGATAATTTCCTGTTACTTGCCACCTTGCAAGTAGCTAGCAGCCACTAATTCTATTACGAATAGAAGTAATCTTCGCTTTGGGGTGATAAACAATCAATTAAGAAAATAAGTTGCTTACCTGTTAAAATATTTTTCTTCCTCACTGTTCAGCGTGATTTCGTAAATACTTGAATATATTAACTTAGTTCAAAAAAGCAAAACACTCACATAAACCATTCATAGCCTAAAGTCAATTATTGGATAAATATTATATTCTCTCTACAAATTTCACGCCGAAGAAGTTCGGAGGTGAATGTGCGAAACAAATTAAAAAATCAATGAACAAAAAAATTGTATTCCTGAGAAATTATTATAGAGCGGGAACGATGTGTGCCTTAAAATTTTACGAAGTGCCTTAATGTAGCAATATCTTGTTGCAAAAAGAAAGCTAATTGTTTTCCACCAAAGGTTCTTCCAAAAAAATTTACATTTATTTTACTTACACTTAATTCAGGAATTTTTTGCCTAAGTACGTAGTTTACTTTTTGTGTGAACTTCTATATAAAAAAAAAAAAAAAAAAGCAAAATCGAAACTCTATAAAAATAAAAGTACCAGAGTACATCTACTCTTGTAATCGTTAAGCACTTTATTTCTATAAAAGCATCTACTCAAGGAACAGAATTGAGAGCATCTGCATCCCAGTGTGCATACGGAGGAGGATTAAAAAGGCACTGAAGCATGATATCAAGTTCCTAGCGTCTACTTAATTATCATTAGATCATCCAGTCTGTAAGAGAAACAAAAGGACCTCTCTAAACATTATAGCAAATCTCGTATATTTTCAAAGTATAGGAAAGGTCGGACTTCCTCTACATTATACATATATATAGATATATATATATATATATATATGATTCTATGAACACCCACTTAGAGGATACCATCGATACGTGTACACAGTAAACACAGTGGTGGCTAGAGACAAAAAAATTGAGAAGAGAGTGCGGTCGCGAGCTATATGCCTGACCGCTAGGTGTTATGTCTTGACTGACCGAGCCTTCATCGCAGCTACGGCCACATGGTACTCGTACTTAAAATATACGCTACCGCACTGAGAATTGAACTCGGATACACCGACGTGATTATCGAGCTTCTTATGTAGTAAACGGTAACCTATTAAATTCAAATTACACTAGCGACGATTATCACCAACTGAAGTTTTCAAACCAACTGCAAATGTGTATCTTAAGAGTTGCCCTTACTACAGGTTTAAAATTTAAGTATCCTTTTTCCAAACTATTCTATTATAAGCCATGAAAATTTTAATAGGTTCGTTGTGGAAACCGATTTTAAAGTCAAAAGTAAGAGAAGGGAAAGCTAACCAAGCCTACAGAAACTCAAAAACAATTGCAACGAATATACTCGTGCGTAGGCAACAAGAATTTCAGGGACTGACCCAGGGACACTGCCGTTTTTTTCAAAATTCGAAAATATTTTTCAACACTTGTAATATTTGCAATCTTTTTTACTAGAACGATTCGTCAAAAGCTTTAAAAAAAATCTTTCGTCACCTAGTCACTTGATTCAAATGTTTTTACGTGGAGAAATTTTTTGAAGTTTAGTATGACCGCAGACGTGAAGAACGCGGTGGATGCGACCAATAATTCGAATCTGCATTTATGGGAATTCCATGGCGTTGCGAATTGGTAACATGTTCATAGACGGTATCCTTTTCTTATGTCAAAGTGTGAATACATGTCATGTCCGAATAGCGAATACACGTCTTTCTATTATTATTTTAATTAGGATTAATTAAGTGAATTATCATCGAAAAAATTTTTTTTTGATTTTCTTGGCGTTTTGTGATCTCACAACGATGACTCTTTAAAATCAACAAATCTCGATGCAGAAGATTTTCCATTGCTAAATTTGAACAATGTCTCCTTTCATCAAACAGCAATATTTAATCAGAAGACGTCCTTTGCACTTTTCCGTTGGTTTGAGAATAGAAGAGGCAGCATCACTACTCTAACTAGTAAGCAATATATTGAAATGCGAAAAAATTTCGACACAGCCGAGGTACCACCTGAGGTTTGGCATTTTTCTAAAAATAATAACAATTTTTTGTTAGACACAACATCTATGTTTTAGTCCCGGGAATTATTGATCGATTTTTCCGAAAATTTAACATTAATGAATGGAAATGGACGCACAAATACGCAATGAATCTCTTTAATAATTAATATGGAATACTTGCCATACAGTTAGTTAGGAACCAAACCTTTCTTTGTTTTGCGTTAATTTTAAAAGTATTTGAATTTGTTGTTTGAATTTTGACTGTTTGTTTGGCTGTGTATATTTATATAATCAAATCTATTAGTTTCTTTAAATTTGCAAAACAATAACAAATAGCACTTATGTGTATGCATAAATATACACACTGACATGCACTCATACACAATTATCGAAAATTTACATCTTTTTAAATATCATCTATATCAGCAGCAGCATCATTCTCATCAACATCATCTTCATCACGATCATCATTATCGAAAGCAATACTATAAATCGAAATACTTTGCCAAGCGTCAATGGCCATATATCACTGTCATTAACATAGAGCTTTGTTTTGCTAGTCATACTCTAGCATTTAGGCATAAGCTTTTTGCAATGCATATTTATATCTACATACATACATACATACATATATATGTATATGTATATATATTTATACATATATATTTATACTTTTCCTTACCCATACGTATTTATGTACAATATATGTACATAGTTGTAAGGTGCATGCATGCATTAAAGAAAAATAAAAATAAGAAAGAAAAAAAATACAAAAACAAAAGCAAAAACAAAAACAAAAAGAAGACTAAAAAAGCAGAGAGAAAAAAAGACAAAAATAAATAAATAAAGAAAAAAAGGAGTACAATATTTGTCCATCAACGGCATAATGCTGCTATAAAAGATAAATAGTCTGATGCATTTACAGCAAACACAGCGAACATGGAAACCCGTGGAAAATGGTTATTCAAACTAAATTGCTTTAAATTAGCTTTTTGGTAAAGCGTATGTGCATTTGTGCATGTTTATAAGAGTGTGCCTGTTTTTCTATCAATATGCCGACACACATACACACACGCGCACACAAATACACACACACACACACACACACAAACGCATAAACATTCATATATGCATACATGCAAACATACGCAAGCTTGGAGTCATACAAATATACATAAAACCTCAGGTATTTGGCATAAGCTGCAACCTTAGCAGTTTTGGCAGAGGCATCAACGGCATTAACAGTCAGCCAGCCAGCAGCTGTGGATTTGTGTGGCATTAAAACTGCATCTTTATTTGCGCAATACAAGGTTTTCTTAGGCTTTTGTTTTGTTTTTTGTTTTTGTTTTTGTTTTTGTTTTTGTTTTTTCTTTTTACTATTGCTTTAGTTATTTCCTTCTCTTTCGTCCTCAGCATCGTCTTCATTGTCTGCTTCATTTTCCTTATCGTTTTTGTTTTCGTCTGACTGACCACCATCAAACATTAATCCATCAATCCATCCGAAAAAACGATGCTATGAATGCATAAACGCATGCATGCTTGGCATTGTTGCGTTCTTAGCAAACTTTAGCATGTTTTCTCTTTTTTTCTTTATTTTTGGTAACTCTATACACTTCTAGATGTGTGTGTGTGTGTGTATGTGTATGTGTGTATACATGTGCATATGAATTTGAAAAAGCCGTATCACGGTCTGAGGTCATATTTTGTTAGGTTTTTTTCTCTTTTTTTATTTATTCATTTTATACTTTTACGGTTGCTGAGAACTTTTCAGCTTTAGTTACTCTTGTTGTTGTGGTTGTTGTTGTATTTTCACATTATTTTGTTTCTTTTCAGTCAAGTCGGCTTTTTAACTTTATGGAGCACAAGTTCTTTTCTTTTGTTTTTGTTTGTTTTTATTTATTTATTTATTTTTTTTTTTTTTGCGTTTTTGTTTTTTTTTTTTTTTTTTTTTTTTTTTTTTTTTTTTTTTTTTTTT
>KK502416.1:1180281-1221403 GCA_000688735.1 Glossina austeni | reverse complement strand
TTTTTTTTTTTTTTTTTTTTTTTTTTTTTTTTTTTTTTTTTTTTTTTTTTTTTTTGCGTTTTTGTTTTTTTTTTTATTTTATTCTCATTTTTTTTTTTTATTTTTATAATTTTTTGTACCATGGAATGTTATGGGCATTGTCTGACTGACTGCCATACATTTTGAGAGTATCATAAAATTTGCGCAAATCTTCAAAACGAAAAATCCCAAAGTGATCCAAACTTGTTGTACGTTTTATATGCACTTGTTATGCATTCGTTGCTGTTTGTTGTTGCTGTTCCTGTTGGTTATGCTGTGCTTACGCTGTTCGCCGTGTATCGTTTAAGTAATTCATCAGACTCTTTAGCAAAAGAATTCTTCAAAGATTTATGCATTTTAATTGAATTTTATTGAAGAGAAAATATTTTCTTATGCATTCTGTGTAAAGTTACTGGAAATTGGTTTGGATTTCATCAGAGGCGATCATCAATTTCCTTTTTATTCAAATATTTAACAAAGCAAAAACGGATGAACTAACTAGTAAGGGGCGAGTGGGGGAGCCGAGCAGTATACATTAAATTTTTTTAATACGTAAACCAATATATCGATCGCAATTAGTTGCCTCTATTTAGTGCTTAATGACAAATTCAAAAAGCCAACAACAAATTATTTACCTGCTTACGCTTGCGTAGCGCCAACGAAAAAGAAAAACCAAAAAAGTAACTGCAAGGTGTTATAGTGAATGTCAAGTCAGTTTGCAAATCTAGTTGACCGCAGACAAATGTCAGAAAATTAGAAATACGTCTTGGGTGGGATCTTGAGCTCTCACAGTAAGCAAGTAAAAGTAGTCAAGTTTCTCTATTTATTATAAGCGTATTACTTAGAATTGCTCGATACTATCTCCGCACTACATTCTTAGTTAGATCAACTCTGGTATATATTTGCTTCAAGTTTTCTTTAACATATATTTTGTTTCATTAGTGGGTTGCGAAAATTTTGATTTTTGTTTTTGTTTTTCTTTTTGTTTCTGTTCTTTGCTTTATTTGTTCATTTACTATGCTAAGCGTGTTTATGGTCGTATCATAAGCATTTTGAAAATTGATTTGTTGCCACCAACTAAACGCCTATTAGATAGATAGACATGCAACCGTATATGATATAAATTAACGGTAAATTTTTTATACTTATTTATATTGGGCAAGAATGTAACATACATACGTGAAATAGTGTCTCATACATATCCGTGCGTGTATTGCTCTGCATTGTTGCTCTGTAAAAATAGAATAAAATTTTCATCTTCCGAAAAGTGATTTTAGGTAACTTTTTCCTGACTGTACTGCCCTTGCTTACTGAACAACGTGTTTGATTCAGGATGAAAGAGTTGTAAGTTGATCAGACTGACTGAATTACTTCAAAGATTTCATGATACGTTATGCTTTTTCAGCGTAAGTAAGATTTTAGGTTAATATGAAAGTTATCTTCATTCTTGGATAAACTGGTGCCGCTCATAGTAGCATCAAGTAAAACAAAAAAAACGTCATATGTCAGTAATTGCGTAGATATCCATCCTTAAAGGTTAATTTTTATTCACATGCAGCTTCATATCAATAGCTGAATATCTGCCATAAGCAGGCAGATTTTGTTATCGCTTTTCTTTTTATTTTTCAAATTATCATCATTGCATGTATGTATGTATAAATAGATCAGACTTATTTTCGTATCTGCTGCTGATGTTATTTCATTTTCTTATATATTTATTTGAGATGAGACACTTCTTCTGTGCATGTAGATGTGGTAATGGAAAGGGTTACAATTAGAGGCAGAGGAAAGATAGTTTTTACACATTTCCGCTACTTTGGACAATCAAACAATCTAACTGGCGTTACATAGAGGAAACGATTTGAAGTCTCATACTAATCAAGAGGGTGTTCGACGTTGTTCAGATTAGCTGATACGTATTCGTGAAGTTAATATTCTAAGCAAAACGAGAAAATTAATATACAAGCATATTTTGATAGAGTTTACAAAAATAGCATTGGTTGCTCGTCAAGCATGCCGTACTCGTGTCAAACCATGGTCTCTTCCGTAAGCACCTTTAATTATTCACAGTTTATTGGTTGTTTTTTCTCTTAGCAACCTTCGAATGTATTAAAAAAAAAAAAAAAAAAAGAAAAAAAAACCATTTGTTTATTTTATTGGTTTCTTCTGCGATTACAGAAGTAAATGGAAAAGTAGAAGGAAACTGAGAACAAAATAATCAATTATCGGTCATATTAAAAATTTAACGCTTTAAAATTAACCGAGAAGCGGCCACACTACTCTTCTTCCTGGACTTAACTAATAAAAATTTTTGTATAACCTTAGGCTAACTGATGAACGACTGTTTGCTGCTACTACTACTCTCGTATAGAAATATATTACTACAACTGTGCTACTATTAACATGACAACAACAATACTTATGACGAACCGAATGACGAGCTGCATAAAAGACATAAAGTGTAGCATTAACTACTGATTTGCCATAACATGGTATGACACGATGCTTTACAAAGCCTTTGAGACACTTTGCTCGAATGAGTAACATATATATATAACACATATATATATATACATATATATATATATATGTATATTTATATAGCGAAATGCAATCATTTTCGATTGTTACTATTACACTAGCTGGTGGGTTCGTTGGTTGGTGTTTGGTTGGCTGAAAGGTTGGTTCGTTGGTTGGTTGGTTGGTTAGTTGGTTAGTCAGTTGGTTGGTGGGTTGTTTAACACTGTCTGACTTACTAACTGACTGACTAACGTACGATAGCTGCCTGATTTGGTTCCCATAAAAAGCTTAAAACAACAAGTGCTTACCTGGCTAACTTAGATTTTTATGATGCTCTTATATGCATGTATGCATGAATGCATGCATCCAACCATCCATCCATCCATCCATCCATCCATGCATGCATGCATGCATGTAAGTGTGTAAGTTTTTCGGTGGTGTTGACTTTGCTTTGCAAGTTGATATTGGACTTTTGTATGTTTTTCGACATACGAACGGTTAACATATCAGAGTGCATGCATGCTCAAGAATCTCGACGAGGTGGTGCGATTGCAGGCCAGAAGAGCTACTTATTTGGTTAGAAATCTGGTAACAACATTTTGACGTTGATTCTTATATTATTGTTGGTAAACTTCCAAGTACCAACCTGGCCATATACTGAAACAAACGGAGCAGATAGGCAGGTTGGGCAGTCAGGCGAGCGAAAATTGCTTATTTTTAGCACCTATAAAATTTCATTAAACTTGAACGTTAATTAATTTTTTTCTTAGTTTTTTGGTTTTCGTTGCTTTGGCGAAATTTGTTACGTTTAGCATTTGCTCCCGTAGCTAAACAGTGTTACAGTGGAAAAACAAATTTTGTTGTTGTTATTGTTGCTGCTGTTATTTTTGCTAGTAATGTTGACAGTATTGTTGTTGTTTTTTCATGTTGTTCTTGTCTGAAAACATTAGCAGCTAAATTCAATTACTCATTTTTATGTATGAAACATCAGTAAAACACACTGACAACAATTTTAGTTCATTAGGTCGCGTTTGTTAGTCGTTCTACTATATTCTTTCTCATCAACTACGCACACACGTTGACTTTTCTTGTTGCTATTGCTTACTAAACACTCATCGCATCTATTTTATTATTCACTGCGAACCATGTTTTCTAGTAGCCTTTAAAATCAGTTCATTTCTGTTTGTGTTCCTTCTCTTTGTCTCTTTTTGTCTTTTTGTCTTTTTTCCTTTTTTTTTTTTCTATTTTATTTTAAATTAGTTTTTATTACATTTGTTTTCAGAACACCAAGTTTTGACTGTTTTTTCTTCTTCTCTTCAAATTCTTTTCGCTGCTGATGCTGTTGTTGTTGCTGCCGTGGTGCTACTAAATTTTATTACACAAACACTACGTTCTATATAATGGCCGTAATTCATTACCAAATCAGGAAATGTGTCTAATGTAAAGTTAAAATTTTACTGTTGTTTCAGTGCACGTTTCTGTTTTTTTTTTTAAGTTTTATTTTTATTTTTATTTTCATTTTTTTTTTTTTCATTTTTTTTTTTTTCATTTTTTTTTGCGTTCTTGTAAAATCGCACTTAATTAATCAACTCGTAGTTGTTTGTGAAATCAGTGGTTGAGTAATTTTTAATTGGCCAACTTCTGATTTAATTTCGTTCACTATCGAAGCGATACGATGTTCAGATCATTCATTTTCCCACGCTGCCGTTTAAAAGCTAAATTACTTTAAAAGTGGAGTCTAACGTATTTATCAAAAGAATCAAATTGCCACACACAAACAGCAGGTCCACATATATATAGATAGAGAGAGAGAGAGAGAGAAATTGTTATAATACGTGCTTTCTTCCTGCGTAATATGTATCCGGAATTGATATATAAAAAAAGAAAAAAATTGTTTTTTTTAATTTTTTTATCATCTTCAAAAGGACCCTTACAGTTACAGTTGCAGAGATAACTCTTGGCGTCCTCTGTATATCGTTCTTAGGATGATTGATCTATGGCCTCCCTTTGATTTTAGTAAATTTCTCAAGTCTTTATTGAACTAAAAACGTTTCCTTCGTAGTGATTATTAAACAAAAAAACGGGAATAAGTCAGAATCTAATTAGGTTCTCATTAGATAACATTGGTTGAATTTTCGATTTCAAACTTTTGCATAAAAATGGACACACTTGAGCTCTTTCGGAATAGTGCATCTCCATATTTTCATCATTTAACTCGATTCTTTGAACTTCATGCAATGATTTCTGAGTATTCATTTCTTGTTTACGAAGATCTTCAACCAAAACTCCCTCAACATCGGGCATCCTTTATGGATATCTGAGTTCCAGAGACATGCATACAGACAGCAGCAATTCAATACATTTCAATACAAAATATAGTTTTGAACTTATAAATTTGCGCGATACCTTTGTTCTGTTGTCCCATTGTCATAATCACAAAAAAATATTCGCATTTCTTTTTAAGCAAACAAAACTACATATTTCCTAATAAATTTTTACTGCTTGAAATTTTCCATTCGAAGTCTAACTGGCACGTCCAACACATGCAATGCTCGCAATATATTTATTATATAATGTGTACTGAACTAATAATGCAAATCCCAAAATTGTTCTTATAAGACAGAGGTGGACACTAGTTAAAATAGCAGCAACTCGATTAAAGATTCATGTTCTACGTGGGAGAGTCAGAAGGTGAAAAATTGCGAGAAAGAGAGTGGCAAAGAAAAAATATGAAAACGGGAAAGGAATGTGTCGCCCAACTAAGAGTTATCTTTGCCACTGCCTATTAATAGGTGCTTGCATGTATTTCGATCATTTTTTCACTTCAAATTCATACAATAGTTATATTAAGTAAAATATTTTGCATCATTTTCCACAAGTTTTTCCAATCTTTCCGACAACATGGCGATCTATTTTCGCGCTTCTTCAGCATTTCGTAACCGCGTGCCAGCCAAGCCATGCCGTATCGATCTGAACAAGTGATAAAGCACTATGTCTCGTGGCTGTAATTTTTGAGTTGTTTGAATGAAATTTAGTGCACCGGCGTGTTTGTGGCGGAGGACGACCGCTGTTGAAAATGCTTTGATTCGGACCTCGTTGTCAACCACTTCCCATATAACGTGTTATTTTGAAAAGTCGATATACGGATACGGATACGGATGTAGGGTGACGTAAGGCGTAAGTTTTTCGATCGTCCCACATTAAGGTGTTTTTAATTGTTTTTCAATGTTCTACTATTTTAGCCAGTGTGGACCGGCCTTGTGAGGGAACTATGCTCTTCTCCTCGATACTTGCTCTCCACTTTTATGTTTCTCTTCAAATTCTAGAGATTCTAGGATTCCGTAGATCCGTAGAAGGCGAACACGAGCGGACGGACAAATGGAAATGGATAAACTGACTTAAAATCTAACACATTATGCCATTATTTAATGCACGTGTTCTCGGTGTTACAAAAACGCCAGTAGCATTAGCATACCTCATATTTGGCGATTATAAAAAATGAAAGAGTCACGCTAATCTAACATATATTGTACAACAAAATTATACGTACATTTATCTATGTGTATTTGGGTGAATTTAAGAAAAGGAAAGCAACAATAACATAAATAATCTTAGAACTCATATACTTACATTTAACAATAAATTGCAACACGTTTTTGAAACTAAACCAACTGCCTAACGTGGAACTCGGTGAAGACTGTGGTGGTGGCGGTGGCGGTGCTGGTAAAAATTACTATTGACACCCTCAAGACACAGATTAGATTATAGACATATATTAACATGCAAATCTACATGTGTACAAATACAAGGTGAATACATAACCAAACAAACACACATTTGCATATAAAGAGCGCTTTTGCATTATTCCCAAGTCAATGAGCAGCGCTGGATTAAGTAAAAAGAGTAAAGAAGAAAAAGTAGGAAAAGAAAAAAGAACTCTGCCGGAAAATTGTATCATGCGGTTTTTTTTTTTTATTTTTTTTTCTATCGTTATTGTAGATGCTGTTGTTGTTTTAAATGATGTTTAAATTTCTTACCATGTTTGGTCAGTTCAACGGTATGGATGTGTGTGCATGTGTGTGTGTATATATGTATATGTGTATGTATAGATTAACGAACCCTCACTATCTTGTGAAATTACCTTCTCACTGACACTAATGATATTTTCTTTAGCTACTATAGAGAGTATGAAAAGAAAAAAATGGTTTTCCACACAAAGCAAACTGTATTGTATATATAGAAAAACAAGTATGAACACTATAGGCTATTGGATACCCTACATTACATCGCCTAATACAGTCATTCAATACACCGAAAATGATGCATTCATTTTTGCAAAGACATACCTATGCCATAAAAGCGCTCACGACTGAATGACGCTCAAAACTCAACTATTGTGGCTGAAATTTAGAAGACTTAAGTTACTTGTTAAGGAGTTAATTACTTTTCAATTGCTACCATCATAAAAAATTGTAGATTTGATTCTTCCATAATGGACGGGCTTGTCCACGGAACCCCTACCCTTTGGTGAGATATCAAAAATAGACCCAAGTGAGTCAATTTTTATACCACATTACTACCGCAGATCAATTTTCATCATAAAATAATAAAAATTAGACCTTTTTAGTATCTAAGTGTTTCATATTTCGCGACAGTTTTTGTATGCGATAATATCTAAAAAATAGATCTACTTGCTATCCAATTAATCTTACCAAGCAATTTTCGTAATAAAATATCAAAAATTGTACATATTTACCACATAAAGTCTTGTTCTTCGTTAGGACCCTTATATGTGGTGGGATCTAAAAAGTGAACCTACGTGGTCCAAATTCAGTAAGGTCCATTTTTATATCCTTTTATGTCCTCCTGAACGCACTTTCACCAAGAAATGATGAAAATTCGGCCTTTCTACCATAGAAAGATTCAGTGTCCGTAGGAAGAATTATATGCTAGACAGTTCAAAAAATTGCTTCATCCAATCCCAATATTTTACGCCAATTCAGAATGACTCAGTGATTTTTGTCGCGTTATGTAGGGTGAGAGGTCGAAAAAATTATCCGATCCGAACCATTTTCAATACGATTTGTCCCTGGACTAAAACATGTCTGTCATCTGTGATTTGTACACAAAATGGCACAGACAGACAACAAACAGGCAGACAAACAAATTAGATTAGAATCGATTCGGAATCATTTCCTGAATCGATCGGTATATTAAAATTTTTCTCTCTCTCTTAGATCCTTCTGGAGCGAACGAAGTTAATACACCCTGTACCGAAAGCGGTGTAGAGTATAACAACACCAAACAAAACAATAATAACAACAAGAAAGACGAACAGATTTGTTAAGCCCCAAAAGCTATGCATACATGGCTGCAACACCATTGAACGATTGTATTTAGTATTTTATGGTCTTTTAAGATTTTAAGTATGCAGGGCATTTCCCAGACCTTGATAACAGTGTTTCGTTTTCTTATTTTTTCTTTCTTTTTTTCAACTTCTTCTTCTTCTTCTTCTTCTTCTATAAACGATTCCTTGCAGTCGATATTTGTTTAAATGCTAATAACATATACATATATATATATATATATATATATACGCATATATATATTTATGTATATGTGTGCATTTGTTTGTTTGGGGCACGTTTGCACGCGTGTTGAAAAAAGGCGCCTCCTTGCAACACCATACCAAAGCTATTGCTTGGCGTCGCTTACCGCGAAGAAGCATGTGTTTGTCGAGACAAATAAAGTAACATAACAAACAGACAATTGTTATGATTTTAACGGAAATCTATACTTAAAGAAATATATCCAGAAAATATTAGAAATTTCAAGTTTTTTCTTTCTTAAAGTTTATGTACTGACACACACTAACATTTGTGCAAGCGAGTAGAGAAAATATAGTTTAATAGAAAATTGTTTTCATTTCTATTGCGCTTTTTTTGCAATTTTTTGCAATTTTTTGCAATTTTTTTTTCGCTTATTTACCTTTAACATCATCCGTAGGTACCAGCATCGTGATCGATTTAAGAAACCAAATGTTAAAAAATGAACTCAACACGTTTACTATCGTGCTCTACATAATTCATTATTGCAATAACAGGCACAACAACGATAACAACCATAACAACAGCAACACGAAAAAGGATTATAAACTACTTCTATACCTATCATCGTCGTCATTATCATCATCATGATCGATGGAATCTATTAGAGTATTTGACTTGAGCATTAGAGTAGAATAAATGCTTTAAAGTGAAACAGTTTAACAAGTTACGTTAGTCGCCCGGTGACCTTAGTCAAGGAGTAAATATGTCATGATTTTCAAATTCTCTATCACTATTATAAGCTCAGTAAATTTTCGTTATTCATTATGGTGATTAAAATTTTCTTTGCAACAGATGTTTATTTTTTTTTTTTTTTTTTTTTTTTTTTTTTTGGTTTATTTCTTCAACTTTATATGCTTCCATTAACATAACGTAATTATTGTTGATATTTTCTTAAGACTTGATATCCGCCGGCATCAGGATACCTAAGTAATTAATCAAGAATTGTATTTTGAGGTGAAGAAGAAATTTACTTTTGGGGGCATGAGAAGAAGAAGCATCTGTTGGACAACTGACAGATCTAAATAACGAATTTAGTTTATCTTTCATCCCATTCCGGAGCTATTTACAGAAGACACAAAAATTTACGGCACATTTCTAAGTTTTTCCTACGATCCGTATCTTAAGTTTAAGGGAAGGGATTTGATATTTAGAAGAATGTAGAAAAACTTTTCATGAATTTATGCATATTTGTAATCAACTGTTTTAACGCGGGTCGGTCTGTGCGGTTGTTCACCAAAGATTTTGTCTTGTAAATAGTGTGTAATATATAATATAATATATAATATGTAATAGTGGTCTTCAAAAGCATCGCTTCTAAGGCAGACTAAAGGGTTCCAAGAACGGTCTTAGCAAGAAATTGGCCAAGCTGGAGAGCAATATTTGCAGGAAAATTCATTTTGAACGAAAGTCTTTGCAACGAATGCAAAAGATTTTTACGAATAAGAGAAAAAATGCTTACAATTAGACGGTAATAAACGTATAAATGGACCCTGGACACAACGGTGAAAAGTTTTGATTCAGCTTCGTGCACTGCATCTAAAGACAAAACGCACTTATTTCCAGGTCTCTAAAAGCAGAGAACTTATTACAAACCTACATACTTCCGTTATCTGTTCAAATGCTGTTCAATCCACGGTAACGCGATCAGTGAGCGTTTTAATCATTCGATCAATTTTCGCGATCCATCAACTTTCTCCTATATTTAGTGAAGTAAATAATTTTTAATTTTTTATCTATATGTCAGTAAAACTTTTTCCTTCATCGGCCGCATCACACTCCCGTTAACATAAACTAACAACTTGTCATGTAAATTGTTGTCTACAACACACAACTTGTTAATATTTTTTACACTAAATTGTAATTTCGTTTGTTTACATTAGATTGCAGACATTTTGACACAAGGTTCACTGGATATGCTCTAGCATTTTTCATTTTTCATTTTATCTTTTATTTATTTTTTTTGTTTTTTTTTCTTTCCTGTTCGGTTCTCATTTACTATCCCCATAACACTTGGCGAAACTGGTCGCAACTCTCAGCTTTTGCTTCGTTTTGACCCCAAAAGAAAACAAAAAAGACAAAAGCAAAAAAAGTTAAATTGTTAGGCCATCATAAAAACCACTCAACACTCAGCTCTATTAAAGTGACTTTGACCAGAACGAACAGAATAACACAAAGAAAAAAAAAAAAAAATTGAAAAGAAAAAGAACTAAAACTCAACTTTGGCATGATTTTTTCAACGATCGATCGTTTTGCATCATCTGATGTAAATGTTGTTAGTGGTCGTTGATGTTGTTGCTATTGTACGTTTGTCGTTGTCGTGATCAATTGAGAGCAATTTATTATGAAATGAGGGTGAATTATATCTCGATGAGAAGGCTTCTTATATAAGCGCCGCAATTCCATTTGGGATTCTTTTGATCTCGCACGATTATTGTGGCTATTATTATTAGTGTCGAAACATTCTCTCACTCTGTTCATGCATAGATCAAGTTAAAAAAAAAAAAAAAATAAATAAATTTTGCGCTGTAAAGATTCACAATCTGAACAGTTTTCGACAAACATAAATTCTATTTTTGTTTCTTGCTTTTGTTTTTGTTTTTGTTTTTTAGCTTCCAATGCTCATAAAACTACGTTTTACATGGGAAACTCATTCAACAACAACAATGTGTTATGATTCTTGTTATTCTTCTCCTTCACTGATTTGGTTATTCGTTAAACTTATATATATTTCGATGTCGGAAGATGCGTTAGAAATGTTGTCAACAATTATTTTATGGCAGTGTCAACACTTCAACTTATTAATATCAATCATATAAATCTGTAACGTCAAGCACTATGTATGTTGGGCAGAAAGCAGGAAAGTGCAAGTTTTTCACTTTTCGATATTTCAGTAGCAAGTGCAAAAGACAACAGATGAACGCTATTATGACGCTTGAGAGTTGTCATCTCGTTGCAGTATATTGCAGTGCGAAACAGTGCATACGTATATGTATTCTGTTTAGAACAGAAGCAAAGAAAAATTTATACCTAATATGATAATAATTAATTTGGACGAGGTCCTTGAACTTTAAGCCCGCAAAGACTCAGATAAGCTCCTGCATAATATATGCAATGATTTTTCTTGAGGTCAGGACAGTTAATACAAATATCAGTATATTCATATATTCACGTTCAAAGACTTTTCACTTTAACTTTAATAAGACAGCAATTTTTCATACTGCTTATGTGGAAGCTTGGAAGCTTAAGATATATTGAGAATCTCATAAATTTTGTAAACAATCTTGATTAACTGAAGGCTAAGGAAGTCAATTTAATTTTATACATTTTGTTGGCATCATCCTGAAAATTTCCATAAATGTGCTTATCCATCTTGTTGCCCAAAGTGTTCAAAAATATGGTACAGAAATTACTTTGGTTTCTTCATTGCCGTGTTGCGGTGCAATATGCAAGTATTTGCTTAAGTTTATTCATTTTGTACCTATTCTTGGCTGATGACATTTTTTTTTTACATTAAAACGTCAATTTTATTAATAGCTTAGTTATTTTGATATGTTATTTATATATGTTCTGAATTTCTGAAAATGTGCAGCCAATCACGGAAAGTTGAGGAGTTATGATTAATGTCAGCTAGTGTCCCAACAAGTGGACAAATAAAAGTCCTGTAGAATAAAAAAACGACGGTCCATAGCTTATATACCTCATAGTCTTCCCACGTAAATAAAATGTAGAAAAATGAGGAAATGAAGAGAATTTTCCGAATTCAAGCGAAACTGCTGGGGACGATTTGTATTTAAAGATTGCATCACATGGCTAGAGTCCTTATGATCGTGCAAACCATTTGCAGCATATTTCCTAAAGACCTGAGCGCGTGTGCTACTACAACGCGCTAACCAACAAATTGAACTAAGCCAAGCCTAATGCATGAATCGTAAGTCATATCGGGGGAAAAGGAACATGAGAAGTTTTCTTTTGGTTCAATGAGTTCATTAATAAATAAAACTTCTACATTAAGTTAAGTGAGTAATAGATTATATTCACCAAAATATTATGGTTCGCAAGTCGACGGCGAACGAATCGACGATGCAATGGTAAATAGCGTTCATCCTGGTCTGATAAAATCGATCAATAACATTATGTAAAATATCGATGCAGACGGTAAATGGGGGAGATTTTCTTTTTTATGGCGCCGATAAATGTATTTTATAAAAATATGGAGTAGTCGGAGTATTTATGTGACGTACGATCGTCTTTGTCTATATTCGAAAGGACTCCTCCACCCATACTAACCCTTTTCTCGTTTAATGTTTTTGGAAAAATATTTATATAAATAATTTGATAATTCGATCCACAACTAGTGTAACAATGGCCCGATATCCCATCCAAACCCAAAATGGATAAAATTCTAATTGAGATCTCTCGAGTACCTTGTTCTGATTATAGGTAGATAGAAATAAAAATAATTTTATACATTATAATATACAATTAATTATCAATTAATAATCGTAAGCTATTCAAAGGCTTAGAATAACAATTTATAAACATTTACTTTCCACGCGACAATAACAACCATAGTAAAAATAACAAAAACAAGTGGAAAACACCAATGTCAGTAATACATTTTAAGGTACTTTAAAGCACTTTGCGATGACAATTCTAACTGCCACCAAACAACACGCACACATATATGTATCTATATATATATATCAAAAAATGTATAGAAAAACAACTTAACACTAATAGGAAAATTTATTGACAACAAACATACATTACATGGCTGCAATACATAACCACGGCAACAAATTACTTAAAGTGCACGCAGAATAGAAAACGAATGAAGTTTCTAAAGCAGCCAACAACTGCAACAGCCAACCACTTGTCAATGCCATTACAATCAACAATAAGATGAGGCCACAAAGGATCTGAATGGTAGTAAAAAAAAAAAAAAAAAAAAAAAACAGAAGAAAAACTAAAGACAAAACAAGAAACAAAAAAAAACTACCTCAGAGAAAACAAACGAAAATAATATAAGGAAAACAAAAAAAAAGCAAGAATTGTTTGGCCAAACAATCATACTCCAGTCATCATAAATGTGTAACCCATTATACAACCCACACATATACTTACCAGCACTCATACGAAACGAAGGGAAACACATGCAAAGATATGTACAGAAAAACTCTAAAAAGCTTTAAAGCAAAAGTTATCATCAGTTGCAAGGCTTACAATTTAGCCTCAAACGTGCATAATTGTATGTATGCGAGAGTGGATTGATGTAAATAGTCTTCAAGAAGAAAACAAAAGGAAAAAAAACATACATATACGGTATTGTTATTGCACGCGATGATCAACTACATTCGATCCTTTATGACAAGCTTTTATTAAGTCATAATAGCAGTGTTGATGATTATGATGATGACAATCATAATACAAGCACGTACACATATGTATGTGTCGTTTTTTATATACGCGCGCGCGCGTGTATGTGTGTTCCTCTATGATTATATTGGTATGTATTGTGTTTGTGTATGTAATGATGACTAGGACAATCGCATAAGTAAAACTTCAACTTGTGCTGATTCTTAGATAGTGATAAGGTGTATAGTGCAGAGTAGAACGCGTAGTGTCAGAGCGTTTTGTATTTTTGTTGTTGTTGTGCCATACAGCACACATTGACTGAGTAATTTATTTGTCATATCACGTGTAAAACATTAAATGTTCGAGTCAACAAAACACGTGAAATGTGGCAACACTATTGACTAGTTGCTCTTACATTTTTTGCTGTTGTTGTTACTTTTGCTGCTCGCTCTTGTTACATATATGTTGATATATTCGCGCAGTTGCCATTATCAACAGAAAAGCAGACACACATACAAGAGCACACACGGTTGTTGCATTCATCTATCCGTGCAAACAAACATCTATACATCTATACATCTATCCATCCATCCAGACATCCATTCATCCATCCATCCATCCATCCATCCATCCATCCATCCATCCATTCATCCATCCATCCATCCCTCTATTCATCTATCCAGCCATTCGTGTTTGTATATATGTGTTCGCTCATATATATGCATATACATATATATTATATATTCATTGCCTTTAACATTAACCTCTCATCATCATATTAATGCTGAATGGCAAATGTATTTTATTGCATTCTCTGTATTGCTTGCTGTTGATGTTGTTGTCATTGTTGTTGTGATGTTGATTTTGATCGTTGCACGAGTAACAAACAGAAAGCAACACTGTCATCATTGCACTTGGAAGCTATAATTCAATTTTTATAAATGGCAATTCTATACACTTGAATAAAATAAAATCTATGCACATGCATGCATGCGTGCGTGTGTGTAAGTATGCCTGTGCGTTTATAACAAAATCATTTAATTTCTTATGTCTACAAAATGTTATCGTAAATTTAATGAATGAGTTCGTATCAAAAATTGGACATTAATGTACATTTTATATGACTTGTATAAATAATGCTATGCTCGTTCATATAAACACACATAACGACAAATCCCAAGGATTGAAGTACTTACGAGATTTTAGAACTGCAAGCCTAAGTCACGCAATACAGTTTAGTTACTTTACAGTTGGGTTTTTTTCTTTAGTCTTTATTTATTTATTTTCCTTCTCATTTTATTTATCAAAACTTAATCAACTCTTTATTTACTTCCACTCTCCACTGACACGGGGTGTTAAGACGAAAGTGCGTGTGTTTTGCCTTTTTTTTTTTTCTTTTCTTTCTTTTCTTTCTTTTGTTTCGTCTATGTCTGTCTGTCTGTACGGCGCTTTCAGTGTCAATTTGAGTCACCCATGCACTACGTTAATGTTTTTTATTGACATTGTTTGTCGTTTGTTGTGTCGCCTTCTATATGGTGCTCAGCACGAGTGCTGCTGTTGTTCTTAAAGTATGTGTGGGTTGCTTTTGCTTCCATATTTTTATTTATTTATTTGTTTTTTCTTTTCCTCTTAGTTTTCCATAAAATATATTGACATTCACTTAAGTGAATGTTTTATATATATACATATGTATATATATATATATTCATGTTATTTTTTGTTGAGTTGTGATCAGAACGAATACTGCAGTAAGTTGATGTCGTTGTTATGCTTCCATTATATTCAGTTAACTGACAATTTAGTGCTTTAATTTCAGCAAAAGACAAAAAAAAAATATTTTAATAAAAATAATATAAATAAAATAACTTTAATAAGCATTATTGTGAACTTTTAGTAAATATTTTCAAGTTGATATATGAAAATCATGTTACATATATGCAAGGGAAGTGTAACTGAGCTGAACTGAACAAAAGACAAAAAAAAAAAACAAATTAAAAAAAATGCAAACCGAGCATTATTCAATTCAAAACATGACTCGATCATGTCAAGTTTATTAAGCAAGTTGACGTTATTAAGTTCCATTAAATATTTGAAACACTTCAACTTGCAATTTGATTACAGCAAATACAATACATGAACAACAATCCACTTTATCAAACAGACATATACGAAATAATTAGTGAATGTTAGCCAAGCGTAACATACAATGAAAATATGATAATAATTTTAGTAAATCCTATATTAGGCACAGATGTATACGTACAAATCGAACAGATGAGTTTTGTCCCCTTGGAGAGACTTCACTTATTTTTTTCATTCAATACACGTTTAATCATCATGTGAACTAAGAAACTTTGATCATTTATATAATACTGGCGGTAAATCATAATCGTGTCCAATACCTTTGCGTGGAAGTTCAGTACTTAGAAAAGCGTGTTCATACCCCATATCATCAAAAGGAATGGAAAGATTAGGTACAGATTTTTTATATCTAATATTTTTCGAGAACTAACTTAAGAAATATATCGTTACGAATATTGATATTTTTCTCGATACGGTTCGTATCACTAGATCGTGGATATTCTTTTTAAGAGAAGCACATTTACACTTCACTTCAAAACTCTTTTATTCACAGTCAATTTCTTTAAGGGTAGGATTATTTACATTTCACTTAGGCACTACTCTCGACTCCTCAACTCTAATACTCCTTTTCGACTCAAATATTCTTTCCGAGTGGCTCTGCCTTTCCCAAATATTCTGTTTGTATACATTTTTACAAACATGTCACTTTTACGTATGTTCATGGCTTCATTTATAATCCGTTGGTCCGCTTTTTCGCTAAACTTTTTCCTCGGCCGGCAGTTGCATGACGCGCCACGCGGATTTGGGATTTCCCTAACAATATTATAATGTAGCAATAACTACCGGGTCTGATTGTATGTTTTTTTTACAAAATTCGATTTTATTCATCACAATGGAATTTCTTAAAAAGGAGACAATCAAACCGATGCTTGCTTGCCTTACATTTCGATGTCCTTTTGGCACAAGCCGTAAAATATGTTCAAGTTACCGTCGCGATGTCATCATTTAATCGAAAGCTTTTTAGTGAATTATGATTGCGGACCAGGCGGCTTGGAGCTAATACGCTAGATATCGGAGCAGATCAATCTTCAATCTGGGCAATTTTTCCATTGTAAAAATGGTGCATTTGTTCCTCTATGAGTCAACGCGAGTTGAGTAGCCCAAGCTTTGGTACCTATAAAATGTGAGCTATATCTTGTAATTTGACCATTTCGATTATTGAGAACAATCCCAGAAATTTTTTTTTTCACATTTTTCAGTGTAACCATCTGTTTGCCAGGCTAATTGCCCACTGCGTTGAGCATTATGTTTCCCATTTAAAGCCAGCAGACTGCAGACAAATTTTTGCTTTCCACAGCGAGTCGTTGCCAATACTGACTTCAAAGGGGTTTTCTTCTTCCTATCCAAAAGCAATTCCTACGCCATAAAAGAAATTCCAAAGTGATGATGCGATATTTTCACAGCCGTCGTCTTATCTTTGACGCTTCTTAAAAATAATGAGAATTCCTTGTTAGAGACGGCATCTAAATGTCAATCCCTTGACTTGTTGAACGTTGTGTTAGATGTACGACAAGATGCCGTACGAACCGCTGTGTAACTTGAGGCTTGCGAAATTAACAATCGTAACGTCTATCTGGTTTTCCCTGTCTATAATTATGATTTTACTACAAAATGCTTGCCGAGATGTATCAATAGTCAGGTCGTATACTATTACTTGTTTATTTATATAAATGTTGATATATTTATTAAATATTTGTGTATTTCTTCATATATTTCTTCATTTATTTATTACACTTGCCTTCGAAAAAAGGCTATACATGCATTGTGTTCATCGCTCAGATTCCTATGATAAGTTGTGTACTTTAAAAACCCCAAGCTCTGAGGTGTAAACTCGTGTTTGTCCACTCGACTCTCTGTATGTATGCGAATTCTAATGATCATAAAAATTGAGATAAAGTATAAAACCAGTAAGGAAATTATTTTCGGTTGTGACCCATCATCGTTATCCCAAAATTGGCTAAAAAAATAAGTGAAGAATTAAATTTTGGTATTCTATAATATTGGGGGGGCGCAGCTGATTTATTCTATTTCTCGAATAAGTGGTAAATTATATGGTGTATGCGTTCGTGTTTTTGAGGAACGAGCCAAACACACGGAAAACAAAGATATAACACAGTTTTTCGTGCATAGGCGTATGGGCATTGTAGGCGTGTCTTTCAAAAAGTTGAAATCATTTTCAAATTCTTTTGCAAACGCTAACTGGAGAATGTTTACCACAGATACTACACAGTTTGACAGAGGGACAGACAAATAATTGAATGAACGGACATGTTTAGGTGCATTCGAAATTTGAAACTGGTCACGAATTTGTTCTTTCGAATTATAAGGTAGGATCTAAAAATACGCGTACGTCGCCCAAATTTTTTGAAATTACTTTTGTGGATCAACTTTTACCATATTCAACATATTAAAATCTAAAGTTTTCTGCCCTAACAAATAAAAGTTTTCCTAAAAACCCTTATGTACGGTAGGATCTAAAAATAGGTGTGGGTGGTCCAAATTTGGTACGGTGAATTTTGAATTTAAACTACTATTATGGGTTAAGTTTCATCATAATGCATTGAATTTTCAACTCCTTTCTGGCATATGAACTTTAGTTTTCGTTATATGAGAGGGGCTTAAAAAAATTGCCGCAGCCGGTTCAAAGTTTCCATGACAATTTAGAATGCCCAAATACTATTAATTAATTAGCCAATTTTGTCGAAAAATTTTGAAAATTACATTTTTTTCCATATATCGACTTTTCAAAATAGGGCGTTATATGGGAAGTGGTCGAAAAAGTGGACCGATCCAAACTATTTTCAATAGCGTTCTTTCTTGGGTCAAAACACTTACTAGTGTACCAATTTTCATCAAAATATTTCATCTGTATCTTGCCTACAAACTTGAATACAAATTTACATGGACAAACATAAGACGGACAGACATGCTTAGATCGATATAATAAAAGCTGCGTTTATCTTCAGCGCCTCTGCGCATTACATACGCCCGCACAAACTTAATATACCTTGTACCACAAGCGGTGTAGGGTATAAAAAGAAACAAAATCTATTCTGCAGTATTTTGTAAAGCGTAAAGAAGAAACTGCTAATATAAAAGTAATCTTTTATATGCGCATCCGAAGTTTTTTTTTTTGCTTGGGAAATGGGGTAAATCGGACAATGGATGCACCTGTAGTGAGTATAAAAAATTTTTTGAGATTATTGAAATGATGGATATCCAGGATGCGAGTCATCTCGAGTATGACTTCTTTACTTGTATTTATTTGTATTCATTTATTTTCGTATACTTTTAAATGTATGGCTTGACTGCTTTTTCATAATAAGAAACTTTTTTATATGATGATAATGATGATGATGATAATTTATCTTCGTAACAATTGGAGTTGACCTCCTTTTTTTTGGATTTACCACTTTTTACATATTTATTTATTTAGTTTTGTCTCCCTTACTATTTTATATTCCGGCATTATGGTAAATGTTGATATATATCCGTTAATAATTTTAAACACTTTTGTTTTAACATTTTTCGTTAATTTATTTTTAACTCAATCACCGCTTAATCATTTATATATATGGCGTAGAAGTAAAATGAACAAAAATCCAGTTTGAATATTAAACAAAATGATTATAAATTACAAAAATATATATGTTCAGCTGGGCGCAATATGTCCGCATATATGCTATATACATAAGTATGTGTATGCGTGTCTGTATATATATATATATATATATATACATATATGTGTGTGTGTGTGTGTGTGTATGTGTCCGTATAAGTTTAAATTTTTTTGTTGTGCATGTGCATATGCAATATAAAAAATATTCTAGCGTGGAACCTACCGCATGTGTGGAATTCAGTTTCACACCAAAACATATGCACAATTACAACGGTTTTATGCGAAATGACTTGAATCGCCAGCTAGCTGACCGGCAGGCTAACCAACTGGCCAGCCGGCTAGCTGGCCGCTTAGCTGGTCGGTTGGCTATTGGCTGGGTACATGAAAAAGGCACAATTAACTTGGTCGGAAAAAGTGATCATCAAACTAAACAAGTAATCACCTGAGCAAGCAGCCACCACCAACACCACCACCACCACCACCAACACCGTCACAAATAAGACTAAACAAATATGTGGACAGACATATAACGTATACATACTCTAAACGATAGATATGTGTGAACGTAAAGGAAGTATGCAAATGTGTGCACATGTACACACATAAGTATGTTGTACAACTCTCTAAATGGCCAAAGATGCAACCACACAAAGCATTAAAATACAACATATTGATGGTTACTCATCAATATATAGTATATGTATATGTATATGTATCTCACAATGTGAACACTGCTTGTTTGCTTTTATTGCTTTTCTTCTCCTTGTTCTTCTTCGTTTTTTTCTTTTCTTTTTTTCTTTTTTTAGCGGAAAGAGCTTAGGAATTCACATACATTCCAGGGCAAACAAAAAAGTGATTTATTTGTGCGAGAAACCAACACAACCACTACCACCACCACTACCAACGTTAAACATATAAAAGAAAAGCAAAAAACAGAAAAGAAAAACAAAACGCATCTACGCGCCTTGCACATGCTGTCCATGATGTATGATGTGCGTTCGTTACATAAAACCACAAACAATTTATATTCACATCAAACATTTGACCCCAACACTGATTCATCTTAATCAATTATAAAACCCCAAGATCTGGTGGATCTTAGCAGAAAAAAGATCATAACCGAAAAGGTAGAAAAACAAAAATAAAAAAACAAGAAAAAACGTGAAAAGAAGAGAAATGCAAACTATTGGTAAAACTTTTCCTCGTAAGACAAGTAGTTTCTTATTTTTGTTTTTGTTTTTTTTTTTTCATCTTTTTTGTTTTGAAAATTTTCTCTCTTCAATTTCCTGTTTAGGTGAGGAGTTGATTGCGGTAAATTTGTCATTTTTTAGTTATTTGGATTTTTTGTTTCTCTTTCCGATGTCATTTTGTGGCTAATTGCCGCAATCAAATATGATAGTTCCCACGTCAGTCTTGAAAGCTTCACATTAATCTGAAAATCATTTAGTGAAGTCAAACACAGCTAAACAAAAACAAACTGCTTATGTCTTTCATGATTTGTGTTGATTAAACTTTTAAACTAAGATTGACATACATAGAGAAGTGCTAGGCAGCCCCGCGCATATATATATATATTTATAATATGCATGCATATGCCATATGCAAGTAATAACAAACAACACCTCTTCATAACCGATTTCCTAAAAGAAGAACAAAGAGAAAATTAACACTAACATAACACTGATAAGCAAAAGAATGAGCGCAGCATCGTATAAGATTCGATTTTTGGATGGGTTCCCTCGAAAATGTTTATTTATAAACCACCTTGCCTGGCAGTAAATGGAATGAAAAACTGAAGAATTGATTGCGAAGTATACTTAAGTTGATACATTCCTTTGATGTTTGTGCCACGCCTTGGTACAGGCAAGCCCAGAAGGGCTTAAACTGGACCCATCTTTTATTGCATCCATCGATTCAGAATCATTTTCTGAAGTTTGTCTGTCCGTCTGACATCTGTCCGTTGGAAATTTTTGTTCAAATTACAGGTCACAATTTTTGAGATGTTTTTGTGAAATTTATTACACTGGCTATCGAAAATAGTTCAAATCGGTCCATTTTTTCAGCCACTCGCCCTACAACGCCTTATCGTGAAGAATTGTTATATGCAAAAAAAAATTGCAATTTGTAAAGTTTTTCGACAGAATCCGCTGAGTAATTTCGACACTTTGACAGTCTAAATTAACAAGAAAAATTTGATTCGGCTGAGATCATCTTTTGAACATCTTCTCATGTAACAATTCCTATGAAAAGCGAATATTTATATGCTAAGAAGGTATAATTTTCATCTTTTATAATGAAAACTAGTTGATAATAGAAACTTGATAAAGACGTGAACCTGACCGAATTTCAATCACATAGGTCTACATTTGAGATCATAGCATTTGGCATGAAGAGCGTGGCCGTTAGTTGTTCTACGTATCAGATTCCTGTTCAGTTTGATGTGGCCACGTGCCAAGAAAGTCTTACCTACCGGCGTCCGATGGTTAACAAGATGAGTGACAAGCGGCGGCTGATTTCTAAGCAAAAGGGTTTTTAGTAAAGCATTTATATTCGAAAGAGTCGCCAACCACTTAAGATTACTTAAGATTCGGAGCGTGAACAGCGACATCTTCTATAATAGTTTTTATATATTGGATGCAAAGGCGTTAAATTCCTTGAAATGAATGAATAAAGATTTAATGATATTGAATACAAAATCTTATAGATTTAAAAAAAAAGAAAATTAAAAAAAAAAAAAAAATCCTTCTCTTCTGCTGAGTAAATTTAAAATTTTAAGAAATATATTTTTTTTTTTGTAATATTTCACAAATGTGTTGCTGGTTTTGAAAATGATAAAAATCGAAAAATATATGATAAAAATTTGCTTCCATTTTCCAACATAAGCTTAAAGTCTAATCATGAAGATTTGATAAATGTAAAGTTTTGTCTCTTTAATTTTGTCAAACACTGTCTATGACTGTCTATGTCATTTATGCGGCACCTATATATATATATACAAATATGTTGGTGTTATATTTATTTAAACATATGAGGTCTTTGTAGAGTACTGTTTGCGATAATTTCAACACAATAAAATGTAACATTAAGTGCAGTAGACGTTTTCGCATCTGTATCAAAACTGAAACGGAGAAACTATAGAAATAAACTCACAAACCTCACCTTTAACATCCTACATATGTTACATGTTATCGAAATAAATTTACGGTTCACATTATTTTCAATTTGTATGTGTATATGTATGTCTGCGTGTGTGTTTGTGCAAGATATCTTCATGCAGTGTCGTTAGGTTCCTTAAAACGAAAAAAAGCAAAGACAGAAAGCTCTGAAACACACCTGAATAAAATCAGTTTGGACCATGTTTTAGTTTTTCAGTTATTGCAAATATTATTGTTATCGCTATGCGATCATTACTTCGGTTGCTCGAGTGCTGTAAAAAATAACATAACAAACGCATCACGTCATAAGACATTAAATTACTTTGTATTAATTTGATATTTTTGAATATTTGAAAATTAATGTTTTTATTTTTAACCTTTTTATAAACAATAGCCATCACTAAACGATAAAAGGGTATATTCATTTTGTCAAAACGTTTGCAACGCCCACAACGAACCCTCACGGACAAAGTATACACATTCTTGATCGGGATCAAATTTTAAGTCGATTTAAGCATATCCGTCTGTCCATCTGTCCATCTGTCCATCTGTCCATCTGTCCATCTGTCCATGTGTATAATCTCTGTTGCAAACATTCGTCTGGTTGCAAACATATGGCTAGCAATATGTCCATCGACGTCAAATTTTTGGCCGTAATATTGGAAGCCCTTGCACACAGATTGGCATAGACAATGGCCTAAATCTATCAAAGAACACTTCCACGGTACCACGTTATAATACCTCTACTTTTCAAAGGGGAATAAAACATTGGTTTTTTGTTCATTGCTCATAAACTGCAGGAGATAAATTTATATTTGACCATATATTCCACCATATGGTTGATGCTATAGCACGTCTACACACGAATGGAAAAAATTGACCGCACCCATCATTTCATTATCTTTACAACTCCCAGAAGCAGGCTTCAAATATACAAAATTTTTGGCCACTTTCAAATTCGAAATGCACTTAAGCATGTCTGTCTGTTCAACTGTCCGTCCGTCATGTGTCCGTCCAGCCGACTGTACAGTATAATATCGCGTACAAATTTGCGAAAGAATTTGGAAGTGAATTAAAGTTTTCGAAGGATACACCTACAACGCCCACACGCTTATGCTACAAAAACTGTGAACATCTTTGCTTTATGTCTTTTGCTCGTTGCTTGCAAGTTCCAATACATACATCATATAGATTTCCACTTTTATTCTGAAAATTGAAAACATCGCCCGCTCCCATCCATATACTATAGAGTATTAAAAGTTTTGTTTTAGTCTTTTTTAGGATAATGGTGATAAGCATAAGCGATTCGGTCAAAAGCGAACATAAATTTTTTATTTGTTTTTTTTTTTTTAATTTATCATATGTTCTAATTAATACCTTGCAATGTAAAACATCTACACAAACATGAATACATTTCATGCATACATTAAATAATTTTACCAGTTTTTTAATTATTCCTGAAAAGCTTTTCCTCCTAATACGCATCCGTTTTCCTTTTTGTTTCCTGCTTTTTTTCTTGGTTGGCGGCAACGGGATTGGCCGGGTAAAGTGACTGGGAAGGTGCAAGTTTTCACATTATCTGCTTGATCTAACCTCGACAAGAAAAAAAGACGCTTCCACTGCTTTCCAATAACATTTACGAATTATTACGAGACAATTACATACTAGTTTATGCAACACATGTAATATATACCAAACCAGTTACACTACACTATACTAAGCTTGCGAATGGGCGTACTTACGCAATTATAAGCCCAATCACCGTCGTCATCATTATCATCATCGGTAATGTTACACACTTTTCACCATCTATCTATCCATCTATCCATCTATCCATCTATCTATCTATCTATCTATCTATCTATCTATCTATCTATCTGTCTGTCTGTCTATCCATTCATCTATTGCGACTGTTGAGGCTAGACTGTTTTGCTGTATTTATTCTTGCTTTTGACTGTAATTGCTATTGCCCATGCTCAACCATTGAACGATATATTAATTTGTTCATTCTGTTGGTAGTGCTTAATAAAAGGAAAGCATTTAATTAATGATCGGGATGAGATTTAATCAGACCTCTTTATCTATTAGTCCGCTTTTCTACGCGCCTTCGATCTTTCGATAAATGTTATTGTTTCGACCTATATACACATAAATGTAATTTATATATATGTATATATATATAGCTAATGCGTTAAAGTTTAATCGAAAGGACCAACAGTTATGATAACTGAGTAGAGCAGAGGTAATAGGGGATTCGACGTTAACCGAAAATAACATCTCCTCTGTTGTTCTTATTTCGTTTTTGTTTTTCACTTTTTTTTTTGCTTTGGCCAAAGATGTAATTGCAATTGAAGCGCAATCAATTACTTAACGGCTGGTGGTAGAGTTGGAAAAAAGCTTTCAAAACTCTTTCCATAATACGCTCATTTTCTTGGTGGCATCAAATGCAAAGGGGAAGAAAACCAACCCACAACTCTAGGACACATGCTGAGATTTTCTTAAAAAAGAAAAATACGAAACGCACACTTACTTACTTACACATGCATGAAAAAAAACTTACGAACACTTTTATAAAATATACGTATACGTATAAAACTGCTTAAATGCGATTTACTTCAGTTTGCTTCAGCACTTAATGATGTACAATATGAAACACGTACCCATAGATACAGAACAGTAACAAAATGATTGCGTGCAATTTATTAAAAAAGGTGTTCAATTGAGACTCAAGTTGCGAGCTGTGGCTGTCTGGTTGAATAGCTTGCTTACTTTAGTTAGCTTAGTTGAATCGGCTATAAGTACTTCTTTTGCTACGTAACGCATTATAGTTGCTACGCTGCCGCTGCTAACAAGATGTGTGAACTTGTTGGTTGATGAAAAACCAAGTGAATAATTGCCCAGTATGAGGTAGCTATTCAAAAAAAAAGCGGAAAAAAAACAAAGAAATTTCATTCGTTCTGTGTAAGATGCTCGTCGCCAGTAAAAGAAAAGCTGAAAAAGTAAAAAAAAGAAAGAAAAGAAGCCATGATAATAACTCTGACCTTTATGTTAAATGACGAGCAGCGGCTAAGTTCAAAATTTTCTATCATTATATATTAGAACGGTGAACGAAAATCAGTTAATTTAAAAAAATTTAATAAAATTTTAATTCACACACGGTAGGAGCACAAGTCCGACTCATATATTGTCTTAAAGAACAGCTGACCAATTTTTCACAATCTGTGCCGTAGCAAAACTTTCCGAAAATTTCAACAAATATGTTAGTGAAACGTTAACCGATTTAGTTGTCCCTCTTCTTTTTTTTTTTTTAATTCCTCTAAAGCATCCAAAAGCTTTTTGCCCATCCCGGAGAAAGAGTCATTTAGTGAACGATTTTCAAAAAACTCCTCTTAATACTTTTCCTGGAAGAAATATGATAATAGGTTGGAGGGAAAATTCTGTCGTATATTAATTATGTGGAACCCAAACACTTTGCTTTAACACAAACCCAAGAGATTTAATGTGATCTCCAACAGTTGTATGATGAATGCCTAACTCTTCTGGCATTTCTCGTCTTGTTAAAAGTGGATTATTTTCCAACATGGATCGCAAAACATCATTATCGATCTTGGATGGTCGTCCAGATCGATCACTTTCTTGGAGCCTCAGATCCCCGGAACGAAATTTGCTAAACCATCTTTGACTAGTACGAACATTTGCAACATCTTTCCAAATACCGCACATAAATTTTTACGTGAAACCGATGCGTTCCTTTCTTTTTCGAATTCAAAATGCAATGTCGTAAATGCACTTTATCTACTGACATGGTTTTCACTTTAAATATCACAAGTAAATGATGAACGGCAAAAAAAAGTGGTAGACGCTTTTTTTATTTACAACAAAAATTACCTGCCTATTTAAAATACGACAGAACTTTCCCTCCAACCTATTACTAGTCAATAATTTTCCGCCTCTCGATATTTTGAAACGATAGAACATAGCAAACCATAATCCATGAGGTTTTTCCAATAGAAAATACGTTTAGTAGCGGTAGCAGATCTATTCAATACATATGTATTACACATGTACTTTATATACATACACCAATGTAAAAATTCGAATAATTGTAGGTCCTCTATAGGCAAAAAAACAGCGAACTCAATCTTATAATAATAGTTGGAGCTTTATAGTAAACTGACATTTTTATTACCTCACTTACAACGTAATCTTCGATAGTTTACCATTTTTACGGCGAATTTGCTATCTCTCTCTTATAGAAATCCCGGGTTCTCGTGAAGCAAAATATGACTCGAGATGCCTCCTTACACCTTCTACAAAAGTGAACATTTAATTTTTTTAGGTAATGGTCCAGAGATCTGTAAACATAGTAAAGTTGGAGGGAGTAAAATTCGGTGAATTCCGCGGGGGGAGGGGGGAGGGGGGAGAGTAAGGTTACATTTTTTTGATTTTTGCATGTTTTGAGAGTTTCACTGTATGAGGAATTGCATTGTCACCTTTTCTGTGGACCAGAGCTGCTCTCTTTTTATCCTCTTACAACAGCCGTTGTAATTGCTAACAATACAACCAAGCAGTGGCGGTTTCTCGAGGTCTCAACAACTTTAGGTAAATTCTGCCACCACAGTTCCATCATGTCTGGATCGCACTGAAGTATAAATGAGTCGACGAGAATTCTTGTTGCTCTCAGCGCAAGGCGTCTCGATAATTCTTGTATGCACTGTGTCTTCAATTAGCTTCCACTAGACGTATTAGGTTTTCATTATCGAATTCGAGGCGAGTCACAGAGAGATCATAGGTGTCCGTAGCAAAGATTTTGAATCAACATCGACACTTGTTCGACACTTCGATACACCTCTATAAACACCACAACGTTCCGTATTTTTTTTATTGCCACCGTTGCATTAAATTCCGTATGGAAATGAAACGGTATGCAATAACGGACGCTGCCACTTTATTATAGAACGGCAAAAAAAAATTATACGCTTCAGATTGCAAACTGTAAAAGAATATCACAACATGATGTCTATGTATTTCGGAATTAATAAAATAAAATTTAAGATGGGATTAACCGATCGTTGGAGGTTTCAACATAATCCTGTAAGTTTCTTTTGTAGCATACAGACATATATATAATCTTAATACCATCCGGCGTCTCACATAGGAATCCCTTTAATCAATTATAGGTTTATTAGACTTTCAGAACGGAAATTAAAAGCCGCCTGCAGATATAGCGAAAACATTTGATAAATGATTAATATTCGGATTGAAGATCACTTCTTGATTAGATTAAATGCAATACGTGCATAACGTACAATGTTGAACTGACCGCGTAATGCTGCTAATGCAGATCGCTATTTAAGGTTTGAGGTAAGGTGACTGAAGATGTTAAAATTACTCTGATAAAAAAAAGCTTCATTGATAGATTGAATTGAAAAGTGAAAGTCAGCGATTAGGTCCACGTAACAGAATGATGCCTGGCAAGAAGTATATACGTTTCTTACCAATTATACGCTTGCGCAGAACACTATGCCACTGGCTATTAAGAGCATAACCACGCACTGAGCATTGGGTTGAAAATGATGGTTGATTTAGTAAAATTTTTTGTTCATATATTAATTCTCAATCTAAGCTTAGCTATACTGCGTAAACATCACTTACTTAAATTAACCGCGTGGTAGTAGAAGATCGCAATGCCGTTGACACATTTATGATAAATGTCGCCTCGCATTGCATTTGATTTATAAGTGTGTAAGCACTTTACAATTACGTTAATGGCAATGATGATTGATTTGTGTGTCTAACTATAATAAGGGATTAGGTCATGTATGTATTTAAAGCTTTTGCACACACTCCAAAAGGAATGAATTTTGTCTTCTTAGTCGGTTAAATATATTTACTCCGTCTATTTGCTACCTACATGTAGAAGAACAAAATTTTGATCTCTAGGTTTAGGTTTCCATCTTAAGTCTGTAGTCCATCTTAACAACATTGGCATTACATTGGGTCACAGGACCAGCAAAAATGATGGGAAACTCGCATTACATGAAGACGGAGCAAACAGGGTTGCTGCTATGCACAATGACCTAAAAAGTGTTTCATAAATTTTATATATATATATATATATATATATGCGATAAAAGATTTACGGTATACAATATACGATATATATGATAGGAATGATTTTCTTTTCTATCTTCCTATGTAAGCAAGTCGTATACCTAGCGGGTATTAAAATAAATCAAATTTAAATTTAAGACGAGTGCAACGTCCGTCTTGTTTTCCTTTCCTCTTACTCAACTGGCACTGTTAGGGAAAGACAAGAAGGAGTAGGAGAAAAAGTGCAATATTATTTAACTATTTATTTATTTTATTGAAGTTTATGGAAGCCTGGAAGCCTGGAAGCCTGGAAGCCTTCAAGGCCTAATTACGATGCCTGCTATAATTTGCAAAATTAAATAAAATAATAAAAAAATGTTCATAGATAATGCATGAGAAAAGAAAAGCAAAGAAAAGAGAGGAAAAGAAAATTGAAGATAAGGACAAGGAACGTAAAACCAGACTAAAAGGAAAGAAAATAAAAACAATACACACGCACACTTGCAGCAAAAATGAAATGCTTACGCTTCTAGGTAGCGAGAGCAAAGAAGAATACGTAAACTGTTGTAAATCCCTAGGCAGGGATTACTCTGACCTGATAAGATTCGGCCAAAGAGTATGCAATTCGAGGAATCAACAAATCAAAATCCGTTATCAAAAATACTTCAGCTATTAGTTTACAAATTCGATAAGAGATTCATTCAGATAAAATAAAAGATCTTACTTTCATGCACATTTGCCAAAGTAAGAGCACTATCTTTAGGGTTTAATCTGCAGCGTAAATTATCCTATTTGCGAAGAACATAGGATAAATATGACAAGTAACATGTGATAAAAAAGAAAATGCCAAACTTGGGAATCATTAGTTTTCTTATTTAAATCGAAAGGGCGCTACTAAATCATGACGATACAATATCCAAAATGTAAAGAACCCCGATTCGACCATTCACCTTTACCTCTCTTTACATATTCGGCTGTTTATTTACTTTTTCGCTCAACACGTCTTGCCCAAAAGAAAAACACCCGTTGCTGTAGTGCTCAGTGATGGCGACGAAAGCATCGTTTGGTTCATATTAATAATGTATTAATTCTTAAGAAAAATGGTAATAGAAAATATCGTAGCGTGTTTTTTGTTAATTTTTAGGGCTTAATCCCTCCTTTGCGTCCTGGTTTCTAGTTTCGTGTAATACGGCAGATTTTTTAAAATGTAACACGCGTGTTATACGCCGGTTACCTGTATACGTTTCCATGATTACAATTTTCTATGTAATTTTTCGAAACTTTCAAAATATTCAGCAACAGACAGACAATTGACAGCAGAAAGGTATGTCACTTCATCAATGTAAAATATCGCACGAAAACGGTTTGCTTTAATACATCGGTCAATAAGTCTTAGGACTGACACATAGATGTCGTCTCGAACAAAAAATTCATATTATTTTTTAAAAGTGCCAGCGGCGCCTGTCAAAATTGCATTTTGCAGTGGCTTTAATGACACTACTCGTGCTGCTTTTTAAAGCAATGGGAAATATGTCGAATTACCTACGTTTGTTAAACATTGCTTTTTCATCAGACACCAGATCGTTCAAACGTTGGCCGAATTGTGTAGATGTGATCGTACCCTTCCTTTGCCGAGAACAACGACTTGTTGATTTTAAATGAGATCACACGGCCACCGATCATGCTAAACGTAGTGGACCAAAAGTACCGGTTCTTCCAGGAAACATCGAACAATTCTGAAAATAATTCGCAATAATCGAAAAATGAATCAAGAGATACTGGAAAACATAAAAATTCGGTCACCGAACAAGAACATCAAGGTGTTACTAATTCGGAGCGTTCGTAAAATTGCGGCATGAATTTAAGCCCGATTTATTGTCCTCCGAAACTGTTATCTGTTTGCAGAGAGACGCTGTAGGGGGAACATTTTCGATCAAATCCTTATATCAAACGGGAAACCGAAGCTTATTTCGACGATCTTAACAAAAATCGTTTTCGGACGATATGTTAATGAATTATGTCGAATTTTGGGTAAGAAAAAAGAATACAGGTTTTTGTTTACTGTTCGTTCCATGAATTTGCAAGAGATCGAAGAAATTGAAGAATTTTGAGAATTTTTCAAAAGTTAATGAGTATCCGAAATTCGCTACAATTTGAATTATTTCCTCTCTCTTATGCATTTTCATTATAAATATATTTTGTTTAAGCACTTTTAATATATTCATAGTCACGTACCTGACAATTAGGCATTCAGTGACTTATTCAATTATGCATTTGTATGTATAATACACAAACGTCGGCGCCTTGCAGACTGTTGGTGCTGATACTACCACTATTCGCTGCCAATGACACAATTAAAGGCATCGATTTTGAAGTCGTATAATAATATGCCACTAAAATTAGTTGCAGTGTATATGTGCGTGTGTAATTATTCCTGGACTTAAATCTTTACAATGTTTAAAACATTATGCATTCATTATGCAGTATATACATATGTATGCCGGAGTGCTTTCTACGTCTGCGATTGATAGGCTCAATATTGTTAGGATTACAAAACTTCATTTAAAAATCAGGAATCGCTGCCCGATTAACTGAGAAGGTTTAACCGTATTAAGAACATCTTATTGATGAAGAGACAGTAGAGTTTATCTTTTTATTATTTTATTATTTTTTGTTTTGTGTCCAATAATTTATTTAACAAAAAAAATTTCATTACTCATATTGTTGTTGTTGTTGTTGTTGTTGTTGTTGTTGTTGTTTATGTTTGTTAACCGTTTTTACCGAGGTTAATAGCAATTTTTGTTTCCAACTAAGACGCGGACTTCCATTTATTTACCGATGTAATGGACCTTTGGAGCATATGCTAAATAACATAGATTTGATATTTGTTGTTGTTACCGTTGTTGTCGCTTTTTAAAATTTTCTATTGCCGTATATCCACACGTAGAATATATTTTACTTCTCTTCTTATCTCTATGTGCATGCATGCGTGTTTCTGTGTGTAGATGACAACAACGCAAGGGGGAAAAAGGCCAAAATATTACAAATTGAACTTTTTCACACCACAATCGAATATAATTGAAGGCCTGAGGGTGTTGTTATTATTATTATTGTTGTTATTCTTCTTATTGTTGTTTGAATGCTTACAGTAAAGAGCGCAATACTCTTTTTTTCACTTCCTCCTAATCTTTACAACAGTAAACATCTTTTCATTATTATTATTATTATTATTATTATTATTATTATTATTATTATTATTATTATTATTATTATATAATATTATTCGGTTTTTTCTTCGATTCATACCGAGAACGTATTCATGCCAAAACCGTATCGACATGTCTTAAAAACGCTTTACTCTTTTGCTCTCTCATCGTTCTTTTTTTCACTAGATCTGAGTAGTTATTTAGTATATTTAGAGTGCGTTGGTTGTTTGCTTACTTGCTTACTTGCTTATGCTTGCTTTGTTAAAAAGAAATCCTTTCGGCATGTGTTACTTACTTTTTACACAATAATGCTGATAATCGCTTTGCCACCAAGATCATCAACATCATTATGATCAACCATATGGTATAGAGAACGTAACGAACTTACTAAAAAATACCATTCAATGAAATTGGTTTACATTCATAGCGTAATATGTATACGTGTGTACGCGCGTGTAAGCTCATATTGCGTGTGAGTTACTGTTGTTCACATGTTATGATTCATATGCTTGGCTGATTGCTTGATCTTTGTTCAATGATTTGAAAATCTCAGCGGGATATTATTGAAGGATACATGCCTGGCACTGTGTATAATAAAAAGCTTCAACTTTAAACAAATTGCACAAGTGTTGATGTGTTATTATACTGTATAACAATATGTATAAAATCGTGTATCTTTATGTATATACATATGTATACTGTATATTGATAGTGGGACGTAACAATTGTTTCGCTCCAGGTTAAACGAACCGAAAAAATTTCATAATATTGTCATCACTTTAAATATTATGCAATAAGTTATGTGATTAGAAGAATACATCACTTAAAGCGCATATGAACGGAAATATCAAATCGTTTATGATATATATTATGAATCCTGCTGCCTCCACCCCCTTTTTTACAAGTCCACTTCTGGCCAGTATTCCTGCAACTTTAAATTGCAGATGAGTACGTAACTGAAATTATCAGTCAATTCATAGGGTGTATAAGTTCGGATTAAGATTACTTTGAAAATATTTGAAAATTCGTTGAATTTTTTCAATATTTTTCCTTTTTTTTTTTTTTTCAATTTTGCTTATAATAGGACACAATTTCATAATTTCAAGATTTGCGCTTATTATTGAAAAATCCATTAAGAATTCCAAGGATCGACGGACAGATAAACGACATTAAATTGAATTGTTTTTAAACTTGAACATCGCAGCTTCCAATGGCACTATCGTTAAAAGTGCAGCATTTTCCTAGTGTTCCCCTTTCATCATGCTTCTCCCTTTAAGGTAAATCGTATGAAGAGAGACTTGATGGCAGACAAAAAAAATATACTTTTCTTATTTCTAATTATCAAAACTCAAAGCAGATAAAATGGAGGGAAAAATTGCTACGTTCACCATATTCTTGAATATATCTTAATGCTCATACATATTTCTTTCATAGACAACTACAAGCCAAAGGTTGAGTTAAGACGAGTTCAAAAGTAGATTTTCCTTATTTGCTAAATATATATAAAATTTCTCAAGATTTTTTATCTCAGCATTTGAAATATTAAAAGAAATTGAAGAGTAACTTATTTTCACAATACTGTCTTTATATATAATATATCATTACACGGGTTTGTGTGCATAGGATGTCATAAAAATTTAAATTATCTCTGCTTAAAATTACATAATGAACATTTTTCATATAATTTTTATGAAATAAATTTCAATTAATTAAATTTCAGTGAGTTTTTTTTTTTTTTTGTTTCCTTTGCTTAAATCTACTTCCAACATCGGAGTTGCTTTAGTTACTGAAGAGATAAAAACAAAAAAAAGCACGATTTTGACACGATAGGCTAAAACAATTTATTTATTTATTTATCATGTATTTTTAGTCTTTTCTGCTTGTAGTACAAGCATTTTGTCTGTCATAAGCTCGGAGACGCGAACGGACAGACAAACACAAGCAGACAATTAAAGATGGCAAATCATCATTATCAGTCGTCACAGTCTAGAGAAAAATGCAAGAAAGCAAACAAACGCAGCACGCCTGCCGACTTTTACTATCGTCTCTTGTCAAAATCTCGTGCAATATGCCATAATTTGCAATATTTTATTAGCGCTGAACTGAACTGAACTCAATCGGGTAACTATCGGTTCGGCCGGCTTAAGCGATAACATAGACATAGTGTATGAATATGATTTTTCTGTTGCTCCAATACGTTTGTTATATCGATGTAGTGGTATTGGATTGATGATGGCAGCGACGGTGGTCGTGGTGGTGGCGGTGGCGGTGGCGGTGGCGGTGGCGGTGGCGGTGGCGGTAGGGACGGTAGTGTAGCGGTGATGTTATTAGTTAAAAATGAATTCCAAGAAAAGTCATCAAGTTTACAAAAAAGCATAGCTAGCATATATAAACATATGTACAAGGTACAATTAAAAATATATTTTGTGTGTATGTAATGTTTGCTTTAGTATGTTTGTATGTATATATTTACCTACATATATATATATATATAGACATATGTACATGTATTGGCTTGCGCATCTTTTCACGCATTATAGTCTGTAAAACATCATATAAATGCATTGTGAAATTGTCAACCGCAGCAAACGGTGTAATAAATGTTATAACACAATAACACAAACAAAAGGAGGACTGACAAGTAAAAAATTTTCAAAAATTTTCAAAAATTGTTCAAATACTCAATGGGCCAACATTTTAATGCAAGAGAATTGTTTGCCACAACTATTTCCCAATTATAAGATAAAATTTAGCATTAAGAAGATTTTATTTATTTATTAATTTTTAATTTTTCTATTAAAGTTTTTGGCTTGATTTCGAACGCATTTATTGTTGCTTTTATTGTGAGCTGATTATAACTACCCGCTGATTTTTGCCTTATCGACTAGCACAAAATACATGTACAACTTGCACTTACCCGCTTAAATATATATATATATATATAGATTATAACTACCCGCTGATTTTTGCCTTATCGACTAGCACAAAATACATGTACAACTTGCACTTACCCGCTTAAATATATATATATATATGTATGAGTGTGTGTTTAAACATTTATATACACTATATATGCACGTACGTAAATACGTACGCTTGTTATTATTGTACATGTTTATATGTTTTTACACAACTAATACATTTACAAGAGCTCTGTCTGATAGAGAAACTTTTCCAAAAAAGATTTTTATCTCTTTTTGTCTACATAGTGTGTATGTCTTGTACAATTATCTACTTATGGGGTTACGGATTAGTATGTGTTATTGTTATTATCGTTGTTTTTGTTGCTGTTTGCATTATGGCTCTACAACAACATCATCAAATTGTTTTGCGCTGTTTTGTAAGGTACACCGGTATTTTATTTTTTTTTTTTGTTTTATATTTCTCTTCAGTTTTTTGCATGTTTTGCATGCTTAATGGAATTTATTTGATAATTAGGATTTGTTTTAATGATAATAAGATCTGAAGCCAAGGCAAAAAGTGCGTAAAAGCTGTTGTAAAACACAATTCATACAACACCGCATTACTCCACAAAACATGATCATAAATGATACAGTGGGTTGAAAGCAAGAAATAATCGAGAAAACTAAAAAAAAAAATTCTTATTATTTCTATGTAGTTTTTAATTTCCAAAAAATTCCTTTTAAATATATTTTTATTGAAAAAAAATAATTTAAAATATATTCAATAAATGGCTTGCTTCCCCAAAGTTTTCGTTCATACGTAGCGACCACTTTGATGCATTATTTCCATAAGATGTTTTTAGAATTGCACACTGTTGCTTAACGGCAAACAATACTTTTCAGAAATATTCGCGAAGGCATACTCCGGGCGGCAGAGAGTAAATCCATTCTGAAAATCAAATTTCTTTCGATTTGAATCTTTGTTGTGAACCACTATCTCAAACCCTATATTAAAGAAAAACATTGCAAAGGTTTTTTAATAAATCTAGGTTAGGTAGTTGTAGGTTGGACAATTCTGATAGTTTTCAAGTAAAACATATACACAAATATATATACATGTATATATAGACATAAAAAATAAAAACCGCTAAAAAGGGCCTGTTTATGCTATATTTATGTAAAGAAGGTAATAAGTAATCGGTGTAAAATTTCTTATCTCTAAGATGAGCTTTATTTTTTGTAACAATTACGCTCACGCTCACATGCTTAAAGGAATTGTAACTGCTTTCAAGCTGAATCTGATATCTGAATATTTATAAAGGGACGGGTCCTTTATATTAATTATTGTAATTTGAAAGATTCAATAATGAAAAGAAAACTATCAGACAAAACAGGGATAAACATGATGACTAAAATGATGAAAGGAGTGAGAAATTCTCACTATTTATGTATTTTTAGTTAGCGGTAACAAAATTACTAGATCAGTATAATCATCGATTGCTGGTTAATGGATAAGCAAACAAGGCCAGGAATACTTTGATATGTTAATAGGACTAAAGCATAATTTAAAGTCAAACCAAGTTAACTTAGCTCAGATCAAGATCAACACTTTCTGTTGTGCTTTGGTAAATATAAACTGATAAAGTTAATATATTCCCCTGTGATAATTATCAAAAAAAGGTAATTGAAAAAAAAAACACAATAAATATATATATATATATATATATATATATATATATATATATGTTGTTTCTTGTCTCTTATATTGTTAAGTTAAATGCGTAAAAAGCTTTTTGACATTATTGTTACCTGCACTGCCACCATCACCATTAGTATTAGCTCTAGGCCCAGCGCCACACCATAAGCATCAATGCTGTAACATGTTAAACAACTAGACACCACAGTGGCAATAGGTATGTTGTATGCGTTTAATGTAACTTAACATTACCCGAAAAGAAAAAACAAAAAACTACTCCGTATAGTCACTAGTAAGAAGTTAAGTAGAGTTTTGGAATTTTTTTGTTTTAATGGTGTCCGAGTGTTGAACTAAAATTTACAAGCTTGTAATTGCCACAAGTATTTGTTAGTGAAGAGAGAGAGAAAAAAACAAGACAGTCACAAACAGACGGGCAGACAGACAAACAGACATAAAAAACTGACACACAAATGGTTAAACAGCAGCAACATAGTCTCTGTAACAACGCCATAACAACAATTAAGAGAACCAATACAAAGCACTTTCGTTAAAACCTATCATATTACATGCAAGTGTTGTGGACAATCAGGCTGGCTTAAGCTAAAGCAAAAGCAAACATGAAAAAATACATATAAATATAAACATATATATATATATATATATGTAGGTAAATAAAAATAAAGAAAATTAAAAATTGAAAGCGCGGGAAAAGAATCTGGAAAACAATGTAAATTATTTCTAACAAAAATCAGCCAGCAACAGTAGCTCCGTGGAAGAAATTTTGAAAGTTGAAAGACATAAATGAGAAAAACGAACGACAAAAGCACAGAATGAATATATCATTTTTTTATTTTTTTTTTTTTTTTTATTATCATAATTTCGTTCTTTTAATTCGAAATGTAATAAGAAAAACAAAGGGAAAAAGCAAAGGCAAAGAAAGAAAAATTCTCATACAATAGATTTTTTACATAAGTGGTTTGCGTTTGCCAAGCCGGACAAGCAAATGTAACTGTTATGCATGATTTCATTTTAAACTAGTGTCTTGTCTTTCTATTTTGGCAGAAAATCGTATTAAAAAATTTACCTTAACTGATCTTTTAAATCAAGCTTGACATTACACTACTAGCACATACTCGCACTCACGCTTACATGTTAAATAAAGTTCAGAGAAATAATCGACTGCTTTACGGGCCAAACAAATTGATCATTTTGTATCACAATAATAACAACACAGATCGCATAATATCTTTCTTTATGTACATATATATACATATGTCGGTATTTTATTAAGTGTTAGTAGGTGTGTATGTATATAGTACAAAAAAAGGAAAGAATAATGATAAATAAAAGAAAACAAAAAAAAAGAAATGATCACACGATCACTGACAATGTGACCTATGAAACTTAACCTAAAATCAAATTTGCTGCACTGACCCTTTGCGGCGGCATCGCCACAGAGTAACAAGATAATTTTCCATAACTAGTTACAAACACATGCATGCATGAGCATGCATACGGTTGGTAACATCACTTTATCATATCTATAATCTCACATAATATACGTGTTTCTATGTATATGAACCTATAGGTGTGTTTGTGTGTGTGCATGTGTGCATGTGTGTTTTTGTGCTTTTCAGTAACATCACCAACCAACACATCGACAACATTATCGATCATTTTGTTCATGACTGAGAGTGAGACGAAAAAGTACACAAAAAAAAAAAAAAAAAAAAAAAAATGATGTACAATAAAATTTCATTTTACAAAAAAAAAAAAAAAAAAAAAAAAAAAAAAGAAGAGATAAAAAAAACCAAAAAACTATGAACACATTATTATTTTGTTAAGCTTTAACTTGTTATCGATGTGTCTATGTATGTGTTTGTATGTGTATGTGTGTATATATGTATCTGCCTGATTAACCATAAACACACATAAACAGGTTGTTTCTGGTCGCATGCATTATTCTTCAACAGTGATCTGTTACTTATTGATTTGTCTTTTCTCTCATCTTCAGTTACGAGTCTAATGTAAAGTTCATGCAAAGAAAATTTCGCTTGTAAATTGTTGTAATTGTTGTTGCTATTGTTGTTCTTGTTGTTGTTTTTGTTGTCTTTGCATTAAATCCAAGAAGACATAATGTCGCAGTTTATTGTTTAGATCGCATTGCAGTCAATAGGTAAATGTTAGCCATAATAAGAAACCCAATAGGAAATCTACGGCCAAAAGAAAGCGAGAGAAAGTCGTAGATGAAAGCAAAAATCGAATAAATATAAGTACAGAAGCCTTTCGACTATTAAACCATTATATAAGAAAGAAATCACATACGCGCTAATGCGCGTTACTTCAATCATTTTATCATTTTCTTGCTTTCATTATTTTCAAACGAGCTCATCGCCGAACTCAGTGAATATATCTTTATATTAAGTTGAAGCGTCTCGCACGGCTGACTTCAAAATATTGAATCTAATCACACAGCTAGCGCTCATTAGTTTAAACGGCTAAGATTTTATGTCTTGCAACGATTGATTTGAAAAATGAATAAATAAATCTTTGATTTTCACAAATTTGATGCTTTTTCCTTATACGCAGCATATAAGCCTGATGATGTATTAGACTTGTGTTTCGGTTTGTTATATCCAAGAATACGCAATAGACCCCATGAGATATATCACGTGCGTGCAATGTTCTGGATCGATTTATTTCTGTCCTCTTTTGCCTTGTGTTTGCCTTAGAATGTTGACAACATTATGGTTTATTAGTTGAAGAAGTCGAAGTTAGACATACCACTGGACCACAACCACAGCAGCAAAAGACAAAAAGACCCAATTTAGAACCTATAGGAGATATCTTTTACTACCATCTAAATACAAACATATCTTAGATTCATGCAAATATTAGTTTCAATAGAAGAAAGAAATTAGATTTGTTACCGAATGCGTAGAGATAAGGTCTCTACAATATAATGTAGACGTCTGCAATGAAAATGTTTAATTCTCAGGTACCTGATGAGACATGGGTGGATTAAGATGCCTTCACTCGGTCTGTCAGGAATTAATACAATTCTCCTTTCTTTTTAAGACGTGAAGCTCTATCTAGCTAGTAGCCCAGTATCAGAACCACAGCCGCAACAAAACTCGCTGAAGAATCGTTTGCATAAAACGCAGATCATAAATTGTGATCCTATCTTTTAACATAGACTTGCAAAATCCACGGGAATATATTAATATAGTCCGTGACCATACTCTCAGCCCTAATACTACTTCCATTACAATTCCAAAACAATCTACCCAAACTCTTCTTCCCACACCAGTAGGGTGACTATAAAAGAAAGATGTGTCAGACTTCACTATGAAGAATTTTCTGTTGTCGAGATGTGATTTGAGATTGGTAGATATTAAGAATAGTATCAAAAACGAATATAGCACAAAACAAACAAACAAACAAACAAACAAACCAAGAACCAAACCTAAGCGCCACATGCCATGTAAACGTAATTAACTTCACATTTCATTGCACCGTAATAGACATAGCGAGATATCTCACGAACAATATTCAGAAGTGTATATGAAATATATACATACACGCCTACGAAATGAATATTATACGTAACCGATCGATAAGAAAAATATATAAACACATTTCACAACAAAATAAACGAACTATTGCGTACGTAAAATGAGCAAAACGAGTTTTAATTATCATACGGCGATAGAGAAATCGATTTCGAGTCCAAAATTTTGACTCACAGATTGGATGAAAAAAGAATTAGGATTTAGGATAAAAAGTCTAATGTTTTACGCAAAATATTTAAGGCCCAATTTTCACCTCTCGATCAATCCCAGAGACAGTCGCCGAACGAATGTAGCGTAAACGACTCCCCTTAGTATTATTAATTTAGAATATGTCAAGCGCACGATAGTATTTTGAAAAATTTTTCAACTCCAATTCTAACATACCTGTAATGTAAACCGTCTTTCGTGAGTTTATCTTATTTATTGAACTCTTTTTGAAATAAGTGCGCATCAATGAATTTTGATTTTTAGGATAGTATCTATGTATAGGTTTTGTTTATAAAATTAGGAAATCTATTTTCAAGTCATTTACAGGAACTTATACTTACAACGTTTTAATTGTCGTTCAAGTGACTCGACTTCCGCAAACATTCTGCGGCTTTATACATACCCTGTCACCAGCAAGTTATCATTACCTGCTAATCCATTTTCCGCTTCATTTCTGCCAATTGTTGTTAATTATTTAACCAGTTGCCAGCTGCATGACGCAGGCAAAGCGCCTGCTTCCCCTTTCTTTAGAATTTTGTTTCTTAGAAGATCGTCTAATTTTCACGAAAACTTAAATCATTTAATATAACATTTTCATAACAATCAGAGCTTTGGAAATTTCCTGTTCGCCTAATAAATCCCCCAACTAGTAATAACCGCCAAGCAACAACAACTGCAAATAGTTCAGTTCACAGAGAAAAAGACAATAAATTAAAGTAAATTCTTAAAAAAGTGCTCTTCCGTTAAAATGTCGCATTTTATGATCGATCCATAATAACTTTATTTTTCACTTCACAGAGCCAGCAGCATGCTCTCTCTCTCTCTCTCTCTCTCTCTCTCTCTCTCTCTCTCTCTCTCTCCCTCTCTCTCTCTTTCTCTCTGTCTTCTCATAAGTTTCCTCAATACAATGTTGTGACAAGTAAAAATAATTATATATTATATATATATATATATATATTTTATATATATACATATATATATATATGTATATATATATATATATATATATATATTTTTTTTTTTTTTT
>KK502416.1:1151452-1180241 GCA_000688735.1 Glossina austeni | reverse complement strand
ATATTTTTTTATTTTTTTTTTTTTTTTGTTATTTACTTTAATAATGATGCGCACGTTTAGTGGTTTTTCTTCTTTTTTTCTCCACACCGATCAGGTCAGTTAATAAGGTTAAAATAAGGTTTTCAGTCTCGGTTGATTTTCTATACAACCAAAGGCACAACAACTGACTGAAAGATTGCCATTACATGCAATGTTATGATGGATCATTTTATGCCCACAATTATTTGATTTCATGGATATCCGTCTATAAAATACAGGCAGCAAAAATTTAACTTATCTTGCGAAGTTCTTTTTTCTATTAACTTTTACAATAACAGATTATAGTAAATATGTCAGACATTTTGTAGCGCAACATACGTGTAGGCGTTGAAGTTACTTTGTTAAAGAAATGTAACAAAAAAATAAAAATATCATAAAAGTAAGAAAATTTCTTTGAACAGAATTTGAAAACCAAAAAAGGTAGAAGAATAAGAAGAAGAAATTCTCAGCAATGCAAACTTTTCCAAATAGATTGCAGCTTCGAATTTAACGATTCGACCATTCCAAGGTATGCTTGAACAAATCACGGAATCCTTTCGCATAAGATAATCCATTGAAGTCATGAATATAACAAGAAAGCAGTTCTATTTTCGGTTGGGAGTATTTTTTTGACCGCCATCACACCATGCAATACGTGTCGTAAGTGAGAACCATTTGCGGGTTCAATTCGCAGTGCAGCACTTAGCGTTTGGGTACACAGGCCCACTATGCTGCGGTCACCTCTCCTTATCATTATCTTTGTCCTCCTCTTTCCTCTTTCCTCTTTCCAGGAGACGTCCACTGAGTACTTGGTCGTTTAAAAAAAAAAATGCATATAGATCCTATGTTATATCGTACATGCATATTCTATGGGCGATGATGTAGCATCTGCGTACGAAAATTGAAACAAACTGACCGCGCCTACCCAAAAATGTAACTATTTTTCCAATGCACATCAATACATAACGCGCAGAAACAAGCTTCCAAAATCCCATAAAGTATACAAATTCTTGGCCAGTTTGAAATCTTAGATGCATCTAAACATTTCTGCCTATTCGTCTGTCCACCTGTTTGTTGGCGCAACTTTGTAGCGTTTGCGGTAAAGATTCTCCCGCTATCGCCGACAAATTTGCAAAATAATTTGGAATTGGCCTAAAGTTTTCAAGGCACACGACTACAACAACCACATGCCTCCACGAGAAAAACTTGAATTGTGAAAATAGAAGAAATCATATTATAGAGGATGAGTGCTTTGTTCTTTTACTTCTTTTGTCTTTGTTTGGGGTAAACGGTGATGGGTATAAAAGATTCGGTCCCGTATATTTCTTGTTGGATTCAATACTTCTTAGACTACCTGGTATTTATGGCAAATTTCAGATCTGCTGTAGCTTGAAGATTACTGGTAAAGTAGTTTTGAGTTGCTGACTATTAGCTAAACGGAGTAATGCGTTAATGAGATAAATGGAAATACCTTAGCTTGCGATTGAAAAGACGTGTTCCCATTTTGTGGTCACTAAGTTGAACGATATAAATTTTGTCATCGATCTTTGTCTATTTATTGAGGAGATAAAAATACTGAACTCGAACAGGAAGCTGATGAAACGGTTACTTACTCAATTTTTCAGTAAAGGTATTTAACATTAATTTTCATCGTTCTACTCATGTAATAACAAAAACTTTAAAAAAATGAAACTAACAATAATATCGCATAACCTTTCGATATGAAACGGCGGCAAGCAACCTTTTTTCGATATTGGGCAATACGCAGGATAGCAAGCGATTAGCAAGTCTTTGGTCGCGGGTTCGAATCTCACTGCGATAGAGTTAATCGTTTTACTCGCAGTTACAGTGAGTTCTTCGTCGGTAAAGGCATAACACGCACTTATCGATTTTGCACATAACCACTAGGCTGCTGCCGCTTCCCTGTCTTCTTCGCTTTCTTCTTCACTTCCTTCCAACCGTCACCGTTTACACGAATAGGGAAAATGCCCTTATAGTGATTGGTGATATAAAAAAAAGGAAATAAATAAAAAAATAAAACTGCAACGTAATCGAGACTTTAAGTTGTTCAAATTTTATATACACATACTGCAGCACACTTTATATGACCAAGAGACGTATTGCAGAGTACAGATTTTATATATCGTATGGGAACAGCATGGCAAAAACAAATGAAAACCACTTCCCTACATTGTATATTTTCAATTTTATATATTCGTAATATGGGAAGTTGTTGAGAAAGTGATCCGAACTGAATCATTTTCAACACTCTTCTTAGTGTACCGAATTTCCTCATAATTTCCGAAAAATTCCGGTTGAACGCAAGAAAAAAAGACAGACGGACAAGCTTAATTAGTGAATTTGATTGTCAATCGATCAGTATAATAAAATTTGCGGGCCTGTCAAGTCCTGCTGGGTGTTACATATATCCGCACAAAATTCATGTTTCTTCTGTCTGTCTCTCTCTCTCTCTTAAATAATAGGCTCGACAAGTTTTAAGTTTCATTTACAATTTTTGTTAACAAAACTCGCAACATGATTATCGGTAATCCCCTAAAAGTATAGTGACGACTTGGAATAGCTGATTGCTTTCATGACAAACAAGATAAAGACATGCTCTGCATACACACATGAAAAAAATATATTATATCGATTTTGAACGGCAAGCAGATCTGAATTGCATGCGATTCCCAAGCATATGTGAATATAAATATTTATAAACATTTCTTTATGTAATTATTAAAGTACTTTTGTTAGAATGTATGAATGTTGCTTTTTATGAACATTTGGAACGCCTTATGAAAGCTATTTAATATTTGATTGCGCTTCTCTATGTTTTGTTGTAATAAAAACTTGAGTCTTTCAATCTAAACATTTTACGTCCGCCCCTATGATTTAAACAAGTTTGTCATGTCTGAGATTTCATACATACACACGTGCATATATATATATATATATATATATATATATATACGTACATACATGCACAAATGCACAAATGCATAACAGTGTAAGCACATATTAACCGGTGAACAATTTCGAGGGCGTTCATAATTAGTTGTTGGAACGTTAGATACATAATCTCATATAAAAATTTCTCGTTGCTTTTTCTATTATTCGGAAAAAATAAAAAAAAAGAAAACAAATCAAAATTTTTAACTTAAACGATTAATACTTGACTTAAAGAGTGAACGAAGCAACTCACGTAAAGGTGTTTATTTATGATGTGTGAGTTTTCAGAGGGAGTGACACTCTTTAAAGCACACACGTGCAACAACAAATGTTACACTTAGGAAAACCTATTATCAAAAGAACTTATGAATGAAGCGAATAGAAGGAAAGAAAAAACTGTAAAATTTTGCTCGTTAATAGAAAAAGTGTTTCATTTGTTTTCTTCTTTTTTCTTTTTCTTCTTCATAATTTTACGAGACGAAAGAAACTTAAAAGGGGTTTGGAAATTATTTAACCAAAGGCTCTCTTGCAAATATTTTCATTACGTTCTTTAGCATATATTATATTAACCAATTACTAATAAATGTATTAGTTGCGTTAGTGTGTAAAACAACATCGGGATTGCGCGCCTCCACCACATTATCTCCACCCTTTCAACTCCCCTTACATTTGTTCTTTGCCTTCTCTGTCAAACTTGCATTCACATCCATTTCAATGCTTATCTCATTTCTTTGGTCAATTGTCTATATATGCACATTAAAGAGCTGATGTTAACTATTCACTTTGTTGTTGTTAGTGTTGTGCATTTGATGTTCATTTTCTACAATCCCGATACTATCGATAGCCAGCCATTCTAAGCAGCCAGGCAAGGTGTAAGTTAAAAACGAAAAATCAAAAAAAAAAAAAACGAATCGATTTTTATTCCCGCTAGTCTCTTTATATTTTAAAAGCAATTGCCAAGCCTCTGAAAAAACAAACCAACCAGCAACATAAAACATTAAAGAGGACTTTATGGATTTTTATCGAAATTTAGTAAATTTTTCGGAGCTTTCGCTGCATATGCAACTAACGACCGCTTGTCGCTTCTTCTTCTTCGTCGTTGTCGTTGTCGTCGTCGTCCTTACCATTCTGCCGTGCTATCTCTACAAGTATTAAAAACATTTCGGTTTTGTGCATTGATTTAATGTGTGTTGCTTTGCATTACATTTATTGCCAATTGAAATTTGAAGTGCGTGAGAAACTAAAACTCATTCTAAGCACAATCGAACGGTTTCTTTTTTGCGTTTTTTTTTTTTTTTTGGCCTTCCTCTTCATATCTAAACTTGTTGGCCGTATCGTTTTTGTTGCCGGTTGTTGTTATTGCTGTTATTTTTTATGTTCAATTTGGTCGTAGGTTAATTTGAGGTTGTATTCTTAAAGTTATCTCTTGTCTTCCCTCATTGTTCTCAAAGAAAATAGTACGCGGTATAAACACGTACACGAAATCGGTTTGATATTCTAGGATATATTTATGAATAATACTTTCGGTGAAAGAAATACATATAATAAAATATATATTATTTACACAATATAGACAAGCAAGGAAACGAATTATGATTAGCAGAGCAGTTAGGATTTGATAGGATGATCATCGTCATCAACACATATCGTCATTCTGAACTTTGATTGATGATTATTTTCAAACGCTTTTCAAAAGTCATAAACACGAAGTTAATATACTTGCGATGTAGAGACTAGACAACCAAAAAAAAAAACACATGTGAATATCAATAAAATAATTTTGTGTGTTTGTGTGTACGATTCGTAAAATGCTCTTACATTTCTTTATTTCAAGTAATTATAATCGATATGTTTTTATAAACACATGCTGAGGGGTTGTGAACGAACGAATAATAAGTAAAAGTAAAGGGAATAAATAAATACTTTATATATATATATATATATATATATATATATGATCAGCATAAAACACTTAATTCGTTTTTGACATACCAACCATGTTTGACTTCCCCCGTCCGCACTTGAAATTGGTGAAGGATTGAACCAGAGCACTTATGTTATACGAATACTTTCTCCAAATATTCTCTCTCTCTCTCTCTCTCTCTCTCTCTCTCTCTCTCTCTTCATTTTGTGTGATGAGAAGGATGCGACGTAATTCTGTCTTAAATGATTTTTCTTATTACCATTTTTTTTGTTTTTTATTATCATTGGCTAAAATGCAATTATTCCTTGAACTTAAGACGAAATAAAAAGAGATATAAGTGCACAATATTTTACACTTCACATCAAGAACTTAAAGTTGATGCACTAACATACCAACTCTGTTATGATCAATAGAAGGAAAGATTAACATATGGTAATCACGGCATCTTAAAGGAAGGCAAAATCCAAATTAAACTTAACCATGCTTACAATCGATTATATATTCATAGGAGGAAAGCGTAAATCTTCAAAGGCTACTTAAATGGAATTATAAAACATTATGTACTATTGTCAGGCGGCCGCCCCATCAGATCAGTTCCCGCCTGGGCTATCTGCCATGAACAATTTTTACATACGACCTGTAGAGGCGAGAAGAACTCGTTTTCCGGTGCTCGATATTGGACTAAACGAATGGGCCCATAGTACCTTGAAGCCCATACCGGACCGTTGAAGTCTGGCAGAGACGGTGACATTCCCTTTTCCCTTCTTTAAGCTTCTCTTGCGAACAAAACTTACCTTTAGATCTTAGTGCAACATTATGTCATAAAATAGAAAATAATTCTCATAAAATTATCCAAAAAGATTCATTGGTGGTTGATTCATTGAGATAAATCCTGTCATGGTCACAAATTTTTGATCATTAATTAACAGTGCCCGATGTCTTGTGAATGCATCAATGAAGCTGGTTTGAATACTAACCTCGAGTTAAAGCTAAAGTATATGAATGCTTTCGGTAACGCTAGCGGTAAAGTTGCATTGTGACAAGTTCTAGAACAACATTTGTCGCGATTTATTAGTGACACATATTAAATTTTTTTTTTAAATTTTTATTAAAATACTTTATATGGTCCACTTAAAATAGAATTGCAAATGTATTTTGGTTTTGTATTTCATTCTTTGTGCTTTGGTGAAACAGGGGAAAATGGACAAATACATCGAGGAATATGACCAAATTAACTTGTCTTGAGCCTTGAATTGACCAACGAAAAGCAATGGGACTAAACTGCTAATGAAAACAACATCTAAAGCAAAGAGCTTGTACTTGCCAACCATCGCCTGACTGAAAAGTACTTTGCAGATATTGTTGGTTTTGAACATTGATTTGGGTTTGTTTTGCGTCTCTTCTCGTCCTGTTCCCCAAGTTTTGAATTTGTTTGAAAAGCAACGCCGTATTGAAGTGTCAAGAGAAATGCTATGGCGAAGTTGAACTTGGATTTATACTTATGACCCAGTAACAGCTTAACCAGGTGAATCAAAAAGCGCTTCTGCTAAACATTTCATCTTCAGTTTATATGATGTCCTGTTTGATGTCTTTATAGCGCAGAAAATGAGGCTTCTCTTGGGGACTTACGACAATTTTTTACTATTCCTCAACGTTACTTTTAGTCAAATTTTATCACTAAAATAATCTTATGTCCGTAAAGTTGTTGGTATTAAAGGGAGGGTTTTCCAGAATACAAGAAGTAAGAGAAATCGGAAGTGCACAACCAACGAGAGCGACATCGCCAATGAACTTAATATACATTATTGGAAACAGTGTGCAACAAATAATGGTCAGCATGCCAAGAGTAGTGCACGAAAACCTGATAACAAAGGATAGCATAGTTTCGAGATTTCACTGTGAAATCATGAATAGACAGTAGCTTCAAGACATAATGAAGATAATTACAATGTCGTAGGAGTGCAGTTGCATTGTGCAATTTAATAGAACAGTCGCTACAGTCGAGAATTTCTCCCGAGGTGTTAAAAGAATCCCCATCATGACCAATGCAAAAAGTAAAAAAAGTTCTGGTCCCCTGGAAAAGCTAGTCCGCAGATAATTAATTAATTATTTTGAAAAGAATGAATTATTAGGCGAAACCCAGTCGGGATTTAGGAGTCATCATAACTGTGGATCTCTTATAAAACTGGTGATGCGTAACTCAATGCAAAGTAGAAAGGACAAGAAGCCATTGTGTGGAGCAAACTTGATGGTGGATTTTAAGAGAGCATTGGCAATAGTGAACAGACTGTTCATTCTGTTGTAAACTCTGAAAGAATATGGACAAAGGGAGATGAATTAAATTGGTTAAAGCGTTATTTGGAAATCATCATCAATACAAATTGATATAGGAGAGCCACAACTAGGCATATTGGGGATATTGCTTTTCCTAATCTATATTAACGACTTGAAGAGAGTATTCAAAAAAAAAGAAAGGAAAATATGTATGTTTGTAAGCGAAAAAAAAGTCGGATAAATGCGTTAACCAGGAGAAGTTGACGCAGGACGACAAATATTTCAAAATGAACAAATTACAAATTAATACGCACAACACAAAAAAACAAAAGACGGCTAATCACATATTTTCATCGATGATGACCATGTACCAATAGAGCAAGTAGAACTAATTAAATATCTCGGCATTATTATGGACAGAAAAGAAAAATCAAGAAAAAAATGGCTTTCTCCACAAGAATACGAAAGAAATTTTCAATATTGACCGCAAAAAAAAGTGCGCAACACAATGAGTATTGTTTAGCAATATTGTTGCTAGGAAGTGAACAGATGAAGGAAGGAAGGATTACAAGAACTACGAAATAAAGGGATGCTTTGTATTTTGCCCATCAGGCGTAAGATGGCTCGCTGTAAATCAAAATTTAGTTTTGAACGTATTAATGAATACAAGCACAACAGGTGCTTGGATTTATTTCCGCCAGCGACATCTATGAATACGAATATGACAAAGTAATGCAAAGCATTGTTGAGTTATTCAGTGTGTACAGTAGCTAATCACGATGCAAGCAAAATTGCATTTCATTTGCTTTCATTGCTTGTCAGGCAAGAAAAGAAACGTTCCTTGTACCGTATTCTGACCGGCAATCTCGAGCGCGGCATGTCATGGGCTAGTCCGGTAGAGACATCGACATCGACACGGAATAAGACTGTGACTGCAGAGGTATACCGGTGTCAATTGAACAAATTGTCTGATGTATTGTTGCAAAGAAGGGCAGCAATAGCGGCTGCAAGTGCCTAATATTTAAAATGAAAAATAGGATGCCATCAAATTATATGTGAAGACAGTTCAGTGTGTGATTTCAGACTAAATTTTAGCACGACTACACGTGTGTCTAAAATGTGCAGCGAAATGCCAATGGAAATAAGAACAGAGAACAACATTTTTATACCCATGACCGAAGGATGAGAGGTATATTCTTTTTGTCAAAATCGATTTAAGCATGTCCGTCTATCCGTCTATCCGTCTGCTAGTTTGCCCGCCTGGCTGTCCGTTTGTCTGTATAATGTCTGTCTGGAAAGAAGTCAGAAGTTCTTGAACGCCCGTTGGCATTGACAATGGGTCAAATCGATCGAAGCTAAGTGTGCAAACATTTGAACGTATATTCTATGGTTGATGCTGTAGTACCTGTGTACAAAAATGGAAAAACTTGACAACGCCTAGACTATGTTGTGGTGCACCAAAATTTAATTTTCTTTCAAGACCTTTATAAAGCTGTGAAGCAAGTTTCAAAACCTTCATAAAGTATATAAATTCTTGGCCAGTTTCAAGTTCGAAATACACCTAAACATGTCAGCCTTTTCGTCTGTCTATCTCTTCGTCTGCCCAACTATGCAGGATCCGTGACAAAAATTAAGATATCGCTTACAAGTTTGCAAAGGAATTTGAAAATGACACAAAATTTTCAGACAACACGCCTACAACGCCTACACGTTTACATAACAAAAGCTTTAAACATCTTTGTTTTCCGTGTTTTTGGCTTGTTACTCACGCACAAAGCACAACACATACAATAGTTCACGATTTTAATATTAAGTAAAAGCATCATACAAGAGATTTGATCTTTTAAAGATTATAGATTCGCTAATATGCGGGATCACTTGGCCTGAGCGCAAACCAATAACTAGATCCAAGGCAAATACATTATAGTTTGCTTGGAACTATCGGACTATCAGTCATAATTTTTCTGAGATTATTTCCTTTAACACTTTATAAAATATTAGCCATTTGGAATTTCAACTTTTTGAATTTTTATTACGTTAACAAAAATTAAAATTTTATTTAATTTTATATAACTGGGGTTAAAATAGCTAAACATAACATTTGAAATGCATTTAAACTCCACATGGCATGCGATTGCGGTTTATATGCAAAACAATACCGAAAAAAAAAGAAAAAAGTAGTTATGGTCGTTGTATGTATTTAAGGAGCTTGCATTCGACCATTAGCAGATTAGTGTGAAATTCAATATTAGTGCATAACGAAACGCGCTTAACACCAACAATAACAGCAAATCATAAGTTTCATTAAGACAAGTTTTCTTCACTTGTTTTTAGCTGATTTTGTTTTGTTTTGGTTTTCATCATATTTTATGACTTTGCAATGTACTGCAATTAGCACAGATTTGCTAGAGTGCTGATGTTGATGTTGATGGTGATTGTGTTGCATGCAACGATCACTGAACATTTCTCACCAACTCTCTGCTACCATTATACACTATATGTAAAGATGAAAATGTATTTTTCCATCTTTCTTTTTTCTTTTTTTTTTTTTCTTTAATAATTTTTGTCTTTCATAATTTTTATGCACTGAACCATAAAATTTCAAATTTCATCTTATTAACATCAAAAACGAAACCCGCTCCCAACCGAAAATACTAAACTGAATATCGAATTGTCCGCTTAATAGGTGACAGAAAACGAAAATTTAATCAGTTGCTTGTCTTTAATTATCTCTTCACTTCACCTATTTATTATCTATCTATTTTCTATCTTAAGAAAGTTAGCTACTTTACTGACAGATAAATCGTTTCGGGTTTTTTTTTTTTGTCCCATAATCACTTAGTTACTCATCTACTTTACATATGTTCTATGCGCATATTTAATTAATCCCTCTGTGTTAATAAATGTTAACCAACTGTCAATGGCGTGGTTATTGCGCAAGCCCCACACTTACTCTTTCCAAAAATTCAAGCTTCTTATCAAATACAGTTAACAAAAAGTGCCCGTTAGAATTCGTATAAAGGCATGCGGTAAGACCCCACCTTTAATATTATATATAAACAGTCCAGGTGTAGTAATTATGCCTGAACTTTTGCAAATGCTCTCAATACGCGAAAGTGTCCTTTGTCCGTCCCTTTCCTTGTTACAAATATGTATGCAGTCTACCCTCTACCCTTCAATGATTAACAAATTTTCATACCTTACACCACTTGTGGCACAAGGGTGGCTTAACTTTGTGCGATTGTATGCAATAGATCCACCACTTTACACGACCGCAATTTGATCTAACAGCTGAAAATGTTTCGGATCGGACTACGTATTCGTTTCCCACTTTCCATGTACGGGCTTATTTTCAAATTCCTTGCATGACCACCATTGTAGGGTGCGGTGTAGGTAGGGTATTAAATGAAGGGCCACGCCCCACTATAGACTTTTTACTTGTTTTTCTTTCTTGTTTAAATAATATCGCGACAGTTGGAATACCCCGTTATTATCCACGACAGTCGATAATTATTATTTGACCGAGAGTCAAATACGAAAAAGCCGCAAAGAGAAAAAGGAAAAAAAATAACAAGGCTCTGATAAACCAAAGGATCGCTTTGAAGAAGCAAAGGATCGCTTTGAAGAAGCAAAGGATCGCTTTTGATCCCTAGAAATTGTCCAAGAAATTCACGACTAAATTCATTACAATTTCAATGAATTCGATCAAAAAGTTATTTTTAGAAAATAGTTAAAGAATGTAAGTTAATTATTGGGAATTAGCGTTTTCTTCTTCTTTTTCTATTAGCCTTTGTAAACTCTCTTTAGATGATTTTGGTTTTGAGAACGACGCCATTTAAAATTTTCTAAATTTAACTTTTGCTTTGTTTTAAACATAGTGTTGGTGGTGTTAATTTTTTTGTGGTGAATTTTCCTAAAACCCACAAAATATTAATAAAAAAAAAAAAAAAAAAAAAACAACGATAAAAAAAAAGAAACTGACCATCATTATTGCTAAGGCATTTATGCAATTCTGCTTGTTGATGCCATAAAACCACCTGTTGTTCAATATATTAGAAGAAAAAGAAAAAAAAAAAAAAAAACAAACATATATTTATATTGAAACAAATATGCGCACTTGGACCCGAATCTCGAGTACCCGATCTTTGCATGAGGTAAATACATTGAAATTCTTAACTGATGTAATTAAGTTCTGAGTGTTGTTGCATTCGAATGCATTTTTTTTTTTTTTTTTTTTTAGTTTAAAATATCCTTTGTTAAGCATAGGTCGTACAATCGCAAAGCTCTTTGCATTTTTGCATGAACGAGTAGTTGGTGATCATTGGGTAATAAAAAATATTCTTTTTATCGTTTTAGAATCCGTATTGATATAATAAAGTATATAATGCAGTTCTCATTTTCGAAAGCATATCAAACGATTCAAGAAAATTAATATTTTTTCGCATTTGTTGGCGATGCTGGCAGATGGAGCGAGCAAAAAACAAAACATGTAAATTTTTGCAATTTAGTTTGGGGTGAAGAGAGAAGTGTTTCGACAAATAATTTCAAATCATTAGCAACAAGTAAAACAGGCACAGGCAGACGGAATGAAAGACAGACAAACAGACAAACAGACAGAGAGATAGACATAAACTTAAAGACCATATAGCCTAGCAAAGGGGCAGCAGCAATCGGGCAGCAACAACAACAACAGCGACAGCAGCAGCAGCAGCAGCAGCAGCAGAAGCAACACAAAATGAAGAAAAACTAATTTATTAAGAGTTGCCAGCGTATTTAATGGCAACCGTAAATCTTATGAGTGTGTGGCAGACTGGGAGGCATGCCGCTATGTATGTAGCAAAAAACCAAAATAATAAACAAAAAAAAAAAAACAAAAAACACAAAAAAAAGCCAAGTACATCCATATGCGAATGTTACGTACGTTTTGTAAACACAGACGAAACAACAGTAACAACAACAACAGCGAATACGTATAATAACTACCTCTAGTATGCCTTACTCTGTTGCTATAGTTGACAATCATCTGGCCATTAACGCGCTAAACAACGGCCGTTCGGTCGGTCATAAGACCATGGAAGCCCAGTATGTATGCGTTCATATCACACAACTGTATCTACAAAATCATGATAGCCATACAGTACCGGCCAATAAATGTGGGGTTTATACCTATACACTACTACTACGCACGTACACAAAAACACACACCTATATAACTATGTAATTGATAGTTTTTTTGCGTTTTTAGTGTTTTCACACAAAATGCTATTTCTCACTTTGTGTAAAATGTTTTTGCCGATTTTCTTTTCCTTTTTTTTTTTTTTTTGTATATATTTTTCTAAAACACTTAAAAGAAGAAAAAGAAAACTATCAGTGAGTTTCAAATATTTAGTTACGTTAAAATGACGTTGAAATTGTGTGTAGTTCATAAGCTCTGATATACATGTATGCCAGCGCGCGTGTATGCGATTTTTGTATTTGTACATATGTATGTGTATGGGTGTGTTTGGATATGCTTGTATATATGCGTTTCGTATAATATGATTTCTAGTTTTTTTTTATTTTTTATTTCTTTTCAAGTATTCGCTCTTTATACATGTTTATACGTTCATTTAGCATTAGCTGAAATTGTTTTTGCGAACGTTTGTATTTGTGCTTTTGCTATGTTCGCATCAATATTTTGATTGACCAATAAACTTGTAGCTTCATACATTTCAGGCTTTAGACAAACTAGAAAAACCAAATCAAACGCATACACAAACACAAACACATATATTTGCTTAAAATTATAAGCTATGCTACGGCTATGTTAGTATGATCGGGGCTCGCGTTACTGTTGTTGTTATTTTATTATATTATATTTATAATGGTCCGGCATTTACTAAAGCTAACTGTGCAATATTCAAAAACCACTAATTTTACAACAACAATCCACAATTTTATCATATATGCATACATGTGTTCGTGTTTAGATATCCATTATATATATATATATATATATATATATATATATATTTATATGAACACATACGCTGCTGCTACTCTAAGGCTCTCTTTCATATACACGTACACATCCGTGTGCTTGTGTTAATTGTAGTTAACTGTATTTTGTTTGTTGGTGCACTGTTTGTTTTTTTTTTTTTTTGTTATTTGTAGAGGTAGGGGCGTTGATATTTTCAAGTTTCGTTTCTTTTCGTTTCTTCTTTTTTTTTGTTTATTTTGTTTTTTTGCTCTTTTTCAATTTGCGCAATATAAACCGCATTCAGTTTAGTATTTAATAGCGCACCATGTAACTGAGCTAATGAAATACACACACACAGACACACACACACACGCGCGCGCGCGCACACACATTCAAATGTACACATGAATTGACGACAATTAAAAATTCAATCAGAGTTTTGTTTTACTAAAATGATGAGAGATGTTAGTGAACACATAACCATCGCCGTCAGCTATAAAATTTCAAAATTATTGTTCACGTTAGAAAAGAAAATAATCTTTCAATATTCTCCCCCTACACACACACAAAGGTAAATAAAGAGAGAGAGGGAAAGATAGAGAGAGACATAGACCGGCGGCACAAAGAGTGAGATAGAAAATATTCTTTCTCCATCATAGTAAATAATTTTTAATATTATCTTTAAGCTGCTACTTAATCTTCATTAATTCAAATGTAATTTATTTCGCTGTTTATTTACAAAGATTAGAAAAATTTCTCAAATATTTTAATATCAACTTTTCATTAACGTTAAAATGAAGATTGCATTTAAAAGCACCATCGAGCTGTGCTGTTCGCAATGTATTTCGATTGTCATTACATCTCCGAATGATTTGTTTATTTGTACTGGTAGTCAGTCATATTTAATATAATATTAAAGTAAATTTCATCATTTAATGGGACAAATCAATGCATCTTATAATCCCTTTTCAATTAATTTTTTAGAGCTATTTGCCGATCACCTACAAGTCAAAATTAAGGTTTAACGGAATGCTTCTAACTCTGCATATTCAAAGAGATAACAGCGTACATTTTGGTCTCTATAGTTATTGATGCAGTTACTTCTCAAGACGTCGCTTTCAATAATATTTGCTTTATCCATATCCTTCTTTTTTCAATTAATCGAAGGGCTGACGCCGACACTGTAAAAGCCTAAAGTGGGCAAAGAGAAGTAAGTTTGCTTGAAAACTTTTTTTTAAACCGAACATAATTATTGAAATTCTCTCTAGCAGTAAGTCTTTAGGAAAGTTGCCGCTACCGATAACTCGCAACAGATCGAAATCGTTTAAAGAAAATTAAGCTTTCATATCTATTTCAATTTCTTCCCGCAACATACATATGTATACGACTAGTAGTAGTAGTAGTAGTAGTAGTAGTAGTAGTAGTAGTAGTAGTAGTAGTAGTAGTAGATTCATATCATTTCATGCTTTTGATGACCTCGCGATGCATGAGCGAATGGTCGGATTAACATGTTGGCAATTAAGGCAAAATTCTGTAGAGTTATCTATCGTCAGTAGCTGTGGCTATCAATAGCTCAATATCTCAAGTGGTAGAGATGCTCTTCCTCTTACTTTTTATGCACACACAGTTTACACTTTACATACTTGAACCATAGACATTTCAGAATCAAAACACAATCTTGGCTACAAGGGTAGTAAGCAAGCGTCTGTTGAAACGTTCGTCTTTCAATATGTGTGACCATTGACGAGATACAATTTAAGTCATTGACGTTTTACATAATAATTATAAAAGTTTGTATATAAATTAGATTCGCAGCATCGGATTAAAAATTTACACTACCGTTGAGTGTGTTTACAAAATTCAAGCCATAGAACTTACATACAGAGTTCGAGGAACTTATGTCCTGACAATAATTGCTTTTCGAAACCTTCGGTTCGTCCTTTCAACTTCTTTCTTCGAATATTATTAATCAGCTCACTCGGCTTGAGTAATTGCTTTGCTTATAAACTTTTCAACCAAATAACGAAAGCCAAGCCATTCCCTTAATCGAGAATTTTTTTTAAACCTTTAACATGTCGGATGCCATCTTTGAGCACGAAACTCTTGTTAGTCTTTTGGTTAATCGACCGCTGGCGGGTAGAGCGACGAAAAAATACATTTTCTTTTCTTACTTTCCTAACATTTCGAAACATTTCGTTTTCAACGTAATCAAAGCGAGATTTACGACGCTCGTTAATTTGAAGCGTTTTTGAATTGAAGCTTAAAAATTCTGCATAAAGAAGTGGCTAGAAGTGGATCTTATACCTATTTCCACGGAAGCCCGTAACTTTGTGTGCAAATTTTGTGAGTTGTCATAGCCGCAAAACTGAAGATACGAAGCTGAAAATTGGTTTGGCACAGACATTCCTTGATCCACGCATATGATCATCGTCGGTTTTGCGCAGACTTGAAGCGTATCGTATCATATTGTCCGCCTTATTAATAAACCAACCAAAAAAATATGACTGTTGCACCGAACATTTGGATAGCAATTTTTACAACAATGGTCGGTTTTTATACACCTTACACCACTTGTGGTACAAATGTATATCAAGTTTGTGCTTATGTATGCAACACCCAGAAGGACTTGGGGGAGGGGACCCACCTTTTATGATATCGACCGATTCAGAATCATTTTCTGAATCGATCTAAGCTTGTCTGTCCGTCTGTTCGTCTCCTTTTCTTCTGTTCATCCTACACGCCGCAATATTTGAGATATATTGATGAAATTTGGTGCACTAACGTTTTTGGGCTCAAGGATGAAGGCTATTAAAAATGGTTCAAAACGGAGCATTTCTTCAACCATTTCCCATATAACTAACATCTTATTTCGAAAGGTCATTATACAAATAACTGTAGCTTGGTGTAGAGTGTTTAACAGTAGCTCATGGCCCACTATTGTGTTTTTACTTGCTTGAAGCTGTTTCAGTTTCTTGTACAGTGGGCACATGTATGTGCGCAGATCACACACTCGTGTGCTAAGATCATATTGTAAACCCGTCAAGGGATGTTTATGGAAAATTTAGCCGCCTAAGCAAAACAACCGCAAATCTAGCATTAAGAAGTTCTAATGTAGATTTATGCAGTCTTAACGGAACTGTCATAAGGAGCAATGGCGTCGGGTGAAGACTATCTTTTATTTTTGGAAATATTTGATTGTTTAATAAATATTTTTTTTTTTTTTTTTTTCTAATATATTTATATATATTTGTATATATATTCCCAACTTAATACTTAAAAATCATTCATCCAAGTAAAGTTTTTTTTAAGTTTAAAGTTTAAGGTTTTTTTTTCTTGCTTTGCGTTACGTTTATTTGTTTTTTTGATTGTTGAAGATAGAGCTGTACCCGCAGCTGGCACCCAGAGCTCAATTTTATTTTTTCAACAATATATTAAATAATAAAGACACGCAGAATAAGCAAATTTTATAAAATACAAATTAAAAAAAATAAATAAATAAATAAATAAATAATAAAAGGAGTAAGAAAATTATATTCAACTGCGACAGAATCTTTTATACCCATCACCGTCATTCTAAAAAATAATAAAATGAAGTAGAAGCTAAATTTTCACACTCTATAATACTGGATGGGCGTGACTGATTTTTTCAGTCACAAAAAAAAAGTTGAAATTTATATCGTGTTTCCGTTGTAGGTTATGAGTAACGAGCAAAAAAGGCGGAAAGCAAAGTTGTTTCCAACTTTTGTTACGTAGGCGTGTGGGCTCTTTAGCCGTGCTCTTTTTGACGATTTGGGTCGGTTTCTCTTACGAATTCGTAGGCGATATCTTCATTTTTGGGAACGAGAGAATTTTTACCGCAGATACCAGGGTTATGATTAGATGCATGCCGAATTGGAGACTGGTCAAGAATTTATATACCTTATGGAATTTTCGATGCTTGCCTCTGTACGTTACTAAGGTTTTGACAAAAGAACTAAATTTTCCTACACTATAATATTGGGTGGGGTTTTTCATTTTTATACAGATAGTATAGCATCGTCCATAGAATATAAGTTCAGATTTGTATAGATTTATCGGCTGTTGTTGATGAGTAATGCGAAATCAACCAATTTTTCTTTTCTTTTGAAAAACACAGGTGTTCTCACTTAACATAGCGCTGTATGCGTATCCTTCCACCGATTTGGATCATTGTCCCCACCAACCTGTGCGCAGGAACTTCCAATGTTTTCGCCAAATTTGAAGTCAATAGCTTAGAACAAACATTACGTACATGGGCAGACGGATATGCTTAAAGCGATTCAGAATTGAATGTTGCTCAAAAATATATATGCGTTGTGGGGTCTTTGAAGCTTCCTTCCGAGTGTTGCAAACGTTTTGACAAAATGAGTATACCTCCATTGATCCTTTAGTGAGGAGTATAACAAACTTTCTTCGTTGGAGAAGAATGAAAAAAATTAAATTGACGGATTTTTTTGATGTGGCATTCACTGACAGTACACAGAAACGATGTTCTGGATCAAGCTTCTAAATGGATGATAACATCAAAATCCTGAAGTGAACTATTGCCACGGAGAAGATTCTCTCGTATATAAAAAAGTTGAAAATATTCAAAAAAAATTTAAACTTCAGTTAGTTACTTTAACAAAGAGTAGAGGAACTGGAATTGTCCGCTGGCAAATAAACATTTTATTATCACTGTTCGTAAAACATCATAATTTTTTCCATATTAACCAAAAAATGATGGGCATGAAATGGTCATCGACAACATAAAATCTATGAAGAATGCAAAGTTAATTAAACTTAAGCTGACAAAAATTGTGTAGCAAAAGTAAGTCGTCGTGATTGATTCAAGTCATCTTTACATAGATATATAACTGAGCCGATGTCGAAAGTTTCGTTAAGCTCTTAATCGATCTAAACTGATCTGAAAAAACGAAACGTTAAAGCGTTCGTACTTATCGGTAAGAGATGTACTCTCCTCCTGTTAATACGAATCGCATAATCTGGATTGCAGCTGCAAACTCATAATCTCATGACGATCCGAACGTATTGTTCGTTAAAAGTTCTTTAAAAGGCTACCATAGCTACTACTACTACTACTACTACTACTACTACTACTACTACTACTACTACTACTACTACTACTACTATTACTGCTATCACTGCTACAGCCAATTAATGCGTAGTAGCTAAGTAATCCCTTACTCCCATCACTAACGTAATGACTTGCCTTAGACGTGCTGAAAAAAAGGGCCACACGTCAATAATAAACATATGTAAAGCATCAGAAATAATAAAGATATGCTTGGGATAAATAAATGATCAATTAGGTGAACCCATTAAATAGGTAAAGTATTTTAAAGCGGCGAACGTGTCGGTTTGTCAACCGGCGCTTAGAAGCTTTATTTGAAAATCACTTCTAGAACGTTTATTTTAAAATCGCAGGTCAAAATCGTTGCAACATCAAGAATATTTGCTAGTGAAAAAAGAACACTCTTAGGTAGCTGTAAATTGAAAAAAAAAATATTTGGTCGTAACCGAATCCCTTACACCCACCACCATTACCCTAAAAAAGACAAAAAAAAAATAAAAGAAGTAAATTTTCACGCTGTAATGTTGAGTGCACGCAGCTTATTTTTGCTTATTTCTAAAATGATGAATGAATTTTCATCGCATAAGCCTGTGGGCATTGTTGGCGAGTCTTTTTAAAAATTAGGTCACTTCCAAATTGCTTTGCAAATTTGTAGACGATATCTTTGGTTTTGCGAACGGGAGAATGCTCGCCACACAGTTGGGCAGACGAACAGATGGACAGACGAGCAGACGCACATACTTAAATCCATTTATGATTTGATGCTCATGAAAATATATATAATTGGCGGCGTCCCAGAAGCTTCCTTTCGGGCGTTGCCAACGTTTTGAGAAAATGAATACATCCCTATCCTGCGTTGATGGGCATAAAAATGTATATATCGCCATTCTTTGATGATGGGTATAAAAAGTCCCGAACGATAACAGCAGATGTCTGAAGAAACTTAATTCGGAAATCACTTACAAAGCAGTAAAGTTAAGTTTTGCCGTAGCGGAGCTCAACACCTGTGACTGCTGACAACAAAACAACAAAAGTATGCTGAAAAGTGATAGGAAGGAAATGAAGGAAAAATCTCCGACTACTAGAAACCGTCCGTATCGAATAAGCCAGCTGAAGCAACCGAAAGTACCTATGAAGAAAATTCATAGAAAATCATTTGAAAATTGCTAAGCTAAGCGGAAATATAATATAAATAATAAAGTTCGATGCTGGACACGTCATACGAAAAAAAGGAACATTTGCATGGATTTTATGCATTAATAGAAAATTACCTGTTGATGAAATTTAAAAATAGAAAATGAAATGAAAGTCACTCTAGAATCAATTAGAAAAGCATTTAAAATGGCGGAGAAGTCTTAGAAAGGAAACAACGCGGAAAGGATAAAACGAAGAAAAGCTACGTCAACCGCGGAACCACATCCGCTTATTGATAATTCATCAAAGGGCAAAAGTGAGTTTAACGAATAGCTTTGTTAATAATATTTTCATTTAAAGAATTTGTTTGTTAAAGGGCAAAACCCGGTCACCTTTGGCTTACTATAATGAACGCGGCACTACTTACGAACTTGGCACTTACTTCCACTACGTCATAATTATTACAAATTTCCCGCCTATCCCTCTTACTTGCCTACGCCACATAAACTAAAATTCGAACAATCAAAAGACGGATATCAAAGCTGGTGTCCTTTATTTTTCTTGTTCTACTTCTGTGATAATTTGATATCAAAAATCGTTGTTTGTGTCTGTGTGCAATTCCTTTCGGGTACAAGCAAACATTGTAAACCCTATTTCTAACCTATTAAGTCAATAAAAGCCGATCTTTCTCAATGTATGGTTTTTATTAATATTTCGCTTTTGCGCATTCTCTGAAATATTGTAACTGACCAACTGTAACAACCAGAGTTCTTCTATTCGAGTTTCTTTATTGTTTACGGAACTCTTAAGACCTCTTTTTGTGAGGTTTTCCATGTTCGTGTTTCATAAAATGTTGAGCTGTGATTATGAGCTTACTGGTATTACTGTCTGTGTATAAGTGTTCCCTTGGCTGCAAAGAGGAAGCTAGCGACGTTAAACTTGACAGAAACTTTGGGAATTCTTGCACGGAGTTCGGTATAGATCGGTCAAAGGGCAGATCCACAGCGACCTGTAAATTGACAACATCTCGTCTTTCGAAAAGGAGGAAAAAATTTTTTATTTTTGCTCATTACTCACAAACTAGATCAGATAAAGCTATAAAATTTTAAAGGTATACCTTACAACAATCGATATATATCGGCCACGCCCATCCAATTTTGTGATGCATAAATTTTTTTTTTTAAACATTATAACGCACACAAACAACGTTGAAAAACTTCATGAAATATATACATTCTTCACCAGTGTCAAATTCGTAATACACCTAAGCATGTCCATCTGTCCGTCTGACAAAAATGGAGGATAGCCAACGAATTTGCAAAAGAATTTGAAAATGCGGGCCAAACTAGCAAAACTAAGAATATTTTCACTTTCCGTGTTTCCGTCTCGTTACTCATAATTCACTTTCATCCTCCACTTTTATTCTATAAAAATGGAAAAATCAGCCACGCCCGCCCATCATTGTATAGTATAAAAATTAATTTTTTTCCTTTTTTCAGTCTTTTATATGATAACGGTGCTGCGTATAAGAGATTTGGTCACAGCCGAATACCATTTTCTAAGTTATTGGTGTTAGTAGTTGATTGGTTTAAATCACAGTGCAACCAACCAAACACTTTTACCCTTGCCACCAAGCATGTATGGTAAATAGCACCATTAGTCTGACAAACGAACCGTTTAAAAACTTAATAATAATAATAAAATAATAATGTTTTTTTTTTTTAAATTAAAAAATCAATTATGAAAAATTATTACTTTTGCCCGTTTCCTGCCAACACAACAATATTTAGCAGCATTGTTAAGTTAATTGTTAAAAATGAAAAGAGAAAAATTAAAACACATTGTTAAGAACAAATAGGTAATTAGTAGACATTTTCTAAAGGGTTCTGTGCAACAATAAAAAATGTCATTGTTTTAAATGTTGTAATTAAAAATAAAAACAAAACCATATAAACGAATCTTGAATACCCGCCAGCCAATATATTATATAATATATTTATTATCTAAATAACTCCGATCAATACTCGTATAATGTTCTAGATCATTATTTTATTGAAAAAAATCAAAGAAAAAAAAAAATATTGAAAATTGATTTGTTTAGCTTAAAACAAATGCCAAGTAGATGATGTTCCTTTTCAAGCTTGTTCTGCCTTATGATTTGACTTTTACCGTCTTGCCCTAGATACCCCAGATAGGGCTTGATAAACTTAACTTGAAAACGTTCAAGCCAACCTAATATGATATTAATTTTTTTCTCGGAAGATTGCAAATTGAATGCCGAAATGAACATACTGCTTAGATGTGAAAGTTGAATAAAAAAACGAAAAACGAAAAACAAAAACAAAAACAAAAGAGGATATAATATGTATATTGTCAACTTAATGCTTGCAAATGCATGTGTAACTAATGAAAAAGACAATTAGCGAAGATCATTAAATTATTATCATTTATCTGAATTACTAATTATGTTTATTATCACAAGAGATTTATAATGGTTGCCTTATACTCTAACCTTTAACAATTAATCAGTTTAATTAAGTGACATTGTCTGACTAACTACACGATAACTACAAATATGACAAATTATCAAAGAATTTCGTATAAAATTGGAAGCATTTTGATTATAGCGATCGTAAGGGTATATTTTATATTTCTAACGTGCAGTCAAGATAAATTGGTATTTAATCAGCAAAGACATCATCTACCAACTCCCTTAACAGAGCTCGGTTAAGTGTTTGGGATTTGGATATGATCGGACTTGGAAGCCTAGTCCGCTGTAACGTATTAATTAAATATGTTATACAATGATGTAAATTGTTGATCTACGAACCTAACGCATGTTTTCCGGCCTGGCTCGTCGGATGGGTTGGGTAAATATTTATATTAGGTTCGTGATAGTTTAACTGTTTCGCTACACCTGTCTCATTATTTTAAAATAACATGCTTACTGAAAATTTTGAATTTGAAATATTTTACAAAAAAATTTATAATTGTGCCCTGTCCATTCTGCCTATCCCTCACCCCTCAGTCACACCCCCCCAAGAAGTCTCACCAGTTTTCAGGCATTTCAATTGTAATACATATTTATTGTAGATTTAAAAGGAAATTAGGTAAAATAACAACAGAAACAAATCGTATTCAGCTAAGAAAAAAATTTATACATGGACAAATTTTTGTTTTTTTTTTAAATCTAAAAAAAATCAAGACATTTGTTTTTTAAGGATTAAGAAGAAGTTAACTTACCACATTTACCAACGTCGATGCGCATCGTCGCCGCTGAACGATATAATCAACATTACAGAAATAATTTTTTTACAAAAAAAAATTAAGGAAAATTATATACAAAAAAACAACAAAAAAAAAGGTCGTCACTCCGGATCGCAAACACCTTGTTTAACTTTTTGGGTTCAGTCTCTATATTTTTTTTTTTTTTTTTTTCTTTGGCTGGTATCCCCCTTTTTTTGCGCCTTAAGTTTCCTTTTCTGCTACTCCATGGGTAATAAAAAAACAGAGCGAAATGCACATTCGCGTTGAATGTATTTATATATAATTTTTATGCGATCCTTCTTCATTTTTTCCCGATTTTCAGTTTGTTTCTCTTTCATTATGTTTTCCAAAATAGCCGGGCGAAATGCAACTTCGTGTTTAAAGCCTTTTTATATCATTTTATGCGATTTTTCCCTTTTTAAAATTTTTTTAAAGCAATCCAAAATTTTCTTAATTTCAATGAAAATCACTTCTGTTCGGAAAACACATTAAAAAACACATAAAAAAAAAGCTTTTTTCCCCCTTTTATACTTTTTTTTTAAAAAAAAAAATTTTTTTTTCCCCCTTTTTTTTTTTTTTTTTTTTTTTTTTTTTGACAAATAAAAGCTTTTTCTTTTATGTTATATATATATATTTTTTTTTCTTTTTTTTTTTTTAATCTCCTATAGCGTATATTACACCGTCTAAATTAGGAAACGAAAAATATTTCTGTCACATCTCATGAATCTATATGAAAGGCATCTCTCAAGCAAGCTAAACAACTTCAAATTCTGTTGTGTGCACTGATATGTAATTTTAAAAAATTTGGTAAAAATATTTAAGAAAATCAGAATTTGAATTTATTTGAATTGTCTGAAAGGTACTTTTATATAGACATGGACATGGTGCGTTCACAAAAATATTTCACGTCCTGTAGCTTGCAGGTACAATCATATCGTAATGTTAACCCCTTAACAGAACGTTTACAGGACAGCATAATAGAGTTAGTAGGTGGTGGGTGTCTTTGCTACTTAAATTCGAATTTCTTTTCACATCTTTGCGTCTTTAACCCAAACAGTTTAGTAATATCTGTCTATCTGGTTAATACGTCTGTTCAAATTACGTTTGCAGGATTTCTCAAAAGCAAGCGCAGCTCTGGCTTTCTTCTCTTCACTTCCATCGTATTAAATACAATTTGTATATAATTAAGTCCACCGACTCATATAATAAGAATAATAATAAACTATTTCTTAAATTATTTCTTAAGAAACTTCGAAAGTGAAGTAAATTCGCCCTAGAATTCGTTCACTACAGCTATAAAACCTATATACGTGCATTGGGCATAGTATCTGAATATGATTTTTATACGCATCAGTGAAGGATGCGGAAATAAAACATTTTGTCAAGACGAATGAAACTTCAGGTAGGGCAAATATATTAGGGGGGCCCATAACTAATCAATTATTTTCGCAAGATAACATTTCTCATTAGTCCTGCGGCAACGAGACAAGTGTAAGCATACTTTTGTTTGGTGTTATTCTTCAACCAGTTTGTTAGTAATTTATTCCCAGCAATATAAATTTTTTTTGTAGCCCTGTATTAAAATGGCGGACTTTGTACCTTCTGAGAGCCATATTCGTAATTGTGTACTTTTCCATTTTAACGCCGGTTTAAGTGCCACGGAAACAACAAGCAAAATTTGCGACATATATGGAGATGTGTTGAAGGTCAACAAGTGTCAACGTTGGTTCAGAAGATTTGCTGCAAGTGATTATGACCTGTCAGATAAGCGTCGAACGGGACGCCCAAGTCAATTCGATGACGACGCATTAAAATCTCTAGTGGAGTCCGATCCAAGGTTATCCATATAGGAACTATGAAGAAGCCTTGGATCTACCTGGTCCACCGTACAAAGGCATTTAAAAGAAATTGGCAAAGTACATAGACAAGGTAAATGGATTCCACACCTGTTGTCTGAGGCCAATAAAGATCTTCGGCAAACAATTTGTAATTCTATGCTCATCAGACTAAGCAGAGATCCATTTTTGTCTAGGATCGTAACTGGAGATGAAAAATGGATCCTTTATAATAACATAAAGTGATCGAAACAATGGTTGTCTGCAAACGGGAGACCTCTTCCAACCCCTAAACCAACCCTATTTCTGAGGAAAGTGTTATTGTGTATTTGGTGGGATTGTTCCGGTATAGGGCATTACGAATTATTGAAACCTGGGGAAACAGTTACTGCTGACCTGTATTGTCAACAATTACAACGGTTACAGTCCGCACTCATAAAAAAAAGACCAGCTTTAGTGAACAGAAAAGGTGCGGTATTCTACCGCACCCTCCATGCTCTCCAGATCTCGCACCGTCAGATTACCATCTGTTCAGGTCACTTGAGCATTCGTTACGAAATAAAAATTTTAATTTCTTATCCGATGTCCAAACCCACCTTGAGTTATATTTTAGGCCACGCCCATCTTCCCCCCCCCCCACACTTTTTCAAGAGGGGGGTTGAACTTTTGCAGGAACGATGGCAACAAGTCATCGCAAACGACGGTGATTACATAAACGATTAAAAAATAAAAATGTCATGTCAAAAAAACATTTTGTCTATGAATGCAAACTAATTGATTAGTTATGGGTCCCCCTAATATATATGTATGTGTACATATTCTTGATCATTATTGAATTCTAAATATATATGTATGTGTACATATTCTTGATCATTATTGAATTCTGAATCGTCTGACCGTCGGACCATCTGCCCATCATCAGCTTCAAATAAGGGAAAAACTATAGAAGTTCTTACAGGTTAGTATTAACAATAGGCGAAAACAGGCAACGGACACACCGTTCGTTCAATATACGCTGAAAGCGTCTCTATTTCAAACTTTCTCTTATTCTAGAAAGAGAAAATTAACATAAACTGTTTATATTTTTCTCTTACATGTTGCTCAATGTCTACGGTGTGCGTAGGAAAAGAAAATCTACGATTAAAAAACTCGGAATGAAAGCATCTACATTTTCAAAAGCAAAGGAAAAAATTGGGTTTATTATCAATTACCTTTTAGGGGTGTGTCTTACAGCGACTGCCAACTCACTTTTGTAGAATATCGAAATTCCGCTTTTCTTCGCTTTTTTATTTTTCTCTTTTTAGGCGTTTTCAAGACAATAGTGGTAAAGGTATAAAAAATCTGATCACAGCTTAATAAAATTTTCTTTAAAATAAAAACAAATATAAACGTTACAGCCAGGCAAGTTCGACCATTAGATGCCCTACACCACTTCTTCTAAGACAATAAATCATTCATTCATATTCGTAATGGGACAGCAACAATCATACATTATTTTTATGTAAAGACATACTTTGCATAAAAATTCCTCATATTGGAGAATGCTTAAAATATCAAAATTTAGCAAACTTAATATCCTTGTCGAAGATTTCATTATTATATCCATCATCAAAGAATAGGGGGTATATTCAGTTTATGAAAACCTTTGCAACGCCCGGAACCAAGCTTCACCATAAGGTATATATCAATTTAAGCATATCCGTCTGTCCGTCTGGCTGTCTACCCCTATGTGCATTGCCTGTTGTGAACACTCTCCGCTTACAAAGTTGGAAAAGAATTCGAAAATGAGCCAAATTTTTTCAAGAACACGCCTACAACGCCCACATGTCTATGTGAACACCATTGTTTTTCGCGTGCTTTGCTTGTTACTCAGAAAGTGCAACACGTGCAGCATATAAATTTGTACTTTTATTCTAAAAATACAAAACTTCAACCATACCCACGCGTCAATATTATAGAGTATGAAAATTTAGGTCTCTCCCTTTTTTTTGGGTCACGGTGATGGATAAAAGATTCAAGAGAAACAATTTTTTCTTCTTAACGTTTAAATATATGATTAATAACTTTCTCGAATATTGTCATTCTATTGGACTGATCGATCAGCTTAATTCGAGTTTTGGTGGACAATGGAATACGTTGTAAATCATATATATATTTAATGAATATAATCAAGATCGTAGTTGGTGATGGGTTTGAAATTTGTTGTCAAATGAATGAATCAAAATTGTATGACTTATTGCGAGGCATGAGTACAATTATCTTACATTTTTAATAATGCGCGCACATGCATTCGAGCGGCTATGTACGCCTGCTATGCTTTCGGTATAACTTGATGAAAATAATGGTCACGAAAGAATAATTTTGGAGAACGGGAGGAGAGACTATTGGTCAAAGATGAGTTTTGCTCGTGTGCGCTTTTCTTAATCGCAAAAAAAAAAAATATTTTAAGTGATCTTTTAATTTGAACTACTCTCGTAACAAAAAAAAAAAAGAAAAAAAAAGAGATCTTGACACCATAACTAAAGATAGATATATGATTTAATGTTATTTAAAATCCGTATTTATTGTACTTTGGGTAAATCGTACTGATCGAGCAAAACTCCTCTGTAGTTTTACAATTTATTGTTCTTTAAATATCTCAACACCATCATACCATAAATATTAACCACCTTCACCTTATTAACCTCATTTAATCGACAAGTATTCAATAAAATACAAAAAAATAAAAAGACGAAGAAATTCTCTTTAAAAAACTTGGAAAAAGCTCACCAATAGAATAACATCTTGGAAAACATTTAATAGCTCTGACATCTGACACACACGGAGTGTGGAGAGCAATAGTAATTGAAGACAAAAAAAAAGAAAAAAAAAACAGAAAGAGGAAGAGGAAGAGGAAAAACTATAATTTCCAATACCAGTAGCTAATAATTGTACCTGGAAAAAATTCAAGAAAACAACAAAAGCAATAGCAATAGCAATAGCTACGGCATTAGCAACAGCAACTACAGTATAACATGCAACATATAGTGAATATCAAATTATGGCAATAAAATGCGTAAAAAAATTCTTTTTATACTTATATAGAGGACTGAAAGGTTGTTTGCATTTGCGATGTTATAAAATCTTAACCTTAAAACTAAATACTTAAGTTAACATAAGATTTGATAGCCTAAAGGCGTATACTTAGAAGACAAAGAGTCTGTAAAGATTACAGCCAGCAAAAAAATAAAAAAAAAAAAAAACGAAAAAGAAAGAAAGAAAAATAAAAGTGTCGTGGCAGCAAACAGTAGCTTTGTCAGTTTGCCATGTTTCTCAGGCAGCACCAAAGCTACCAAAGTGACCCTTAAGTAGTTGCAATGACAATGATAAAGTATAGTTTAGTAATTTATACGGTTCGCTTAAAAAATATCATTTACCCGACAACGGAAAAAATGAAAATACATATATATATATATATATATATTATATATATATATATATATATATATATACATACATATGAAAAAAGTTTGAAAAAGAGCTCAGATCAACAATAACAACAGCAACAACGCCTAAGTGTGGTAAATTAACAAAAGGCTAACAGTTAGATTTAGGCATTAAATTGTAAACACTATGAAAGAAATTACAACAACTTGTGCGACTTCTGCTGCCGTTGCTGCTGCGACTGCTACTGCTGCTTTTGCTCTTGCTATTGCGCGCTGCAGTTACCTATGTCTATTATTTTAACAATAAGCCAACAGGCAGCAGGAAACTGAGAAAAACCACCCATTAGCACAAAAGCCCAAGGCAAAGTCAGAGTGTATCAAACATACAATATATATATATATATATATATATATATATGTATATACATACAAGCATAGACATACATAACAACATAACTAATATTACCGGGAACAAACATTCATACGTTAGCTACGTAGATATGTTACATTATAAACATTGTTAGGTGGTGGTCCAATGGATTATCATGAATTGATCTGTAAAATGTCAAAGCTAAAAGTCTAATGTTTAGACTTAACCCAAACAGTTTATATACTTGCATATGATCATCATCGTTATAGTAATGATGATCGTTCGCTACTGCAATACCTTATGCGTTAGTTGTTTGCCAATTGAATTGCAAAGCAATAGTTTAACAACAAAAACACACACATATATATATGTATATATATATATATATATATTCACATACATATATCAAATACATTAATACTTGCATTGTATACCAAGTGGCACATCTTTCTTTTCACATTACTTATGTACATATATATATATATATATATATATATATATATATATATATATATATATATATATATATATATATATAT
>KK502416.1:1035619-1151352 GCA_000688735.1 Glossina austeni | reverse complement strand
CAATTGTTTTACATATCGATGAATCTATATAAAAGTATCTTTATGATATATATATATATATATATATATATATATATGTATATATATATATATATATATATATATATATATATATATATATGTATATATATATATATATGTATATAAGCAAGTGTATGTATTGCATTTTCTTTCACAATCCCTGACGTAATAGCGTGTGTGTGTGTGTGTGTGTATGTGGCAATTGTGCTGTTTTGGTTTAACTGGAACCATAAACATCACATCAACGGCACAGCAGTAGCAACAGCATCAGCGACAGCTAGTAAACAGTTTTTCCCATGTCCTCCGTAACACACAAATGTTATTTAGGCAGAAAAAATTGCTTTTTATTCATTTTTTTCCGTTTTGTTTTTTTTTCGTACTTTTTTTTTGTCTTTTTGCCAAGATAACAAAAATGTTGGCAGCAATATTGACATTATGAGTGACAGACGATTATTTATTATGTTACCAAGAAAAGCAAATCTATGTTTTTTATTTATTTATTTATTTATTTTTTTTTTTTGGGTTGACAAAAACACGCTCACAGACAAATGCAAGCAATAGAATAACTAACTATATGCGAACTCTATGAAAAATTAAATAAAATTATATTGAAAAAGAGGGGATAAAAGTATTTTAATAATGAATTCAGCAAATTTTCATTTCATTTTTATACAAAAAAGCAATTTTTCAAGTATTTTTATACCCACCGCCGCTCAAGTATGGCGGGGAAGGGTATATTCATTTTGTTTTTTTTTTTTCATAACGTATATAACATCCAAAGGGAAGCTAGCTTCAACGACCCTATATATATAAATATATATATATATATATATTCTTGATCAGCGTAAAATTTTGAATTGATTAAGTGATGTCTGTCAGTCTGTGTACGTGTGTATCTGTGTGTTCTTAGCACTCTCCTGGTTGCGAGTAACAGGCCCGCAGTGGAGCCTAAATTGAACGCATTTCCGTTTTTCCTAACAAAAATTTGAGTTAATTCTATGGTAGGCACCGCGACCTGAGGGATAAATTCTTTCTTAATAATACCAGCGATATGGGTAATAAATAAAAGAACTTGATGAGTAGGAGACGATAAGGTAAGTGCGTTAATACTAAATTAATTGTGGTAGATGTCACGACATGGTAGATGAATCTTCTCTTCAAAATACCGTCAAAATGGCCATTAAATAAAAAGGTTTGCAGATTGAAATGTGAAAGGCTAATTAATTGTAGTGGACGCCACGGCGTGGTAGTTTAATTTTTCTTAACAATAGCTTTTAGTGAAGTAAAAAAAAACAAAGAAACATAAATCGTATTTCTTTCTCTTTTTTATGGCAATAAATAAAAACGTTAGATTTTCATGGCGGAGGGTATGCGAAATTCGGCCTCAGCCGAATATAATTTTCTTACCTGTTTTGTGTACCGTAGCCTTTGTAGCGGAACATGTTTAAACAGAATAAACGAATAATAAGCAATTCAAGATGGGATCGGATCAGCAGGGATCAGTTCTCCGACCTCTGCTATGGGACGTCACTTACAACGGTGTGCTTAGTTTGTCAGTTCCCACTGAGGCCCCAATAGTTGCCATCGCCGATGACATTGCCGTCGTTGTCGTTGCGAAGCACATTAATCCTGTAGAAACCATGGCAAACAGCACAGCGGCTCGCGTGAAAGCGTGGCTGGGCACAATAGATTTAGACGTGGTAGAATACAAAACGAAAGCAGTGCTAATAAGTACCCGAACTCAAGTTGGGAGTTTGAGGGTGACGGTCGGCAACTTTACCATTGCATCTTCTCCGGTACTCAACTGCTTAGAAGTTACGATCGACAATTGGCTAAGCTTCAGCGGGCATACGTTACTTGCTGCGAATAAGGCAGCTAGAATCCAATCGGTTTCGGCAAGGATGATGCCAAAAACTAAAGGGCCTAGAGCTACTGTAAGGAAGGTGATATTCTTGGTAGGCAGATCAACTCGGCTGTAAGTGTGGCTTCGAGGCATTGTTAGTGAAATCGAACTACAGAAAAATGGCGGCGGTGTGCTATCCTACCGCTCTAAGGCAGGTGTGCGATTTCCGCACAATTTTGGAAGAGGCAGCCTTGCTGGTTGCACGTATGATCCCGGGAAGGAAGCAAAAATAATATGTGCAAGGCGCCGTCCTCAAGAAGGAGAGGCGCTTGAACTTAGTGAATATATAGCAACCCCGATAGGAAAGCGTGCCGGAAGGTAGGTGAACATTCCCGCTTATGCCAAACGCAACGCTGTGGATGAAGAGACTCCAAGGGGGATAAATTTATAACTGGACAGGCTATAACTGCGTTTGCAGCCAGCTCCACAGATTCGCCAAATTTGCCAACATGTCCGGACCGCAGGGCACCGTAGAAGACGTCGAGCATGTAATGTTCAGCTCTCCAAGGTTTTAGGCATTTTTGCGACCTAGATGAGGACCACACGAGATATGTAGTGAGATAACCGACAACTTAGAAGCCTGGAGCAGTTCTACGACCAAGATGCCGCATGAATTGCGCCGCTTAGAATGGCAGCGGGCGTAGAGTAGAGGAAGCGCAGGCCACTGGGGTACTTCACAAAGGTCGCTCCAAACGAAAGGCACCAATTGCAACCAGTCCCCGCGAAGTAATATCTAGCGGTTGTCCAGAGTGCGAGAATGGTCGAAAAAGTATGTATGTGTTTGTGTGTGTGTGGGGGGGGCATTTATGGCAGGTAGGCACCATATATAGCATATCATGCATACTACGGTATGCGTCAGCAGTATCTTTTAAAGATTTCTACATACAAATCGCATAGCAAAAAAAACACACACGCACACACTTGTTAGTTGAAGAATATCTAGATAAAGCGTCTAAAAATGTTGTGATTTTCGCAAATCATTTAAATGAACAATATTTACACTGTTGAAAATGAAGAGTTCTGTCGAAGTTTCAACCGATTTAAAGCAAAAATGCAAGAGCGAACGAAGCTTCTAAAAATAGGAAATTGGTTTTATAAATTCGTTTTATAATAAGCCATCCTATTAATGGAACAGTGGCATTACGGTATGCCTCAAGTTTCTTAAACATTACTTATATATATTTCTCTTTCTCTTTCTCTACCTTGATCTGTCTATCTGCCTTTCTTTCTATCTATCTCTCTCTTTCTAATTGTAACGACTAATTATTTATTTACACATATAAGTGTATAAAAATTTTGCACTAAACTGTCTTAAAGAAGAAGCAAGACAGGAAGGATAAAGCAGCAAAAGTCGGAAAAAATTAACAAAAAAAAGTGAAAATCTGTATGAATGAATGATTTGCTTATTATTTTGGAAATAACAAAAGCAGTGCCGCTAAGACCGTTCTGCCTCGTAAGGAAACGATCGTCGTTTGAGTCTTGAAGAAATATCAGAAATAATTAGGATTTTTTGTTAAACATGAAAATCTGTGTATTAGTCCCGAGCATTATTGGCCAATGTGTTGCACTACAGTTTTTATGCTCAGCAGCAATTGTAGTATGTAGGGTGTAAGAACTTTTTGAGGAGGCATGTGATACCCAGAAGGACGATTCAAAATCATTTTCGGAGTCGACCTAATCTTCTCTGTCCATCTGTGCGTCCTATTTTTTTTTTTTTTTTTTTTTTTGAGTTCAACGTACACTTTGCAATTTTCCAGATAATGTCATGAAATTTAGAATACTATTGAAGATAGTTGGGATCGGAAAACTTTTTCATCCGCTTCTCATATAACGAATTAATTTTGAAAAGTTTTTACATAAATAAATGCATTGTGATAGAAGATATTTAATGATGGGTCGTTGCCCACTTTAGCCTTTCCACTTGCTTTTTATTTTTTTAAAAGATATTTAAAATTATTCAATTTAACTACTAATTGCAAAGGTCTATATGTAGGCATATTGTTTGTGAGACATTTATATCGGATAGATCAATTTTTCCAACTTTCTCTACACATAAGGTTTTCTCCTGAAAGTAACCCTATACATGGCGAAATATTTGCTTTTTGATATTTCGTGATGAAATTTTAACCACAAGAGTTATTTGACATAAGAATTAATTGCACCCGATTTGGACCATTTATTCGATTTTTTAATTGTTTGTTGAAGAATTAAAATTTTTGGAACAACCCGCATAATAACGCAAAGTGCGATAAAGTTGGCGAACAAAATCAACTTCTGGTTATTGTTTGTCCATCGGCCTGCACTTGACAAGGATGAACTATAAAGAGAAAGCAATAAAAACTTAGTTACTGCATGTGCAATCTTCCTGTTACTTCCGTGTTTCGTTCGTTTAAATTAAATCCTATTTCGTGAATAATTATATCGATGATACTGTAGTACAATATAAAACGCTTTCCCTATCCTATAATTACAAAACCATTTTTATTGATTCAACTCTATATTAATACATAAGATGAGACACATTTACCGGCAGAAAAGGCTCACATTTTGCGGCTTAATAAGGCTAAAGCATTCAAAAAGCCAATAAAGTTTTAAGAATGGAACACGACTTTTGGACGAGCTCAGTTTACGATTATTGTAACAAATATACAACTTGAACACATTAATAATATAATTCAAGTTTTCGGTCTACGTCTAACGTTGCCCCGTTAATGTTTGTACTTCATGGGGTGATATTACAGTAAAAGCGGACATACACGCTTTTCATTAAAGCACGTGTGAGGTACTTTAGAAATCGTGAATTTTTTCCGAGATAAAATTTCAGATGTTTAGCTCATTCAATCTGACGATATTTGGACCTAATAAACTAAACTTTTTTGATTATCAAACTCGAGATATTATAAAAAGCATCGCAATAATGTTCTCTGCCTTTTATACATTCACTTGTTGTTTCCAATCTCTGCCCAAGAGGGAAAATTAATTTCCTTCTTATAACCAAGACATCATATACGAGAGATATTTTGTTCATTCACCACCACACCAATGTTCAGATTTTATACATGATAATTTATTATAGGTATGTATTTGCTCTAATGACTGGTCAAACTTAATGAATCAAACTGTTTAGTTAACCTCAAACTTCTATATATATATAATCATCACATACCGTTACTTAAACCAAGTGCACACTTACTATGTGTATATAAGTATGTGTTAATATTAACTAGTACTTCTCTTCTTAACCATTTTTCTTCGAATTTACATAAGCAAAAATTCATCATAAAAGCAAAACCCCCCCAAAAAACAAAAAAAAGAATTAACCCATTACACTAATACCAGCAACAGTGACAGCAACAGTAACAGCAACAGCAGTCATTGTAATAATTTTGCTATTTCTGAAGAGTCTTACACTCTACATAGAAGTGCCACAATGTCTCCTCTGTACAGATGAAATGCAAACTGTTTTAAAAAGACACTTGTTGTGCTCAAGAATTTCACCCAAGTACCTAATGGTCTCAGTCTGTGCAGAACAACACACACATAACCCATACATAACCACTTATACACAGCTATGCATACATGAACTAAACTAAATATTTTTTAAATGCATTTCAACTACAGCTCAGAAAATAAAAGAGATGAAGTAGAAAAGCAAAAAAAAAAAAAATTGCTACTTCAGTAGCCGTATAGAACAGAGTTGGGCTGGCGGCTATTGTTGTGTATATATAACCGTGCACAACACCACCAACAGGCCAGTTAGCTGGACTTTACTCAAGTTCCTGGTAATGATGATGATGAAGAAAAATGTGTGTGGAAATAAATATACTTACACCTTCCCTACACACTTATATACTTACGTATATAATACAAAACAAAGGAAACTAGAAATAATATACAAACAAACGCCAAGAAAAGTAACGCATTACAATAACAAAAAAGCAAGCAATAACAACAAAAAGAGCAACAAAAATAGCAGCACTTTTATTTTATTTATTTATTTATTTATTTATTTATTTATTTTTACATATAACAAAATAACCATTAATGATGGCAAAGCAAATGCTTTACCTTTGTAGCTCGAAAGCAATACGATATGTATATATATATATATATATATATATATATATATTTATATATATAACAAATAGAAGCTGGAGGGGACACCTCGTATGATGTGAAAAGACTCGTCACAGAGAGACGACAATGCAAAAAGCAATAGACAAACAAAAGCTAAAATGAACCAGAATAGCAATAGCAATAGCAGCAGTTGAATGACGATGATGATGACTGTGACGACATTGGTCTCATAAAAATCACGAATTGATGGAGTGTCTAAAACGATCAGCAAATCATTTACATCTTCCCTTTAAAAAAAGAACGAAAAAAAGCAACAGCCACAACAACAATAACAGCAAAATGCTTAAAGCTGAATCCCTTCCTTTGTCGTACCACTACACTACACTACACTACACTACACTACACTACACTACACTACTATATCTCTATCTACTCTGACCGTTGAGGTTTTCTTTTTTATTTCTGTACTCACATAACGCTCTTGCATGCCAAAGACTAAACCAAATCTTTCCCAATTTCGCCATGTAAGGAGCTAAAGAAGTGTTTTATTTTCTTATTATTTTTTATGCACAGAGACTCAAATCAATTCACACTCGTTGTTAAGCGACTTCTTATACTACTGCTGTTTCTGTTGCTGGTGCTGTTTCTGTTTCTGCTTCTGCTTCTGCTTCTGCTTCTGCTTCGGCTTCTGCTTCGGCTTCTACTTCTACTGCTTTTGGCTGTTCGATGTTAAATAGTAGAAAACCGTAACACATTGGAATTCCACTTGACGGTTCATCTCATCGCCGAGAGTTTATTGCTTTTCATTCTTTTTTTATCGTCGAGTTGTTATGCTTGCGTGTATGTGTAAACGGTTAAAAATTTATGTAAGGTTAAAGGGCGCATTTTAATGTTTACTCGATTTTAGCACAGCAATAAGGGTAAAGAAGTACAAGAAGAATAGATATGAAGAGAATAAATTTATTCAATTCGAGTCGAATATTTTGTTACCCAACTCGCATTTCCGCATCCCATGACCAAAAGTTCGATCTTTGATAACTTTTGCAATTCTTTTAGCATAACCACACTTCCACTATCCACCATAAGCGCGAGCGAGTATAACTTATTAATATAGTTAAGTTTATAAAGTTTTGCTTTTTTTTCCTTTCTTTTTTTTTCTTTAAGATTGCATTTCTTTGCATGTGTATTTGCGCTATGTCGAGAACTGTATAAGATGATGTGCAAGACCAACTTGACTTCTTTTCTCAATAGCTGATTTCCTTAGAGAATCAAGTTTAGATAAACTAATCTGGTTGCATGTACCCTCATCCTATACAACGAACGTATTAACTAACTAGTAATTAATTTATCTATTGACGAATGCAAAAAAATCTATTATTATTAACATGCATTAGAATAATTTCCAGCATTTATCAAAGAATTTCTAACAATTTTTACACCGTTACCGCACATTTTTTTAATGATTTCTTTTATCATCAGAAAACGTAGGTCAAGAGCTGATTATTACTTCAAAGACATCGTTAATTGATTATAATGCAATGATGAAATCAATATAAAGTATAGAACAAGACTTTTCGAGAATTTCGGCGTTTTCCTTTACTTAATGGGCTGAGCGTAAGATTTCCTAATATAAAACTATATATATGGCTAACGGTGTGGCGTACATGTGCTATGTAATGCGATCTCAAACTTATTTCATCGTTAAGGAAGGAAACGCTCAAGCCATTATAGCTTTATATTAGTTTTGTACGATTTCAGAACATTTCAAAATCCTTGTCCCCTATACATATTTATTATATTCCAAAGATTTGCTTCGTATTGAAGTTGGCCTAGCCTCCTTACTAATAACCGACGTTGGGCCAAGACACAAATACACATTTCGTAATTACAAGCTCTTACGTTTACTTTGAATGCGTTTTGCAAACAAAAACCCTACTTCATCTCCCCCCCCCCCCCCCCTCCCCATCACCCCTCTCACTCGGTTATGCTTGCTCAGACGAGATTACGTGTCAAACCTAGCAAGTTTTAAGGGCTACATTAGCCGCTCTTTAACAATAGTAGCGGTAGCGTATTCATCATGTCAGCTTCAACAGGATTGTTTAACAGCATTAATTACTATGAATCTGTTACAATTTCCACCTATAACATCAAAGGAAATGTGTGTAATAAGTTGGTGGAAGAAAATTGATTTCTTTTAATTTTTATGTTATGGGCGTAAACAGCCATTATGACGTCGAAAAATGTTAACGCGTAGCAAATTCATAAACTTCTTAATGCAATCGTATAACTTGATTGCTAAATGCTTCAGTATAGCACGAATTCTAGGAATTCTCTAGGATATATCGGTCCGTCCATCCGTTTGCCCGTATGTTATATACGTATCTGCCCATCTTGTTAGAATTCCCAAAGTCACGAAAAAATGAGGCATAAACATAACACTTGAGACATCAGTAGTTGAATTTAACATAACACTATCAAAAACAGACGTAAGCTAACTGTAACCAAGCATGCATAAACATGACGATTAAATTGCAACAAAACTACGCTGAAAATCCAATATGTTTTTATTATTTCTCATCGTCGGCAGAGATGTGTTCAACTTAGTCAACTGATACGCTTATAATTAAGAAAAGTTTTGCGATCTCTATATATGGATTTATTTTGACCCGAGCTTAGATTTTTTTTACTTGTTTTTTTGTTTCCTTTTTAGTGAGTTTTTTTAAAGCTTAGCTGGTATTCGTTTTTTGCTTTCTTCTTTTCTTTTGTTGTAATCTCTTCTGGTAAATGATAGATATGTGCGTGAACACATTCACGAAAGCGCAGTTTTTGAAATCTAATATTTATAAAATTAAAATTCATATATCTCGCAATAGCTCGAAGAGCTCGAGATGGGCCTGCCTTTCATTACTTCAATCATTATTGTGTTAATTTAATTATGTTTGCTTATTACTCGTTCCGTGTAAGTATTGTCACGCAAAATACTTCTCTCTATGGCAACAATACTTAATTTTTTAGTATTTTATATTGAAAATTGGTATAAAAATCTTGATCTACTATAGACGTCTACCATATTTTCCAGACTTGTCTCCATATAAGTGGATTGATAGAAGACGGCGTCATATTTGCGACCAAGACAATGTTTAACAAAAACATTACGCAGACAGACGGACAGACGGACATGCCTAAATCGTGATAAAAAGTTACAAGTTAGATGTTGTCGCTATAAAATGGCTTAGTTTCCATGAGAGCTCCTTGGTATGGTGGGGTCTAAAAAATTGATCTATGTGATCCAAAATCCCTACAGGTAATTTTTATGCTGTATTGCTGCTATGGAGCGATTTGGCACAATACAATTTTGAACAAATTTTCCAAATCTCAAAATATTGAAAATCAGTCCATTTCGATATATCAAAGATTGTTTTTTCTTAAAATTTCTTGTATATGACGATACTCAAAGTGTAGGTACAGGTAGTCCAAATTCGATTAGGTTAATTTTTATGTCAAGCTAGTTTTCACTATGAAATAATGAAAATTATACCTTTGTTCAACATATAAAGATTTAGTCCGGTCAGAAAAGGTTTTATGCCAGGAGGTTCAAAATCCGATCAAAATTCAAATTTCACACTAGTTTAGAATGCCGAAACACTATTGCTCAGCTATTTTTGTCGCGAACATTAGAAAATTTAAATATTTTTTCATATGTATGATAATAATTTTTGAAATAAGGGGGCATATAGGGAAAAAGAGCCTTAACCCGAACCATTTTCAATGTGGTTAGTCCTTAGGCCAAAACAAGTCAGTGTATCGAATTTCGTCAAAATATATCAAAAATTGCGGCATGCAGATTGGGCACAAAAAGTCATGGGCAGACAACAGACGAAAAGAGGGACAGACGGATAGATATGCCTAGATCAATTTAAAAAGTTATTTCGAATCTATCGATAATACAAACGGTGAATTTATATTAAGCCTTTCTAGGTGTTGTATATATTCGCACTAGCTTAATATGCCCTGTATCACAGAGGCTGTAGGGTGTAGAAAGCAAAACAAACTGCTCACTTACAATAGAAAAGCTACAAGCACGCAGCATTTGTTTTCAACACATTAATTCATAACACACTACATACAATACATTTTCTTCATTCTAATGTTTGTGTAGTTTAAAAATTACATTTTCAAATCGTGTTGCGGTGAGTGGCTTAATTCTCTTTTTCTTTGGCTTTCTTTTCACCTTGGTATCTGATAATTGATAACTATTTCCAAAATCTTCGTTCAAGAGCTGGCTACGCTACGAATTGCTGAATATTCAACCGAACCTACCAACGTTTCAATGGCCAAAATTTTTTCAATCCTATAAATATATATCCGTCTGTCCATCTGTGTAATGTCTAAACTAAAGCTATCGATCTCAAATTTGACAAAAACAGTTCAAGTTCTTGCACGCCGGTTGGTATTGAAAATGGGCCAAATCGGTCGAAGGCCATGCCCGCAGCCACTGAGAACACCGCGTAAACTGAGAACACCTCTCTTTTTGAATGAAAATTTGTACAACAGTGGGCGATGCTGTAGCATTTGTGCACAAAAATGGAAAAAATTGACCACACCTACCCAATATTATGGTGTATCAAAATTTATCTGTTTTTCAATACCTTTATAACGAGCAGAAACAAGCATCAAACACCCCATAAAGTATACAAATTCTTCTTGGCCATTTTCAAATTTGGAATGCACCTAAACATGTCCGCCTGCTCGTCCGTCCATGTGTCCGTTTGCGTAACTTTGTATTATTTGCGATAAATATTCTCCCGTTGGCGAAAATGAAGATGTCGCCTAAAAATTTGCGAAAGAATTTGGAATTGACCTAAACTTTTCAAAGGATACGCCTACAACGACCACATGCCTATACGACAAAAACTTTTTTGTTGAAATACTTTTATTGGAATATCATTCTTTCGAAAATAGAAGAAGAATAAGAAGAAGCCGCATATTATAGAGAATGAAAATATTGTTCTCTTACTTCTTTCGTCCTTTTTAGGATAACGGTGATGGGTAGAAACGATTCGACCTCGATCGAAGTTAACTTTCTTACTTGTTTATATTACGCTTATTGGATATGTCCACTGTTTTTTGAATAGAGCATCCCGGGCTTTTTCTATTGCCACTTCTTCTATATACCGCGGTAATTAACTCTTTTTCCAATATTTTTCTTCAATGCACTTTAATTGAATTTTCACTAAATTTTATTGTTGTTGATTTAATTTCCTTCTCTGCCTTTTTATTGTCATAGCGAATTATTTCTTTCTTTTTTCTACTAAAAATGCAAATAACCATTTTAAAGGCATTGCTGCAAGGATGATAAAATGTAAGCTAGACATTTAACCAAATGTCATTTCGACAGTGCATGCATGATGATGCACAATGCCATTGCAGTTATTGTGTCCTGCCCTTAGGTCCTTATTTATTTAAGATTTACAATTTTTGATATCTTACAACGAAAACAGGTAAGAAAGTGTATTGACGAAATCGTAAAAGATACTTCATAATCGGCCTTGCTCGACCATCATCTTTTAGGTTGTTTCGAAACTTTCCAGAATTCACAAAGTATTGTGTAAATCGTTAAGAATAACACTGTAACTTCTCCAAGCATATGAAAACATTGTCGCTGTAGTGTGAAGGATACAGTGAGCACTGAACAGCACGTAGTACGTAGTGTACCTCAGTTGTTTCGGCATTGAGCCCGAATACCTTAATCTCATGGCTGCATTCGTCACATGTTATTCCTTCAGCTTAGCATTTCGTTCAATGGTCGATAGTCCATCTTACCACTCATTCTATTCTTACAATTATATCCAAAAATGCGTAATAATGAGACAAAAGCCAGATCAAAAAGTAACGGTTAACGATAAATATTAATTTAAAAAAAAATTAATAATAAAACTTTAATTTTTTGAGCCTCTTCCAAGCCTGAAAGGCCTTATAGCTCCCCCTTCTCCTCCCCCTTTCTTTTTCGATTATAGTTATACAATAAATAATAATAAGTTTTAATTTTGCATAGAAAAAAAAAAATATATCTTTGAAATGTACATCTGTGCACAAAACTATCGTTAGACTATAATAATAAATAATAAATAAGTGAACATATGCGAGTAGTGGGGTAAGCCTTATCTTACTTTATGATCGGCGGTGACCTCAACGAAAGAATCCTCGATCGATAAGTATTTTCACAAGCTTTACACACACCTTCCACATCATATCCCCCTTTCCTCGTTCCTGTCTTTTTTAATATTTTTCGCCACCAGGACTAAAGTATTGGTAAAATTCGCTACACTACAATAAAGTGCAAGCAAGTCAACTTGAATTGACTAATCTTTACAGCAATATTTCTTATATGGACTTTACGTATGTTATTAGAGCGGACGATTTTATTGTAAAATGAACTAATGCAAGAATTTATTTGCGTAAAAGCATTTTTTCTCAAAATTAATTGAATTGAATTAAAAATATTGATTTCTCAATATTATGCTTAGGTTCAGGGTTTTCGAATAATGCGTTGTTTAGATTTACGGGAGATTTCAAGATTTCAAGGCTATATTAAAAGTTTTTAGCCTAAGTAACCTGTCAAAATAATCTTCATTTCGGTAGCTAATAATAGAATATTTCTTTGTAACGCATCAAACGCGGTATGAGATTTTTTTTACTTTATCTTAATGAGATGAGGAATTTTTCGAACAAATTATCCAGTCATCCTGCTAACTTTATTGACTGATTAATCTGCCTTTTTGTAGCTAAAATTAATAATGATTGTTGATTATTACGTATGCCGTTACGTTATTTATGTAAATCGTTTTTTTAACTCATAATCTTCGCTTAGTTGAGCAAAGACTACGCTGTCAATATAATCAGGTATCGCCATAGTATCGCCATAGTAATTTGCATACTTTAGTTCGAATGGTTTAATTGTCTTGTCTACGTAGCCGACGTAGCCGACGTAGCTAAGCAAAAATTTCACTGTTACCCAGCATTTTTTTTTATTTATTTGCTTTGATTTTCTTTTCTTTCTGAAATTATGCGATTCAATTTTAATGATTGGACAACTAACTGGAAACATTGTTTGTCAGAAATTAGTTATAGCAAGTGACTTGGAATCGATATCGATATCGATATCGATATCGCCGAATAGTTGGTATTCAATTTGATGATGGAAGTCTTTAGAATTTTTTCTCCTATAATTAATTATATTCTTTAAATGATATTCCAATCAGAAACGGATTTCATTTTGCGATTATTTCAATGTCAATAAAATTCATATTATAATATAAATAAATATTCCATCGAATTTTTTTTCATTTCTGCTATCGTTTATGTTTCACATTCATATTTAATATTAAGTCATGTCATTTATTGATGGCTCTCATTCTTTTTGCAATGTTTTTATTGGCGAAATGTAAAAAAAACAAAAGCAAAAACAAAAAATTCATTTCTATAATGCAATGCATTGCCATCGACATTATTGTGTGTTTCCAATTAGACCTTTGATCTTTGTTCTTGTTGCTGAAGAAAAGAATGAAACGAACACAAAACTCTTCAGAATGCATAAATGCTAACATACGGTTTGAACTTTCTTCCATATACAATAGTTTATTTCCCCCTCGATAATGATGACGACGACGATGGTGATGATGATAATGATGATGATGATGATGATGATGATGATGATGATGATGATGATGATGATGATGCTTACAAAAATAACGATGATAAACTTCATTACGACTCTCATAACTCAAACTCGATTTTAACTTAAACTAATAGTTTGGCTGATATTGACAACTAAAAAAAAAAAAAAAAAAAATACTTAAGGGATTTATGATTTCTGTTCTTTGAGTAAAGATTTTCAATATCAATTCACTAATTTATTTATTTATTACATATGCATCAATACGCGCGTACATTAATTCTAAGGCAAATAAAAAAAAGAAACGCTTTTAAAACCTCATCATTGATCTGAACCTAATCAGTGTTCTGTCATCGAGTGCAGTTGAGATTAAGACTTCCTTCTATTGCAATAATCCGCATAAAAATTTTACGCAATAGCGACTGAATCAATTTATTCAGAGCGTACAAATATCAGCGATAAATGGCCGCTGAGAACATTTCCAGTTCAAACAAACACCGTAACGATGTACACAACCATGGAACACACAAACAGACTACATTTACGCCAAACATTATAATAAGAATTTTTTAATTACATAATTAAAGAATATTACGCATAATCAGCAACATTATTGAGCGGTATAGTAAAGAAGCTATTCTACCATTATTCATTCCTTTTCACGCACTTTGTCGTTTTATGCATAACGCATGTATTCTGGAATCGGTCATAAAAATAGCACAAACTAATATAAGCGTTATTTTCAAAAAATTTTTCTTTTCAGTTTTGATTGCCGAAGTGATTACACAAAGAAAAAAAAACTATTTAAGCATTATGGTCGGTTAAAGCCGAGCATTAAACATTCTACACGCTTTGGGTAATTATTACGGTTTTTTAACATGAGTTATAGGATAAAGGTCAGAAAGAACTGCGGAAAGAGAAATCATGATAGGGAACCAGCCGCAGCCTGGTGGGCGCTCACTATAACTGCGAACGAAATAAACTCTACCGCGCTGAGATTTGAACCCGCGAAAATCGATCTGGCAGTCGTGATTTTTATCTACTCGGCCTCTCTTTGCGGCCTAATGTAATACTTATCTTATCTTGTAATCTTATATCGAGCCATACTTTTCGTCAGAGTTGTTATATGAAAGCGTGCTCGACATCTAAACTGACTTCGTCCAAATAGTGCAAAATTTTATTTTCTCTGCAGTACTAAAATGTAGGCTTTCTTGCCATATAAAGGGTTGCTTTTCATGAGAACCCCTATATTGAATGGGGAGCAACGATCCAATCTACGTGGCCCAAATTTGATGCGGTTATTTTTTATACCAAATTACTTTTATGGATAAATCCTCTTGCTTTGTTCCAAAAATACCCGAAACGGGGTTCGAAGAGATACCCGACAAGTACCCGACTTGTTGAATATACATAATCTATAGTTGTTGTCCCGTCTTCAGTTATCATCGTAATTTTGTGTGTGGAATTTTTAAATTCCACTAAAGCAGCTCCATGCTGCACTTTATATCTGGATTCGCAATTCAACTAATGCAGCGATGCCTCGAACGACTACTAATCGCAATATCAAACCTTTGTTAAAGCGTGAGCGATTTTCAAATGCCGATTAACCGAAACCAATTTCAAAGCGAATTTTGCGGCATACAAGAGAAGAAGCAAACTATAATTAAACATCCCGGTAGACGGTATAAATACGAATCGAGCAGCAAATGGATATCTAACATCAGTAGAACGCAAAAATATATCTTATAAAGTAGCTGTACAGCAAACTAAAAAACCTAGAGTTTGCTCTGTATTGTGCAAGAAATTATACAGAGGTTAAAGTTCTTACGTAATATTTTAAGTTGTTTGGGCTTTTATTTTAAGACTGAGATCTAACCTCATTAGTGTAGGCAAATTTTGATCGCCAGAACAGCGCGCGAACTTAGTTCGTTGTGCTCGGCCATTAATTAGTTTACAAGTTACAATTTTTTGAGTGACCCATCACCAAAGCATTTGGGGTATATTAATTTTTCCACGCCCAGAACGAAGCTTCGGAGACTCTATAACTTATATACATTCTTGATCGGCATCACATTTGTACGCCTGTACGTAGTGCTTATTACTCATAAACTACTGCAGATAAATCTAAAAAAAATTGAACGTACGGGCGAGGCTATAGTATCTGTACAAAAATAGAAAACACTGACAACGCCTACCCAATATTATAGTCTGTTAAAGTTTCATATTTTTTTCGACACCTTTAAAGCACGCAGAATTCTTGACCAGTTTCAAATTCGAAATGCATCTAAGCGTGTCCGTCCATTCGTCTTTCCAACTGTTCGTCTGCCTAACTGCGTAGTATCAGTGGTAAATATTCTCTCATTCGCAAAATTGAAGATAGCGCCTAGAAATTTGCAAATGACTAAAGTCAGTCAAAGAACACGCCTACAATGCCCGCACGTCAATATAGGAAAAATTGTGAACACCTTTGCTCTCCGTGCTTTTTGCTTTTGCTAGTCATAAAGCGCAACACACATATCGTGCAGTTCTTCACTTTAATTCGAAAATGGAAATAATCAACCACGCCCATTCAATATGAAAGACTCTAAGTAGCTCTTTTCCTTTTGTGTGAGTTGTTTTTTTTTTTTTTTCTTGGAAAAACGGTGAGGGGTTTAATAGATTTCGTCACAACCGAATATAATTTTCTCACTTGTTGTTCGTTTTGGCCGTCTTGGACGAAATAATGAATAATGGAGTGTAATGATGAATTATTACATGTAGGATGAAAAAATACTTTTCTTTTCGCCTAAATAGCACTAACACCTTGCTGTCAAAAGCGAGCAAACACGGCACCCACGTCGAACAGGGCTTTTTCACGTACAAATATTTATGCAAAATAATAAATACTCTGCCTTCTGGCATATGATTAAGGCGTCAGCTATCTTAAGCAACTTGTAGTTTCCGTCTTCCGATGAACGATGTTGTTTAAAATTACCAAACCACCGACTTTACGGCCGTAAAACCTTCCAAGTCAGTGCTGATTGTGAGCGTCGAACTGATTTTAATTTTTGACTTTAAAAATTACAAAAGCTGCCTCACTCCAACAACTGTAGTTGGTAAGGTAAAAATTGGTATTATACCGAAACCATATAAGTCGTTCAACAGTGTTGCCATATATGTGCCAGACCAGAGATTTACTAAGTGATGGATATATAACAAACAAGACTAACGAGGGCAACCTCTCCGTTGTTCTTTCTTACTCGTCAGCGACAAAACACATGCTTACTAAGTTCATTCGGAGATTTATCTCAAAGTAGTGCAACTGCGTTCGTTCTCCGGATACCAATAATGGGAAACTAAGTCTGTTTATAAAAAAGAAAAAAAAAAAAAAAGTGGAAGAGACCTTAAACACTATGATCATTAGTTAGATAGTGTTTTGTTAATTAATGAGAAAACGATAAATTCTCTTACATTATCTTGTATAACATATTTCAGGATTGTTTTACGGGATCTTTCGTGCCGAGTATCTAAGCAATACCTTTAACTTAATGTCAAGATTACTTTGCCATTTGTTTTAGCATTCTTTTTTTTTTTTTTTTTTTTTTTTTTTGAAGGTGATTCGAACACAAAACTTATTTATAATTTATATATATATTGTACAGTTTCGCAGCCACTTCAATGACAATAGAAGAACGGAACGTAAAAAATAACATATCGTGATCTAAAAAATCATAACAAATTTTTATTGACCTCATACATGAACAAGAAATGCTAAAGAGAAGAAAAAGCTAATAAAATGCTTTTACTACTAGTAACAAAAAATAATCATAAACCAAGTGAAATATCTATGCTTGTCTTGAACCGAATTTCGGACACTCAACCTTTCAAATCAAAAATATAAATGAAAATCGCTCACGTTTCCTTTAAGAAACTTAGCGAATGTTATCAACTGGTAATTAATTGATTGAGATAATGAGATTCACGATAGTTCCGATAAATATATTAGAGGGATATATTAGACAAGTTTACTTGTTGCGATTTGTTGTCGAAACTTCTTCTTCAAATTGAATTTTGCACTGAAGCGAAAGTATTGCCAAAGTAATGCACCTGGAAAGTGACACTGAGGACAAGAGAAGAATTCTCAATTACTAAATCAATTTTGAAAGCTTCAACCGATAAAGATATTATAATATTATATTATTATATATGTACATTAAAGGAGAGTATCTGGTGTACAGCACTTTAAAGTAGTTTCGCAAATGGCGAAAAAAAGGCGAAAAATTTTTCTCTATATCATTCTTTGTTTGATACCTACCTAAAAGAGATAAAAGGCATTTCTTCAATTTTCTCGAATTCAAAAGAAAAATAAATCAACAACTGAAAAAAATCTACGCTTAACCCTTAATGATGATCGACGTATACGATTAACTTGATTTAAAATTTTATGCAATTCGATTTTATGACATATATATATATATGCGATCATTACAGATCTTTAGAATACGAACGGAATGATAAGACTGTTACGCCACATTCAATCACAATATCATACGCTATCATACGGTGATGGCGTATAAAAGCTAAGAATATGTCGGTTGTGAGCGACTTTCCTCTGCGCCACCTTAACCGAAGTTAAATATATGCTCGTAATAATTAAAGTCTGACAAGGGATGCTTTATTGTGTATGTACAACAATAGCACCACCATTGCCAATTAACGATCCCATCAACGTACAACGTGCAACTTTATCGATTGTCTATCAAAATTTTTTACCTTCATACATACATATTTCGTTATTTTAAGGTTAAAATTCACTTAACTTCATTTACACTTGTTTTACTTATTTTGGTAGCAGTTTATTATCCGAACATTGGTATACGGCGAGCTCGTTAAGGAATAATTGTGCATAAAAAATACTATAAAAGTTTAAAAATCAACGATAAAAGAACACAAAAAAAAACAAAAACAGCAAAAGAAAAGAGATGAAAAGAAGATTAAACACAACAAGAACTAAAACTAAAAGTGTAGTTTTTTATTTATTATTAAATGGCGTATATGGCGATTAAAGGAATACCATAAACCCACGGTAGATAAAATAGAGTTATAAAATCATAACAACAAAAACAACAACCGCTACGACACGCATTAGAATTACTTTTATGATTCTAAAAATGCAACGAAATTCTATGAAAGATCTAAGAAACGCTAAACAGCACGGCGCTTTAATTGCAAAAAACACAAAAAAAAAAAAGAATATATATATATATATATGTATATATACATATATATATATGTATATATATATATGTATATGTATATATATAAATATATATATGTAATTTTTAAAATGAGAGAAAAAATTGTTAATTTATGTAAATAGAAGAAGAAGAAAAAATAATTTTAATGTTTATCTTAATAATTATAAGCGTTTCCATTTTTTGTTTGTGCCTTTCCTTTGCTGCTGTCTCTAATCGGCAATGAAATAAAATCTTCCATTAACAGCATTTAATGGCGAAATTTTGGGTGGTATGTCAAGTGTTTGAATTTCATAAGCAGTAAGGCGCCACATTTAAGAGGCGAATATATTTGCGTAAACTTATAAAACTTTATCCATTTTTCCTTTTTTCTTCCTTCTTTTACTTTTTCTCTTAATACATAATAATAATAATAATAATAATAATAATAATAATAATAATAATAATAATAATAATAATAATAATAATAAAAAATGGAAAAAAGAAATCTGATAAATATATAAGGCTTCCAATAAATTTTCAGCAAAGCAGCATATAAGGAAATTATTATAAACTCTAATAAATAGAAAAATAAATTTATTAGGCAAAAAGGGGAGAAAAAAAAACAAAAAACAAAACTAATAAGAGAAGCAAAAGCTTCGCTCGCTCATAAAAGAAATTATGAATGTATGTATATAATATTTTAATGGTCATTTTGGCGCCATATATAAAATTCTTAAATATCCCCACGTAGCGGGTAATGCTTAAATTTAAAGCCTTACTTTTAAATATGGTTAAATAAAATCTATAATATTGCGGAGATTACAATTTCGTATTTGGCTACCAAAATAGTCGCAAGTTAAATCGAAATTTATTATAACAACTTTAGTGGAAAATCACACATAGAACGTTCAAAACATTCTCATAACAATTATCATAAAATTCAACACTGTTACCGATAAACGATCGCAACGGCTTAACTTGCGTTGGTTTCTTATGTTGATTGCCCTCTCCTCTATTTCTCTGCCTCATCGTTTCCCTGAATATTAAAAAAAGTGAACTGTTTTTGTTTGTTGCTACAGAAAATATATGGTTAGCATAAGTGAAAATGAAACGAGGAATATATATATGTATTGTGGGTTTTTTTTTTTTATTTATTTATTTGTTTATTTGTTTTTTTTGTTCTTGTCGTTCTCTCTCTTTCTCTCTCTCTCTCTCTCTCTCTCTCTCTCTCTCTCTCTCTATCTCTCTCTCTCTATCTGTCTCTTACATCCAACACCTAAACGTTTTGAGGGAGGCATGTTAATTTTATCATTCTCTAGCCTCAGAGTCACAAGTACACCTAAGAGTCCTGCTAACCCAGGTATATATGTATATATATATAAAATATATGCAAAAAATCTAAATTTGTATTGCACGATTATGTGAAACAAGTACCGGGAAAGTGTCTTTTCCAAAGGGTACGCTCGAAGTATTGTGAAAAGTCAAACAGAATGGAACAAAAGGGAACTGAAGGCAACGGAAGGACCTTGAGCAATATATTGCTTATAAAAGAAAACGACACAAATGCGAGATATTTTGCGGATAAGTAAACTTTAAAATTAAACTTAAAAAATGTGATTTATTTGTTATCATAATTCGGCGCTTGCTTCAGGGAACCTAAATATTGCTTCCCTATATATTGCTGTGAATTGTCCAAAATTCATAGTAAATACTTTTTTGAAATTTAGTATAAATTTAGTAACGCAACGCACCGCAATGATTGAAATGTTGAGTATCTGAAGTTCGTTTTCTTACTTGCCTCTCCTTTTTCTTATACTTTATTTTTTCCTTTTGCTTTTTTATTATTTTCTTCTGTTTTCTTGTATAATAAACACTCATAAAACACTCATATATGTATATATATATATATATATATATATATATGTACATTTATTGTTAATGAGCTACAAACACATAATGTACTCTTACACGTTCGCATTGTATGTAAATGCAGGCCTGTTTGTGTAAATTAAAGTTAATTTCTTTACACATGAATATCTGCGGCAGATTTTGCATTTCTTTATTATTGTTAATATCATAAATTGTAACACACTCACAACAAAAGTAACCTCAATTCGTTTCCGTACGACTGTAGGTGTAAGAGCCTGCATGCATGCATGCATGCATGCGATGGACATTAAGCTAATAGAGAGAAGCAGGAAGGGTGAATGAATAAGTGTTTATAAATTACATGTTTAACTTATCATATAATTCACGTAAAGTAATGATCATACATTCTTTTTCTTTTTCTTATTCTTATTCTTATTCTCATTCTCTTTTCGCAGTGCATATTTAGCTAAGAGAGTCGTTCAATTTAGTATTGACAATGAATCGCATATATTTATTTTATTACAGCACAAGCACAAGCGATGAAAACAAAAATGCACCAAAAAAAAAAAAAACAACAAAAACAAAAATTTAAATAAAAAAATGAAAAAGAAAAAGAAACGAAACGAAACGAAACGAAATGAAATGAAATGAAAAAGAAAAGACTTAAAACTTAAAAACGTTTGTTTTTTTCAAAAGTAACTTTAATTTGCTGTTTGACTTTTTTTTTTTTAATTTAATAGGAACAAGTACAATATAAGACAGTTTCGAGCAGAAAAAAAATGTGTTCCTCCCGTGTCCTCCTCCTACCACTTCAACTTGACTCATTCATTAACATATTGTTTGTGTGCGCGTGCATGTGTGCGTGTATGTGCGCGCGGTTGTTTTTTAAATATTTCTTAACATTAACTAAAGTCGTCTTATAATTTTCTGATTAAACAAGTTACTTATTAGCTATTAGTTAAATGGACAGACAAGAGATGTTCATCTGTATCCAGTACCGAACTCATTACCATATATAAATCTACTTTACTACCAATAACATCTCTATCATCTTTTAAAGCCAATGCGGCTTAACATTTAACACCTGGTCCGAATGTGTTCTAGTGTGTATGAATTTTTATAAAACTCTTCAACACTAATAGATGCACAAACACATATAAACACGCAACTATACGCGCGCACACACACACACACACACATGCACACAAGCTTATATTTATCTTGTTGTATATATATATGTATATATATATATATATATATATATATATATATATATATATATAAGCCTACGCCATAAAAGCTTACCCGATAATTTTCCAATTAATCATTTCGCATTTTTTACTTCTTCTTTCTCTGGTTTAGAAAAGAGCAAAAAAAAAACCCCTATACGCTTCGTTGTCCGTTGTGTAATATAAAAAACTAGAACTCTTTTGAAATCGAAGATATGTAAATAACATGTTGATCGCCATTGGTATAGAGCAGGCATACAATAGGTGCTGATTGCAACACATTTTGTTAGAGTAAAAAAATAAGAACAACAACAATATCTTGGCAGCAGCGTCAGCCATAGCCACACAGTCATAGCCACACAGCCACCACCAACCACCACCACCACTGGCTTTATCTCAACGTAAAGTGTAAAAATTTGTTTTAAATTTTTTATTTTTTATTTTACTATATACAAAAGAGAACTAAAGTATTATACAGAGTGCACGCGCACGCATATGCGCTCAGATACACATACATACAAATATCTAGGCATACCGACGACCAGACCATCAACACCGTCACCAACACCACATTAATTTGATAAATGATTTCGATTAGCTGGTGCTTGTAATTCGACGCCTATAAATGGACTTTGATTGAACGCGCTTAAACGATAGCTCAACAGCAAAATAAGCTTGAGTTACCAGAAGATTTCAGCTTCCCGCTCTCGGTTCAATAAAAACCTCTGATGTGTTTCCTTGTAGTTTTCTTAAGCTGCACCCTGTTTGATGTGCTTGTTGGTTTTTCCTTTCTTTACATATACATATATATATTTTTTTTTTTTGTTTCGTTTAAAATGCTGTAAGCGATTTGACAAATTGTCTTTAATTGAAAGATTAGTTTTTGTTGTTGCAGTCTTTTTATTTTCTAGACTGGTTGCCAACAGTATTATCTCTGCCTGACTATCCTATATTACTAGCCATAGTTTTTTTTTTTCCTTGATACGTCTTATCACTTGCTGCTGATCTTAGTCGTGTGAGGTTTTATTAATCAAACTATACATTGTTAACATAAATTGATTTCTCTCACAGCATAAGGGGAGAGAAAGTGTAAAAGTAAAAAAAAAAGTGAATAGAATAATATGTAGAAGCAGGAGCAGGAGGCTAAACAATCTAAGACTTTTTGTTTACAATTCTGTCCGCGATTGATTGTCAATTTAAACTAATATTTATTTGTACATGGATTGCCGACAAATGAAAATGAATTCTATTTGTCTTCTAGTCTTAGTGACAAAGTATTAAAGAAAGTATCATAGACCATATGATATGTTGGGCTTTTAGTGTTCGGTGTTTTCAATGTATTCGTTCAAAATCTTTATAACCGAGATAAAGGGCGAGAATAAGATGAATGGTGCACTTCTATATATGCAAAATTTCCTTATGCCTTAAAACCTAAGTAAACTCGTTGCCAATGATTTATTATGGAGAAAGAAACGAAGAGAAGAGAAAAAATAGTCGATACAAAAAATCTCAAGCACCATAAAGTCCAAAATGATAAATTTTTATTGGCATACCTTCCTTTGTTTGCTTGCGAAGAAAAAAAAGGGGAGAAAACAGCAACACAAACGAGCAATAACTGCACAAGAACCGTACAAAAGGATTGAACGGACAAAAAAATTATAATAGTTTGATAAATGTATTGGAGACGACGGTACCGTGCCATATCCGATATTTAAAGAGGTACATTATCGTACATCTATTTATCATAATTCTGCAGACATTACTATTATCGCATATTCAAGTCATCCAAAAATTGCAATCACTCGGGAGATGATATATTCTATACAACCGATCAACAACCGATGTTTAAATGAAATCATTAGCATTCCAATTGGAAAATTATTGAATTGGATAAATAGCAAAAGGACATTGTTAGCATTATTTACAAAGGGATAAAACTGACTTTATCCCACAATTTGCAAGGGCAAACAATAGCATACGGCTGCAATTCCAAATTGTGGCAATAAATTGCAGAGTAAATCAAACCAAGCGCGATCAGCTCCATAGTAGCCGTAATAATCAATCTGGCCAAAGAGGATTATGGCATTAATTTCTTCTGATAAAAAACAACTAAGAACATTATCGTAGGGCAAGACCGACCATAAAACACCCTACATCACATCGCCTAATAGAGTTATTCACCCGCTTTGGTAGTAATAATACATCAAATATTACGCAATATTTTCCGGCAAAAGCATACTTTTCATGAAAATCCGCATATCGGAGAAGTGTCCACAATATCACATGACGCATTCCAAATTTAGCAAACTTAATTTACTTCCTAAGAATTGTATTAGCTCTTTGTTTCCATCATAAAAAAACTATAAATTCGACTTTCTCTCCCTATAAGGGGGAGCTTTTCATAATATGTTACAGTTTAAAAAAAATCTTATGTGGTCCAAGTTCCCTACAGTTGACTTTTTGCTAAATTGTTACTGAGGACCAATATTCATAATCAATTATTAGTAATTAAACATTTTTCTGAAGGGTTTACTACTTATAAGAAATCTTATGTGAAGTGAGGTCCAAGAAATGAGCCCATGTTATTCAAATTGGGTCCACTTAATTTTTATATCAAAGTACTATCATTAACCAATTTTCATCATAAGGCATTAACAATTAGACCTTTTTGGCATACAAGGGCTTACATTTCCTGAGCATCTTTATATGCGATGATGTCCAAAAAATACATCTATGTGGTCGGAATTCGGTAAGAGTGATATCATTGTAAATTTACTATTTTTAGTCAGTTTTCAAAACGAAATGTTGAAAATTAAACCTATTTAATATATAGAGATTCTGTTTTGGTAGCAGTGGTTGTATGAGAGATAGTTCCAAAAGTTAACCCAAAGAAACCAAATTTTTCATAACAACGAAGAAAGATGAAACACAGTGAGTTTGATCGAAATATGTTGCAAATTGCATTTTTTTTCCATAATAACTTTTCAAAATAACGAAACTTTTCCAATAAGATTCGTCCCACCACCAAATTTTGTCAAAATATCTCAAATATTGCGTCTCTTAGGTTGAACACAACTACACACACAGACATACATCAGACGCACAGATGCATAAACAAGCTTAGAATCATTTTCTGCATTAATTGGTATAATAAAAGATGGTTTTCCTTAAACCCTTCTGGGTGTTACGTAGATCCGCACAAACTTAATATACCATGTACCACAAATGGTGTAGGGCATAATCAAACATAACTAAGCTTTACTAAAAAAAAAGAAATATACTCAATTTTCACATACGCTTTTGTATTATAAAGGAACCCTACCGCACTAAATAAGTGGAGAATTCAACATAGATTCAAATGCGTTTCCTCTTTATCTCTACATATGTCATTGTAATAATTAAAAGGAGTCAAAAAAAATTCTAATTTTTTTTTAACTATGTATTAATAAAAACCCATTTCGCATTCGCGCTCTGTACGTTAAGCAGCAAAGATCCGTCACTCGATTGCGTGAGCGGGAAAAATGCGAACTTGGATTCGTAAATACTTTTTTTTTTTTAAATTTAGTGCTCCTCTATATGACGCGGTAAGGACGATTTCAAATTGGGCCTAGGGTGTCTAATGTTGATGTGTACCGTTTTCAGTACACATTAACATGGACTTATATGCCAAACTCAATTCTTTAAGATGAAATCTTATAATCTTAAAACTGACCGCTCCTATCAATATGCCACGCCGCATAACGTAACGACAGTTACAATACTGTTTGATGTGTTAGTTGCTACAATAAAGCATGCGTATTAAATACTCTACTTTATATTCATTGGGCGTGTCATTTTGTATTTGATATGAAGTAAAATAAGAAATAAAAAATTTCTAAAAAGACAAAAAAAAAGTATTTATTCAAAAGTAATAAATATGTTAACATATACTGAAAAGGGTGCACGTAAAATAAAACTGGCATCCATTCATAAGGAACCTGTGCAAAGTACACTTAAGCGTTAAGACGTTAAACTTAAGAACAACGAGCGAAACGAAAGAGCCGCCGTGGCTAGACTAGACTAGAAAAGTGTACACTTTCTAATTTTTAATTAATTATTTAAAGTGGCGGATAGCGAAAGGACTATATCTTCCGTATTTGTTTTACTCTTCTCTTTTTCTTAATATCAATAAAGACATGACTATACATATAAACAACACTTAAAAAAAAATTAAATTTGACGAACTTAAAATGGGTTCGTTAACAGCGAGTCTTGAAGAAAAGATCATTAGTAGTTTATGAAATTTAAGCTGCGATCAACAAAACGAAACAAATTAAAATAGATTTCGAAGAGATGTGTTAGCAATTTTTATTTTTATGCGAGAGCTCATCATGTACGTTATAAAATTTATTATTAAAATTTTTACTCAATGAACGGAAGACTTAAACAACAAACTTGCAGTTAAACAGTTTCCTTTCTTCGAAAATAGCTAAAGAAAAGAAATTACTTGAGAAGCAAGTTCATCGAACACATTAAACAACGCAAAGCAAATAAATACGAGATTCTTTCGTTTCGTTTCGTTTCGTTTCCTTGTCGTAATAATTTAATAGAGTTTATTGATTTTAGGGTTAAAGTACTAAACTAATATACTTACTTTACCTCTCTCTCTCTCATCTAATAATAAAAACACCACCAACAACCTCCCCAACAACAATAATAATAATAATAATAATAATAATAATAATAATAATAACAACAACAACAACAACAAAAACATTATATTCTTTGTAGAATGTGTTGTGCGACTAATTAACTCGATCTCTCTCTCTCTCTCTCTCTCTCTCTCTCTCTCTCTCTCTCTCTCTCTCTCTCTCTCTCGCTCTCGCTCTCGCTCTCGCTCTTTACGTTGCATTGCGTTACGTATACATGTATATAAAAAGTAATTAACTTTAAAAGTCTATTAAAAAAGACTTTAAAATATAACGCCACTCAGGCATCGGTACAGGCACAATACATGGGTGTAGTTGGTATTCATTTAATGCCAGAGCACTCGGTAGAGAGGCCGCAAAAGAATATAATTTTCCATAAATCACAAGAATTATTTTCTCCTTTTTCCTTGTCTTGTAAAGCCATCATAAGAAAAGTACTTTAAACGATTTTTTACGATCAACAACTTTACTAATGTTTTGAGTTACATAAGCTAATTAATTTGGTTAATAAATGTACGAAAAGCTAATGTCTAGTTTTTAATGTAAAATTTTTCTATCCGCTTTTCTTTATTACACATACACACGCGCTCACGTGCGCACTCAAACACACGCACATCCCTCATCATAATGTTGAAAAGAATCTTAAAGAAATTCTATAGAAAATTTTCAGTTTATTTGATTTTATGGATTTTTTACATATATATATATATTGTTTATTTCTTCTTCTCAATTTAAATTTCAATTCTTATTAAATTTAAAAAGCAGAAGAGAAGAGACAAAAAAGTTATTCAAAAGTAATCAGTTGAAAGCTAATCTTTAGCTGAGTTTAATTTATCTTTTAATAATTAACTAATCGCACTTAAACTTAAGGAAGTAGAGAACCAACGAAGCTAAAGCATAGTAAGCGTAACGCGTCATGTAAGCGTATTTGTCATTACAATCTAATATATGGGGTGATCAAATAAGTGTTTCTTGTTTTTTGTTTTTTAATGTGTGTACTAAAAAGCAGCCAGTAAAGCATATCAAGATGAATTTTCTTTTATTTCATATTACGCGATTTATAGTTAAAAATGATTTCATGTAAATGGTCACCTATGGAATTCTGCAAACATTCAACCATGGAACTTTTCCCACATAAATCTGCTTTTATTTGCGGCAAGCTCACATAGGCATTACACATTAGACATTGAACTTGTTCTCTCTGAATAAGTGGACATTGTCACGAGATATACAGCAACATTTTGCAACATTTCGTTGACGAAATCATTTAATTTTTAACACAAAAAATTATGTTACACCCACGTAAAATCCTTATTTATCGTTATTAAAATAATTGAATCAAATATGAGATCCATCCCGCAAATGAACGCGTGGCCATCTATATAAGTAACTGCTATAATAAATGCTAAAAGTAATAATATATTACATATATCGTGAATAATTATTCACAAGTGTCCCAGCGAGTCAGCGCGTGTGATGCGTGAGTTGAACAAAAAAGTGTAAAAATTCATCTACTGAAGAGTCGGAGTAATAAATAACTTAATAATAAAAAATATTATGCGTTACGATCCTTTAATAAATATAATATACCACCTGTAGTGGGCACGAAAGAAAAAAAAACCTAAACCTGTTTTTTTTTTTTTTAAATGAATGACAAGTTCGTGTCTTAAGTCTTTTTATTCAAAAAAAATTCAATTTAATTTTCTTTTTCTTCAAAACTGATTTGAATATTTTTCCTTAAATGACACTATTAATCAATGATTATTAATAATGTTGTACGTTTTTAAACAAAAGAATAAAATGCCTGTACATACGTGTACATGTGTAAAAGACCTCTCAAGAGAGACCAACCAACGAAAAACATACCAAATTTAAAAGCTAAGACAGATGACTTCATTAACATGAATAAACGAGAAAGCCAATATCATAATACAGGCTAACTATACAAACGAACATATACAACTAACAAAACACATAAACAAATACAGAATGAAACGATACTGAATAGCGATGGCGTCGGTGTGCAACAGTTCCAATTTAGGCGACAAATATTCAATTCAAACGAAAATTAAAGCATTCAGATAAACAAACATTAAAACGAATCAATTCGAAATGAAATCTCTACGAGTATATATATATATAGGAGGATATATTATACAATACACAATATAGAAACACATACACAAGCACATTTATTTATCGTGTTATTGTGTCGCTCTTATATTAAAATTAATGGTAAGTAATTTTTTAAAAAGCAAATACTTTTAAAAACTACAAAGATAATGAATGCAAACATACGTATACGTATTCATATGTACATACCCACAAACACATACAAGTGAAACGTATTTCTCACTGCTTATATAATATAATATAATTTAATAAAAAAAAAAAAAAACAACAACAACAAAAATTAATTAAAATATCAATAACATCAGGGCAACAATAAAATAAAACAAAAAAAAAAATGTTTTAAAGAATATCGATTACAAAAAGTGTGAAGAAAAAATTTGATAACAAATTCCAAAGATTTTATCGATTACAAAGAGAAATATAAATTTTTTAAAACACTTAATTTAAATTATAATAAATTTGACCTCAAAAAAAAAAAAAACGATTAGAATTAAGTAAAATATTTACGAATTTTATTCAATCCTCAAATATTGGGTGCGCAACGTTATAAATGATTTTCACACATTGAACGGAGCTAACAGCAAATGTAGTTGTTGTATGTGCCCGAAGTTGGGTAGACTTTTAACAATAATCGGTCATAATATTTCATCCACTGCTTTGAGATCCGTTTTCTTTTCTCTGCTCAATGCAGAGGATAATGCTGCTAAGTCGGTAACGATGACGAAGAACGTATGCGTAAACATAATGGAGGACTAGGCGAACAATTAACATAACAAACGAACAGGAATACAAGGATAGAGTTGAATGTTCATGGCGGCCGCATCTGGGCAACAGCTGGCTATCAATCACTAACAAGAACAACTGATGTCATTAAAGCGAACATGCGCGCAATACATGTCGAGAAGTATTTAAGAAATAATAGCTCATATCTCTCAATTTTCCTTTTTCAACAGTTTTTCTCAACACATTTGAGACAACTGTTTGCGCGGATAAAGCCAAGTAAAACCAAAATTTCAACTTCTTTATGCAAACACTGAACGTGCTAGAGAAAACCAGAGATGGACTGATAGGTGCACCGATTGGCTCGAAATTGTTTTCTAATTGAGAAGACGTGCGACATTGCGAAATAACAAAACTGTATTCTTCGCTAATGAAAACGAGGTGTGTTCAAAAAAAGTGGATACTTATTCATCAATCATTCATCAGTTTTGTCCCCTTCAAAGTAATCCCCCATAGATATAATACACTTGCGTCAGTGCTTTTTCCACTTCTCGAGGCATTTCTCATATCCGCTTGAGCTCTTCTAACAATGCGGCCTTTACCTCCTTCATTGTGGCAAAGCCCTCTTCTTTCGTGGTTTTTCATCGCAGAGGGTCAAGTCCGGTGAATACAACGGCTGAGGCGTAATTACGGTGTTGTTTTTGGTCGAAAAATTGCGAGCAAGCACTGCGGTGTGTTTAACAATTCCATACCCAAAACGTCTCAGCAATCTTTCTATGGGGGTGGAATTCGACGATTTTCCATAACAATTTTCTCCACTGCTCCAACGGTTTTCGTCAATTGTTGACGTGCTTGAGCGTCCACAATGGGCATAGTCATTAACATTTTTGAAAAAAAAAAATACCGAAAATCAAATGACTGACAACTTAAGACTAGGATACAAAATATCCGATAAAGAAGTTATAGATTTTTTTTATCTTTAAGCACCTTCCTCAGTAAGTCGACGGCTAATACAAAGTGAGTGGAAACTTTCCTGAGCCATTCATCCTCCTACATATTTTGTTAGCGATCAATATCCACGGACGCCATTATAGTTAAATCGCCAAATAACACAAAACTTTGCACACACATTCTTTCACAGTAAGAAAGTCACGTGCACCTTAAAGCAAATCTTAAATGCTCATTAAGTGTCATCTTTAGGTAATGGATATAAATGGATGCAAGGATTTTTATTCATTAATTGTTAGCACGTCGATGGGGATTATTTTTACTATGAATCTTTATTTTGTTTTGATAACTATTTCGTCTAAAGTTTAGTTGCTTATCTGCTTAGTTAATAGAAACGTTTCAAAATTTTCTTTTCGTTTTTTTCTCCTTTTTCTTACAGTTCATAGTAAATTGTACTAAGCTCTAAATTTTTATACATACATACATACAATAGCCCATCATTAACTACCTTACATCACTTCCCTTAATACGGTACGTATTCATATAATTACATTTCAAAATAAGGCGTTATATTGAAAGTAGTTGGAAAAGTGACCCAGTCGGAAGCATTTCCAGTAGCGTTGGTCCTTGGACCAAATTCTTCTCAAAATATCTCAAAAATTGCAACCTGTACAACATACGAAAAGACGACGAACAGACGGGCAAATGGACGGATGGACAGACAAGCTAAGAAAATGATTCTAAATCGATTGGTATAATAAAAGATGGCTCTGTCTCAAGTTGCTCCGGGTGTTACATACATACCCACAAAAAAGCAAATAAGAAAATTATATTCGGTTCTTTACTATCCACCCACTTGCCCTATAAAAGATTGAAAAAAGGACAAATGTAAATTTGTCCATTCCATAATATTGAGCGGGCGTGGCTTATTTCTTATATTTTTGTAGAATAATTTCGTCGAAGTTTTTATCATATCAGCTACGAGCAAAGCACGCGAAAAGCAAAAGTGTTCAAAGTTTTGGTTGTATAGACGTGTGGCCATTATAAGCGTGTTTTTGACCTGCTTACGTCATTTTCAAACTTTTTTGCAAATTTTTAAACGATTTAATTATTTTTGCGGATGGGAGAATGCTTACCACAAATATTGAATAAACTAACAGACGGACCTATTTAGGTGCACTGCGAAACTAGTACTGTTCACAATTACATATATATATATAGCTTGCTTCTGCGCATTATAAAAGTGAAAAAAGGAAAAAAATATTAAATTTTGATATACTATAATATTGGGTAGGCGTGGCCAATTTTTCCCCATTTTTATATAGATGCTACAGCATCGCCTATAGAATATACGACCAAATTTTTGTAGATTTATCTGCTGCAATTGATGCGCAATGAGCAAAAAGCCAACTTTTTATTTCTAACATAGTACGGCAGGCGTGTCCTTCGAATGATATAGAGCATTTTCTAATTTGCAACCTGCGTACAAGAACTTCCATTCCATTTCTACCTAATTTGAAGTCTATTGCTTATTATTTGCGGCCACGAAAATGTTTATAGCAGGAATGATACTGATGGACTGATGGACAAATGGACATGTTTAAATCGATTCAGACCGTGATTTTGATCACGAATATATACGTTTTGTGCGGCCTATGCAGCTTCAGTCTGGGCAAACGTTTTCACAAAATGAATTACATTTACATATTGATTAAAATACTTATCTACGCATTCATTTATCTACTTTCCGAGTTGTGATGAAAAAAAATTCTAACAAATAGAGTACGAAAGGAATAAAATCTTATAATAAATAAAACACAAAAAAATATGAAAATAAAAGCAAGAATAAGGCGCAACATTTACAAGTAACATTTCTCTTACTCTCTTCGCCTGTCCGTTACGGTAACCTTTCTTCACTTTACTATAAAAATTCTCCTTCGTCATTTCTTGGCTGTAATGCATAAAACATGTCATACATACAAAGGCTTTGATATCTTATCTTGGCTTATTAGTCAAAAGTCTCTCATGATCACCTATTGTAAAATACAAGAACAACTATAAGCACAACATTGTTGTGCAGATAAATTTAACACACACACACATATGTGTGTATACATATAGTTAGTTATAAAACTTTACTGCTTTAGTGAAAATAAATGAGTTCACTTAAATATCTAAAGAAACAAAAGAAAAAGAAACAATTTTTTTCCTTTTCTTGTGCCTCATCACATAGAGAACGGAATTAAACTACATTTTCTTTGCTTTTCGCTTTGCATGTACACACAATATGATTAACACATTTATATGCCCCTGTATACAGTAATTTTGTATACTTTGTGTGTGTTTGTGTGTGTGTGTGTGTGTGTGTCTGTGTGTGTTTGGGTTCTTTTGTGTGTATGTTTCAGTTAATCTTCTATATATAATGTAATGTGTGATTTAAATAAATTACTCAATTACATTTGTAATAATTTATAATAACGTTAAGCGAATGAGAGAGAAAGAGAAAGGTTATAAGAAAGAAAAGAAATGGAGATGAAATATCGCAGTGCAGACTATATCAAGTTTATAAGTTTATAATACAAACATGCAAATATATTCATATATGCATGTACGTATGTATGTACGTATGTATGTATGTTTGTACGTACGTACGTATACGCATGCGTACAGAAATGCATTTGTTCCTGTCATGCTAATGTTCTTTCTTTCTTTTTTTATTTCTTTTTTTTTTATTCTACTTTAATACTGATTAGAATTCCTAATTAAAAGACTTAATCCAATAAATTTCATAACGAAAATTTACCATTGATTGAATCATGTATTGTCATACCATAAAGCTATAAGAGCACTTACTCTGGCGGTGTCTAACATTACGCTTTCAATTGTATTCCCAAAATTAAAGCGAACCCCTACGCTAATAATTAGCAAAAAAGTCGAGTATTGCCAGAAAAATTTTACTTTTTTTTTTTGCCTTCTATGTGCATCGATGTCAAAGTCTTTGGGTCGTAGAAACTTTCATCTGCATGTGAATCTTGAATGAATGAATTTGACGGCAACTTTTTATACTCAATTTTTAACAAAATTATTTATTGTCTTAAGTCTTCGCTGCCCTTAAACGGCATATGTATATAAAATACAATTGGCCTGACACACGGCCTACCAGCTCCAAGGATTGAAGCTGGGCCTTTCGGCTTTGTGCCGCACGCCCTACCCACGAGACCATACGATAGCCATAGCAGAACTTTCAATCTGGAATAGACGCTCTCTCCAACTCTTGCCCACTTCAATTAAATTAATTGGCAATGGCTCTAGGGAACTCGGAACTAATTAAGGCGACATCACGCCAGACGCAGATATTAAACTTCGATAAGTCTTTGTTTCTATTCTATGAGAGTCCTTTCCATGCGCATGCATACATTGTAATTTAGTCCAAGATTTCAAAGGAACGATAAATTGTAGATGTTCGATAAACAATTGATTCTATTCCAACGATGATTTTTAATTTTATTAACAATATAAGAGAAGAGCGGAGAGGAGTGGGCAAAAGCCTTGTCCTATTTTACAGCCTTGAACGAATTTTAGTTGTGTCAGGCCAACACAAACAGGTAGAATGCGTCCTACGGGATCGTTATTGCTTAGTGTCGTCTCGTCTCGTGGAATATAAGCGGACTACTTTCAATATCTTTCGGCAGTTACCGAACAAAGTGCATTTCGGATGAGTTGTCGCAAGTAAGCAAAACATTCGCAGGTGGTAAAAAGCTATTGTATGTGGCCCGTTGCAAAGTGAATTTCTAAATGCTCGCACCTGTCAAAAATCATTTTCCAAGTCTCATCTCAGTATCGGGAAGTCCGAGCACAAGAAAGGTTGTCGACTTGATCGATAATGACACAGGTCGTGGTTCATAGTTGGCGGTTCATACTCAACTATCCAATTAGTTTGCAATTGCAAAGTAACACGACATCTACCGTTCGATTTAAATTGAAGTGTATTAATTAAGAAGCAACTTTACCTTTCCCGTCAACTTAATGTATATGTGTGTATAATACAATTAAAACACATTGATTAAATGTACACTTCCTCTTACCTTCCAGGTTACGCAGAACTAGAAATGCTGCTTATCGCATCAAGCCATCAACTAGCCATCATATATCCATCATATGAGAAGGGTATCCGAATTTCGTTTTAAGGAGACCATCATTTTATTACCTGTTTTTGGCTTTTTTTTCAATTCAAGTTATCAAAAAAAACAAAAAAAAAAACAAAAAATTATAGAAAATTAAAATCAAACACCATCAAATTAAAATTTAATAATATATAATAATGTTGAAAAAAATGTGTTTTTTGATTGATTACAATTTTATGATGTATTGTGTTGATGTTTAAAAAAAACAAAAAACACCAAAACGACAACAAAAGCGATAACAATAAACCATTAAAAATTGAAAACCTGAAACAACGAATTCATTAACACTCAAGAGAGATCGATAGGTACTCAACTTTGAACTTTATTAAGATAAACTGAATAATGACTTATAGCAAAAAAAAAAAAGAAAGACAAAGCAACAATAAGCCAACATTTTTCGAATTCGCGAATCAGCAGACATACTCGACCACAGTTCAAGATTGTTGCTCAAGTTTTAAATTTGCTTTTCATTTTTCCATATAACAGAAAGAGAAGAATTGCATAAATTTTCACATGCAGCCGGTTCTCTAAGGTCTTAGACTTCAGTTCAGTGCATATTATTTAAGGGAAAAACTTCATATGCGTGTGATTGTATTATATATATGTACATATATACTGTGTTACTTGTTAACAATTAACTTTAAGCGCTAATTAACACTTATATTTTTTATTTTCCTTAGATTTTTTTTATTTATTTTTTTCGGTTTTGTTTATCGCAAGTGTGGCTCAAGCTGTACGCGTGCTTTTAGCTAAGCACTGCCAACTATTAAGCATTGACTGCTTGCTGACCATTAAGTTACACATGTTCGCCTATTTGTTTGTATGTATGCCCACCATATATGGTGTGTTAGTGCTACCGTTGTTGTTGTTATTATTATTATTATTATTATTATTATTATCGTTGTTGTTGCTGCTGCTGCTGCTGCTGTTGTTGTTGTTGTTGTTGTTGTTGTTGTTGTTGTTGTTGTTGTTGTTAGTATCCTTTCTTAGTTCGTTGTCCTTTTTTGGTTTGCCACCGCCACCATATAAAAATGCGTGAACTCTATACACGTTCACAGCACACTTGCGCGTTAAGCTTTACTTTTCGTTTTAATTGTGCCGCCACTAGTAGAAACTTATTGGTCGGTACGGCATGAGCCAACGTCAGCTTCGCAATGCAGAAAGAAAGAGAATTTTTATGTCTAAGATCAAAAGTACATTTTATTTTATTGTTTTTTTTTTTTTTTTTACCGCCACGCTTAACAAAGTAATCTCGTAGGAATTTTTCCTCTTGCTTTGTCTTTTATTGATTTTAAAGCACCTGATTTTGTAAGGAAGTGAATTAAAACTGAACTTGAAAATAAACTTAAAATTCGTGAAATCTCAAATAACTAATACTAACTAACACTAACTACACTACATCACAGAAACAAATTCAAGTGAGTACAGGGTCTTGCAGCGAGACAACGAGACATATTGTTGAAAATTTTGCCTGATTTTTGCGTTTGTCAGCAAAATGCGCTCATTACGATGGCGTTTGACAAGTAAAGACTAAGAAGTCTTCAGCCGTGATGCACATATATGCACAACGGTCTGAATTAGCAAATATTCATAGCAAAAATTTTTAACAAAACTACACTACGCTAAGCGAAGAGGTTGCGGACATTCATCTATCTATGTGTAAATAGGCGAAGCCATGGTATTCCGAATTCTGCAAAACTCAACAGAGATAGTCGACAAACATCTGCAATGAGTAACAGTTCAATGTTGGTTTTGGTCCACACATTTTCGGCTAGGCCCTTACGGTAACGTTATCAATTGATTTTGTTTCTCAGAACAGAGCCAACAGCACGTGATTGAGTTAAAATGATATCGCCCTTTGAAAGACCCATTATGGTGTCACGTAAGTTTCGTTTAATTCCTTATAAATTCAATAGTTTCTGCTAATTAGGAAAACTACTTACAGATCGTAACTATCTCGGTTGTATTTTTCGAAAGCATTTTGCATCACTTGTGTGTATCTGGTTCTTTTTAACGCCTTACCGACCAACAATCTATTATAATAGTCTTGTTGTCACCGACCATTTGTCACACCATTTGTTATTCACTATTGAGGGCGAATTAATTGCTTTGCTTAGCACAGAAAGCACAGATATTCCGCGCGCTGCAATTTAAACCAAACAGAGCCGGGGCCGAGGGGATCTGTGGTTGATATGCACGTCGGTGAAGTGTTAAGATAGGCATGAAGATTGCAGCGTTGATTTGATAGCCAATAAGTTCACAGTTAAGGCAAGCATAGAAGAGTACGGCCCACTATTAAATACCCTACACCGCTTTACGTAAGACTATCACACGTCTAACGACTTTTCAAGCGATCTGTAAGTTGAATGCAAGAATACAAAACGGCCGGACATGTTTAAAATCAATTTCCCAATCGATCTTCATGTCATCCTCGGTATTGCATACATGCGCGCAAGCTTAATATGCCCTTGTACCAGGTACCAGGTACCAGGTGCGTCCATCCGAAAAACAACGAATATAGGAAAGAGAATGGAAAGATTGCAGGTTTAGAGTTCCTAAAGTTCCCTGGACGGGTTTTGCTAAGTGTGCAAATAAATTCCCGGCATTTCTTTGATAAAATTCAAGTTTATTGGAAACGTATCTGTTATATGGCTTAATAAGTATCAACTTATTCACCATCATTACCTATGGTCTTTTACCTCCACGGGGTTGTTTGGTTGAAGCAACTCATAATTATATCTATTTTAATACTAAGCTTCGTCTGTTTCATAATTATTATTAGCAATGTGAAGCACTAATGTACATAACGGTTCAATTCGATGATTTAGTCCTTTCTCTACATGAAATAATAGTTTTCCATTGAGTACACAGGCGCTACTCATAGAACGCTCAAAATTAAATTTTCAACAGTCAAGCAGTCAGGCAAAAAAAGACAACTTTTCTGTGGCGTATTGTGACTGGCGATGAAAAGTGGATCTATTAAGACAATCTCGAGCGCGGAAAGTCTTCGCTTAGTCCAGAAGATCCATCCACGTCGACACCGAATCGAAACATTCATGGCCATAAAGTTCCGCTGTGCATATGGTGGGATCAGCAAGATGAACGGAACGAAACTCTTTTTGCGCATATATACACTAAAGTCAATTGAACAATTTGAACGGTGTATTGGTGCAAAAAAGGCCAGACGCAACGTCATCTTCGCGAGCGCGACAACGCTCGCTCACACCTTGCAACAGTTGTCAAGGATACACTGCTGCAGCTCGAATGGGAAGCTTTGCCGCAGCCAGCGTGTTCACCAGACATACCGATCACCTTGCTTGGGTGGCACAGGGCTTCGAAACGTTGAAGAAGTATAGAAATGCATCAATGATTGGATCGCTACCACAAGAAAATAGCTCGACACGATATCGCCATATTATCAGGAAGATGATAAGAAGTTACAGAAAATATTGAAAGACATATTGTACCAATTTTAGCCAATAAATGGCTTCTTCAAGGGAAAAAATGGCCCCATGTATTACGTTCCTACATGTCTGAGCCTAACAATTATTTTTCAATATGAAAGCGGTTCAAATATCGTGCGATGCGGTGCTAATGCCAATAATGCAATCCATTGTAAATCCTTTAAACCTTACTGGCATACTTTTTAAAAGTAAATATTTTCCTTCTTTTTTTTTTTAATACGTTTTTTAACACTTTTGCTACTGGGCACAGCATCCACCATAGTCCAAGATTTTTTTCGCAAATATCTGACATCAATGGGAATAGATTTTACAAATACATACTGAGATCAATCAAAAAAAGTAAAACTAACGTACTTTTCAACGGACACACACATGCGACTTTGGGTTATGTTAAGAAAGAGCTATGTCACAGATGTATATATATATATATATATATATATATATATATGTACATATAACAGTTCGTTGGGCGAAAGTTTTCTCTGATGGTGTATCCACGCCTGGGCGTACCATGATATATGGAAGTAAGTAAAGCTGTTTCTATTATAAGTTTTGAGAAAAAACAAAAATTAAAAAAATAATAATAATAAAATGTTATAAATAAAAAAAAAAAAAAAGCCAATGAAATTTTTGAAAAGATATATATATATATATATATATATATATAAATCGTAAAAATTAATAAATACTCTTATGTACAATCGTGACAGCATCAGCATCAGCATTAGCATCATCAATGGCAAACATTGATATCATATTGTATCGAAGAATCGAAATATATGACAGTTGAGGTTATAAAGTAGTAAAGAATTTGAATCAATTTAAATAAATTTTAATTAAAATCAAATCTACCAACTTGCTTGCTACTGCAAAATCTCAACTCTATTGCATCTATCTAGAAAAAATTTATTTACCGTTTGTCATGTACGTAAGCGTCGCGTTGCATATTCGCTAACTTTATATAATATAGGCATGATGCATCGTATGCATATGTGTTTGTATTTCTGCACTAATTTAATTTTTATCTAAATCTGAAATCGCAACATCATTATTATCACCGCTTACCTTCCTTCAGCTTTAACTTTACCATCACGACTGCAATGCTCAGCGAGCTCCTGCTGCTTTTGTTTTTATCAAAATTTATCATTTATACCTTAAAAATGGTGCAAATTTTGTTTCGCTTTCAAGATGACAGCGTTTCAGCAATGCTGACGATGATGATGATGATGATAATGATGATGATGAGAATAAACGTATGACTGTTTGTATGTACGAGAGAAAGAGAAAGAGAGAGAGAGAGAGAGAGAGAGAGAGAGAGAGAGAACGCGCGAGACCATGTGTGTGTGTGTGTGTGTGTGTGTGTATGTGTATGTGTGAAGGGGAGAACCTTGAAAAAGAACTTTGTTGCTGTTTCATCTCGAAACAAATTAAGATTAAATCTTAATAAAAAATTGTGCACAATATGAAATTTAATGAATTCCATAACTTTGCCTGTTATAATGATTTTCTTTTAACGAACTTATGTATATTTTAATTAGATTCAAACTACCACGAATATCTCTATGCATATGTGTATATTAGGTAATCTAAAAAATATTGGGCCTCATGATATCATAAACTTGCTAACCTCGTCGCCCGCCCACCCACCTCGAAATCCACCATCGAATTGTTAAGGATACACTACACTTCATCTTTTCCAGAAATATCGATCGTAGATTTAGTAAAAAGTATATAAAATATCGTCCGATAAGTATGTAGGATGGATGATGTATACGTATAGATAAAAAGATGACTATCGATAAATCAATATGATTCTTCTTCTATATAGTACTAATCTTCATACGAAATGTCTCAAAACTTCATGGCAGTCCGAAGAGAGTTTTAGTTTGTCAGTTACAGTCACTTACAATTGTTTCGGTGTGTGTAACGTCAAAGATGACATTCAAACTTTTCCATTGTTTTACAAACGTAAAAGTAACGTAAGTACATTCTTGATCAGACTAAGAAAATTGAGATAATTATGCTCGATCTGTCATCAATTTTTTGAGCATCTTTGTGCGGAGGTCTCAGAATTTAGAAAAAAAAAAATAATTTTTTTTAAATAAAAGAAAATTAATTTAGTAAACCAGATTTATTATTTTAAATAAGAGTTTCGAATTTGATGGTTTTTGGTGTGTCCTTCTTCATTCATTTCATTTGCCAAAAGATTAAATGCGTAGGGTAACTCTCAAACTATGAACCATGAACCAAGTCATTATCGATCAGGTCGATTGCCTCTGTTGAGACTGAACTCCCTCAAACGAAATTTGGCCAATCATTTTTAGCGAATTCGAACAATTGCAACTCTCAACTTCGCCACATGTCACATAGAATAAGTTTTTACAAGCAACGAATGCTTTACTTTTACCCGAGAACTTATAACAAATGCAGTGTCCTGCGGTTTATTTTCTCTTTGCACTTTGCAACTAACTGATAATGAAAGATATTGAAAGTAGTCTTCTTAGATCCCACGAGAAATACGCTAAATAAGAAGAAGTACCATCCTGACGCATTCTAGCCTTGACTTGGCAATTAAAATTATGTCGAGGAAGTGAAATACGATAGAACTTTCCCACCAACCAGCTACATTGAGCTACTATAGAACACTTAGAAGAGGTTTGGCCAACGTAAGGTAATTTAATCGTTGTAAACAAGCCTCGGATATTCTGTCACGCTTGGCTTTCATTTAACAGTTTTTGTTTGCTAAGAATGCAAGCCGGCATAGGTTCGCTCACGAGTAGAGTCGACAGCAGGAGGAAGTGTTTTGGCGTAGTTTTTTGCGCGTTTTGCTGTTTTGCGGAGATGATGATGTGGAGAAAAGAGAATAAAGGGAGGGAAAAATGGCGAACGAATGTGAAATGAGCAAAATTAAAACGAAAAGTATTTCGGGGGTCCCATAGAAGTCATGGGCCGAAGAAGGCCAATAGGCAGGGTGGGTAATGAAAACCCCCGGGCTTGGAGTATGTCCGCCGGTAGGTGTTCGCTCAAGTATGTGCGATTCTTTTAGTTGTAAATGTCTGAGGAGCCCAAAAAGACACCACCGCCTCCCCCCATCCCGCCACATCACCCGAACTAACTAGTTCAGCAAAGCCATTGGTACATTGGTTTCGTCAACCTCCTCCATCCTCATTAAGTAGCACTTTAGAGCAGCGCTAAAAATAATAGAGTTCGAAGTTTGAACGAAGTTTGGACAGAAAGGAAGGATTAAATGGCATTAAAGGCATGTTACAATTCCCGTTCCATACCAAATGTATGCAATCCTGATCAGAGCGAATAATGCAACTGTTGTGAACTCATTTGCCTTAAAATATTTTCTTTTCTTATTTTTACTATCATGCGGCAGTTTTGCTCCAGACTAGATCAGCTAAATAAGTAATTGTAGCACGTTTGTATAGAAGCAGAAAACTTTATGCTTCTTTAAATATCGCTTATTCCTATGTCGCATCTTACAAACCAATGCCGTTGACATACGTTTATTTTATTCGTTCATGGGTACCGAATGATTTCTTATACTTTAGCGCGTTTTCTTATCTTCTCAGATACAAATTGTGAAAGTATTTACCAGCCAATCAGTCAATAAGAACACCACTGATTTTTTTGGCAAAATTGCAAAATATTCTTGAGCTTAATCTCTCTATTTACCTCAATGCATCGAAGATTGTTCCCAATTAATAGGATTTTTCAAATAGTTGAAAATAGCGCGAAACATTTGCCGGTTCCATGTTTTAAGATTTGCAAACAGATAATAGCCAGTTAGGGCCAAATCTGGTGGACAGAAGCAAATCATATCCCATTTGATGTCTTATCCTAAAGAAATAGGATTTTTCGTTCTTATTTCAAAATTTCAATTTTTGTTATTCGAACAATCGAATCAAATTAAGTTATATGCGCCTATTTTCGTTTTACATTTGTTGGAGTGAATTTTGAAAATGATGCCGCAGCATCTCTCTTAAAAAGCTCTGGCTGTAAACTTTAATGCCCATATTTGCATCCTTATCCCCTGCGCCGTAAGGTCGACTATTTCGATATTCATATTATCCTTCGATATCATAGCGTGGATTTTTTTGCATCTATCTCACTTGCGAAACTTGAACGTTACCCACTACTTGTTCGAATACGATCAACTTTATATTCAACAATCTATCGCTTAACCTTTTCTATCCGACGGAAGGGGGAATCGTAACGTGAGGCCAGGGAAAAATTCTTGCTGATAGAAATAAGAAAAGTTGTTCTACGACTGTCCAACCAGTACTCTTACTTACCGAATATCATGGAATTCCACATGCGATCGCACAAAATTTTATTTTATCTAACACTCAACTGGATGTTTTTTTTTTTTATTACCCTCTGACCTTAGATACCATGCTTATTGATCGCATTTCTATATACCTTCACTATTTCTATTAAAATAATTTTTGAATTTCCTTATAGAAAATTTTGTGTTGGTTAGACAATCGACACATAAACCAAAAATTGAATTTTTTTTTTTTCTGCACACTTTTTGCTCTTTTTTTGTTTAAATTAAATTTACCTAAAACCGCAGCATACCTTGACCAGCCGAAAACAAAACGAAACACAAAAAAAATTTCCTACTTTTTTCCATTATTTTTCATACTTTTTCTATGAACAAGAAAATGATCAATCGATCGATCACATACGTATCAGTAAAACATTTACAATAGCAATAACAACAGCAATAGCAGCAGCAGTGATCGAAAGGAAGAAGCATTAGGTCTGCAAGTTCTCAAGACACTCAAAACAACATAAACATAATCGCGCACGATGCCACATCCATATCCACATCCACATCCACATCCACATCCACATCCACATCCACATATTATTATTTAGCTAACATATGCTCACATCATAGTATGTTACATACCAAAAAGAACGTCGACGTTGTTGTTGTTGTTCTGTTGTCGTCATCATCGACATCGTCGTGTGGAGGTCACGTGTGGTGTGATGACCTCCATGACCATATTTTGCATTAGTTCAGTTCTGTTCTGCAGATATTGTGCATATTTCGCTTTTTGGCCGTTTGTTTTATGGTTAAGCAATTTCTGAGGAATTTTTTTTTTACTTTTGATTTTGAATTTTTTTGTTTTTTTTTTCAAGAAAACACTAGACCCCTACACACACACACACACACGCGCGCGCGCGCGCGCACACAAACACACATATGTAGATAGAGTAGAGGTTTGGATAAACGACAGGTGAATAGATTTTTGAATGTGCGCACTTGTGTCCCGCATACGAAGATAACGCATATTCGTTAGTTGCTTTTTCCTTCTAAGAAGATAGATCGATGTTTGTGCTTAGCTTGTGCATATTTTTCATTAATTTCGTATTTTCTACTTTTTTTTTTTTTTTTTTTTTTTTTTTTTTTTTTTTTTTTTTTTTTTTTTTTTCCTGGGTTTTGATCTTGGCTTAAGCGATGACCAAACCTTGATAAAAAGAAAACAAATTTTTACCTAACCGTTAACCGCGTTAGTTTATTGAAATGTCGCCTTTTATACAAACTATTGAACTGTATTTGTATTAGAGAAAATCCTGAGTTGACTTTAAAAATGAAAACAATTCTTATCGTAAAAATTTGTTCACTTTAAAAACTAAATCAATCAATATTAGGAGAAGTAAAATTTTGTATAAAATTCTTATCGTAAAAATTTGCTCACTTTAAAAAGTAAATCAATCAATATTAGGAGAAGTAAAATTTTTTATAAAATTCTTATAATTTTGATTAATTGAAGTAAACTTCCGATTTAACATGATTACAGAGCGAAAAGTCCAATCATGCTTGTGATGGCCCGTTTCGATTAATAATATTTTGGAGATTATTTTGCAATTGAACTTTTGTCTCAATGAATTGATTGTGCATATGACATGCTGGCCACCAGTCGTTGAAACCACATTTCAATCAATACGCAACGCGGAATGAGTGGGCTCAAGGTTGGCCTCATAATTAGTGCGAGCCTAATAAGCCAATAATTACGAGTTACTCTTGCCAAAACATGAAAATCTCTCTATCTTGTTTAATAAAAACGGTGAATAACACTCACCGGCTTGTACTTTTATAATAAATGGGAAACGAAAAGAAAAAACACAGCCACACGATACATTAATACATCATTTTAGTTAATGCCGGGACTGACATAAAGACAACGAGTGTCAAAATATCATATTATTTCGAATATTTGTTTACGAGTTACAGCGATACGCTACTTTTCGTTATTTTCCAAAAAGCGGAGAAATCCGACTTTCATGTCTTGCGTAAACATTGCACTTCGATGGGGAAAAATATCATTCAAAGTGACGTTGTATGGCAACTCTTCTCGATCGGAAACAACGATTGGGCAATACTTTGCTGACACTTGGTGATATCGAAAAAATTCTGAAAAATTTTCTACCTAAACAAAAAATTAACTCGCTAAAAATATACTTACGATTGTGGGATCTCTAAAGATATCGGAAGGTAACGTAGGGGTTCTCTTTTTTGGATGAAAATTTAAGTGAGAGAAAACTATGTTTGGTTACAGCCTCCAGCTTTGTAATGTTAAAGAGAATTTAAAGGGAACTATTTTGGTGAATGAGTCATTCATTGCATAAAGTGATTATTTGCTTCACTAAAGTGACTTCACTTTTTGGAATTTCCTCAATTGAAGTGTCAAAGCCCTTAGTATACGCATAAATTTTTGTATTTATAGCAACTTTCCGAAAAGTTGAAGATTAACCCTATTAAACGATAACATGTTTTTCGCAAATAATTTTTTTAGAGACCATTGATTCAAAGAATCGTCAGACGGTGAGAGAGTTATATAATCAGATGGCAGAAATTAAGAAGGAATCAACACCAGAAAATACACAGTCGCACTTTTTTTCGACTTATAAAAAGCTTTGGCCACTCTCCTAAACTGACTATATCCGTAGCTTATTATAATAAAAGCTTATAGCCGCTGTCCACTGTCCGCTGTCCGCGGTCCTAAATTTATTGAAAAAATGAAAGGAACGGCCCGCTAAAATTCATGGCTCCCGTTAAACATGATTACTATAAAAACTTGACAACAAATCGAAATGACGAGTCCTCACATACAGCTGACGTCACTTCGATTACTGATGAAATAATCCCCAATAATAATATGTTAGAGTCTAAAACAAAGTCCTATATGATCCAATTCCAATTCCTAGTTTTTGATTTTTTGTTCAATTGCTACTAAGGACGAATATTCATAATAAATTATTAGAAATTAAACCCTTTTTTTGAAGGGTGTACTACTTATGAAAAATCTTATGTGGAGTGCGCATCAAAAAAAAGAACCCATGCTATTCAAATTGGGTCCACTTCATTTTTATCTCAAATTACTGGCATAACAAAATTTTCAATACAAAACATTAACAAGTAAACCTTTTCGGCGCATAAAAGGTTGCATTTAATGAGAATATTTATGTGCGATGGTATACACAGAAATTGGGCCTAAGTGACCCATAGTCGGTAAAGTTGATTTCTAATTTTCATTATTAAATATTAAAAATTATACCTTTCATAACATATAAAGATTCAGTTTTCGTAGAAACGATTGTATGAGAGGGAGTTCAACCAATTTCCCCAACCTATCCAAATTTTTCATATCGATTTAGAATACCGAAATACTATTGCACAGCGAGTTTTGCCGAAAAAGTTTTTGAAAATTGCGATTTAGTTGAAACAGTAAACCGATCCGGAGCATTTTCTATAGTATTTGTCACTGAGGCTAAGACACATCGAAAACATCAAACGGACAGACGGGCAGACAAACTTAGATTAATTCAGAAAATGATTCCGAATCGATTAGTATAATAAAAGGATGGATCTATCTTAATCCCTTCTAGGTGTTACATACATCCGCACAAACTTAGTATACTTTGTACATAAGGTACAAAAAAAACTCTCTATTCTATTAGATGAAATTTCGAGACCGTAATCATGCATGATTTCGGCAGGCGAATGAACAGACAGACACTGATTGTTAAAAGGCTTGAGAAGCTTAACAAACGGACGTAGGTACATATTTAAGAATAAATATTTAAACTGCGTTTTTCATTGAGTTTATCGATTGCGATGTCGTCTTTGCTTCGTATTTTATTAAGTAACCCTTGAACTCTTCTTCTTGTTATTATTATATGCTGTTGCTATTATTACAATTTTATTATTATTATTATCGCTTTAACTTTTTTTTTATATTCATAAAGCTAATGATGATAGTTATTCCTCAATGAAAAATTGTGAAGTTCTAACAATTTTATGAATGCAAGTGTTTAAATATTAATGCATAGCTGGATTGACAGTTGTTGTGTTCGGTTATGCCTGATATCAGCTAACAACAAGAATAACATCAATAGAAAAGCAGATGAATGCGCTGCAAGCACAGCGCAAAACACGTGTTTTCATATTGTTTTTCCTTTATATTATATTATATTATATTAATACACACATTTCGGAATTTAATTGAATTTATTGTTTCTCATAAAAAGATTTATTACATAATTGTTGGGTTTAAAATGTTGCAACAACAGCATAACAGCATAATAGCATAACAACGATATGGCGAAGCAACGAAATGAAATAAAAATCATGCATTAGAAGATAAGATTATGATAAGAGGTCATTTATTAGATAAATGTGTTTAATATAAAAATAATATTCAATTAAAATTTCTATTAAAAGAAATAAAAACGTAAGCCATACACAGATTGACTTTAGAGATAATTAAAAAACAAAAACAAAAAAACAAGAAAAAAAAGCCGTAGAGAAGCGAAGATTTTCTTCGCTTTTGCAATGGGCGTCGTTTTTACGATTTTCATTACGTTTTATTCAATTTTATCTTTATGTCAATAGGTTTGATTTTTTCCCTAATTGGCTAAAATGACGTGTCCCCGACATGTTTCATTGAATGCTTAAATTATTGTATCTATTGTCTTGAAAATTTTATTCATTTATTTATTCATTTTACAAATTTAATATAGTCCTTCGCAACGGATCATGCTATAAGATAATCGTCGCATTCATTTCAAACAAAAAAAACCCAAACCTGAACGCATAGAGAGCAATCCGTATAAGGAAGTGCAGCCCCTTGTAAAATAGGCAACGGACATAGAGACCTTCAAAAACGGTCAGAAAGCTGTAAAGCATTAAATTTGGTCGCCTTAATATCAATAATTATAAACAATTCAGAACAGTGTGCGAAAAGTCTGCAGAGCACAGTATACTTACAGGCGAAGTACCATAAATTTTTTTAATCTTTAATTTCTTTTAAATCACCATGATCATTTGAGGGACGTCTCTTATTCGTGTAACACGTTGACGACCAGAAAAAAGAAGAATAAGTGAGGAAAGGTAATGATATAAAGGGAGGTGGCCGCAGCCTAGTGTATCTGTGCGGTCAATCAACTGAATACTTATTGTAGTTACGACCAACGTGAACTCTACCGCATCGGGATTTGGATCCGCGAATACTGATCCGCTCACTGACGTGGTTCTTACCTCGTCGGCTACCCTTGCGGAGATTGGGTCACCAATTCAACAATTGATATCGTTTGCAATGGGGTCATTATTTCACTATTTGATTGTTGTTAAAAAAGTCAGTCAGCGTTGCTCGATAACGAAATCATTTCGAAAAAAATACAAGCCAACTCCACCGTCGGGGATAATACCCACCAAACTGTCATTCACTGTCGTTGTAGGTGCAGCAAGTTTTCAACTATTATTATCTATTAAGATTTGGGAGCCACTGGTGGGAACATTTTGCTTGTTTACATATTCGAACAAATGGTTTTGACCTCCATCGCTGAGAATAGTTTTCAGATCAATCACAGCAGATCAAAAATAACTTCATGAAAGAGTCCATCTCTTCGATAATTTAAGAAAACGCGACTGATAAAATTATATCGTATTGTGCAATTATCTTCTCGGCAAGCGGGAAACCTTCCATGCAGAAGCCATCGAGAGTGAAGGAAGAAGGCGATTGATTTGACGATTTTTTTTCTAAGTAGTCAGCTGCTGTAGTCGAAATGCGTGAAAAACAGGACTTCATTGGGTATGTGCAAATTCGTTGGGACCGATGAAGGAGTAGTAGTAGTGCAATCTGTCGATGCTTTCACTTGAATATTGAAAATCTATGGAGAAAAATTTGTTTTATGAGAATTGCTTTAAACCACATCCCCAGATCCCAGAGACCCCTATGAAGATTTACAATTTTTGGAATCAAGGAAGCAGGTAAGTCCAAAAACGTATTGCTCCATTGCTCCTTGTAGAATTCTTATGTGAAGAAGATCTTCCACTTGATTGTAGCGAATGGTGTTTTAGGAAGCTTCGTTGTATCGGTGGATGTCCCCAAATCTTGAGGATAGTAAATATTGTAGCGCAGACAGATGTCGCCTAATCCAAACCGAAGGAGGTGGGTGTAAATGTGTTTGCTCATAGCAAATATCTATAATTTTCCCACTCATTGGAGACGTAGCTTATCCCGCTCCGTAATATAGCGGGCACGTGTCCACGTAAGACCACTTGAGACGGCCGTCAATTAATCGATTACTAGATTACTGCCGATCGTAGATCGGTAAGGTATAAATAAGTTGTAAGATTATACCCATATATATGCGTATATATATGCTGAATACTCACACATCAAATTTAAAGACACAAGCACACCATCATCATATATCATAAAGCTTGGTACAAATATTTCTATTTCTATAGTATTTCTCCAAAAAGTCATTACCGAAATAGTTGCATAGTTTAAAGCTTCCTTTTAGTCACATTTACAATTACCTTCAAAACGGACGTAACTTTCTTCCATCAAGAAGGAGCGCAACAATCAAGTTAAACTAACTATCAAGCGACTATCAACCCGAGTTCAACTCTAAATATGATAGACCACAATTTTAAGCATTCAATTAGACATAATTATCCGATCATTAATCGGACACAGTCCTTCCAGGCTGCGGTCGCTTTCTATCTCCCTCGCCTTATTTTTGTGTTTTAAATTGATCGACGATTTTCTTAAAAATTATGATGGATAAGGAATATCATCGAAAAAGTAAAAGGTCCTAGAAAGAGAATGATATGAGTTAACTATAGGTAAGGATAAAACACGCGCCAGGTATAGTCAAGGAAAACTATTCATTGCTATCATTTGCTAAATCCTTGGTCCACAAAAGCTTTTGATTATCGCTAAAAAAATGGCATTGTCTAAGCGTGGCGCATAAATTATGCCTAGCTTTTTAAGGCGTAAGGTAAGCGAAAAATTATGATTAGTTGTCGGAATTCATATCACTGACGATATATATACCCTTCTATGAAAAGATCTTATAAGACGGAGAGACACATTCTACTTCGCCTAAAAAGATCGAACGCACGTGCGATGTAAAGTACATACAAACAATAATCGTACATACGTATCATGATGGGTGCATAGTACAACAAACCATCTTTTGCCGCGGAGTAGTACTTATGGCGTAGATATGAATCACCACAACATATATTTATATATATGTATATATATAGAACGGTTAATAAAGGAAGAAACAGTTAACGTTTAAAATGTTTTCAAAAATTGTTGTATTTATGAAATAAATGCTAGTTTTATACTCGTATAAGGCTGCATGTTATGTTAAGATGTTGTTCAATAAGATGATTATATTTACGTAGCATGTTATGCTAAGAATAGTGTCGCATTTAGAGATGATTTTTTCATTTTTTTCTTTAAACAACAAACAACAAACAAGCGAATAATGCATTTCAAATGATTTTGGCCTTCTAAGGCGTTTCTGAACTGAACTTTTTTCTCTTCAAGCGAACTCTTGCTAAACTGTTGTCTCCTTCTGCACCCGTTTTAACATTTAGAAACGAATGCTTATTGTTTCACCATAAATTGCCACCTGTTTTATGATTCAATTTTTTTTCGTTTGCATTATGTCTGTGTTTATGTTCGTTCGTTCGTTCGTTCGTTCGTTCGTTCGTACGTTTGTCTTCTGCTGATTGTTGCTGTTCATGTGCTCTCCATGTCGCCTACAAGCAACACCTGATTTTCATGTCATCATCGTGATCATTTGCGCCAGCGACAGCAACAGCAGCAACAGCACAGCACCATTTAAATACATACATACATATATACATACAAGTTGGAGAACATATCAAGAGCATCGCATGCAATGTTTGCGCTACCAAAATGTATAACAAAGTGTTGCATGTTTATATAAAATAATTTAGTTAATAAAACGCCTTTTTTTTCTAGTATGCGTTGGTTGCTGCTATTGCTATTGCTATTGCTGTTACTGTTGCTGTTGTCTGACTGCGGTTGTGCACATTGTTCGAATAAAAAGTAACACAACAGCAAACAACTAAAACACGAAGTAATAAATATTAAAAAATTAGAGTAACAAACATGCAAATACCATTCATTTAAAGTAAGCAAAGAATTTTTTGTTTTATAAAAAAAAAAAAAAAAAAAAAAAAAAAAAAAAAAGTAACTACGTTACGTTACGAACTTTTTGAAAGGACTCAACAGCTTGCTTACTTTTATTTTTATTGTTAATACTTCATTTGTTACATTTTCAAAATGCACGATTACCTGCTGGATATTCTTAGTTAAATGTGAACGAAACGATTTCATGCTTCTCTTCAATATCTCTCATATTTAGTTTTGGCCAAGCCTACCGTTGAATTATTGCCGCTATTAATGACGTTACTTGTATTTATAGCATTCGCGTTAGCTAACGAAGATGAAGAATTCGAGACGTTAGGGTTAAGTCCATTGGTTGAATTCATTAAAGCATTGCTATTAGGATTACTACCGCTAGCCGAAAGACTGTTAATCATATTCGCAGTACCGGAAGGCGAGCCTAAAGTGTAAACCTCGTAATCGGTAATAGTGAAATTATAATCACCGAACAAGGACTCATAGGACGCACCAGGGCCATCGTACGAATGCGGCAAATTTGAATACGAATCCTTTGTGGTATTGCAATTGTTCGCTATTAGAAGATCAGCTCCAGCTCCGAATATAGGTCCGCAGCTGCATCAGAAAAATTCATAAAAGATTTCCTTTCAATTTTATTTTATCATCGTTTCATATATTTTTAACACTTACTCGGGATGATAACAGATCGCATAGGGCTTCTTAACTATGTCAAACTTAAGAGGCGTCTCACTGATATTGTTACTTAAAGTAAATAGGAAAGCCCGCTCCGAATGTATGTAAACACCTTTGCGCGACGTTTTAGACCAAGCGACATCGGTGAATCCGCCGCTAATCTCGGAATGTGAACCCTGTACATTTTCAATTATGCTTTCAAAGAGACAACAAGCTAAATGCTTAAACAGAAATATGCATACCAGACAAACAACGAAACAAGGCGCTACCCCATCACAATAACGATGAAAAGCTGTTGGACTAAAACCATGCGTAGAAGCTCTATACAACAAACGCCATATCTGTTTCGTTACACCGTACCTAGAAAAACGATCAGACAATTAATCTCAGCTAGTTTTAGCTTTCAAGAAAAAAGATAATAAAAGAAAATATCACTCACCAATTATTCAGGACACCCTGTAAATGTAATTTATCATTTTTTAAGATCTGCGAACCGGGAAACATGTTCACGGTTAAGCGTGGTTGTAAACGTTTATCGGCCTCGTTCATTGTATTACAGTTCGGGGTTACAAATCCAATGTTACCATTACTGCCGCCACCAACACCAACTCCAGTGTGTGGTATTTTATTTGAATGCTGTAAAGCAGCATAACGATAACGTTCCAAGGATAATTCCATAGGAACAGCACCTGTTGGCTCGACTTCTTCGGCAAAGACTTGACTATCGATTAGCAGTAGACGCACGTGCGACATTACACCCGATAATTGTTGACAAACTCGAACTCTCTCCTCTTCAGTCCAATGAGCGGTGGGTTGCGTAACGCCAGCATGATTTTTAGCCCAAGCCAGAACACACCGCCATACATCTTCTTCTTCGAGGCAAAACTAATAAAACTCATAATTAAACGCTTTTGTCGTAGTGGCAACGGGGCGGGGGGTGAGAAGGAATTCCATTCTTACTTACATAATCGGATGATATCAATTTAATGAGTGCCTCCTTTTTCAAATTGAGAAACGCATTTGTCTTCACGCACTCACTTGCGTTCTCACCTATATAAATGATGCAACGTTCCATAAAAGAAGCGGTACACTTAGCTCCTATTTAAAGAAGAAGGACAATCATACAAACACGATTAAAATGCGCAAAAGTCCAACAAATTAATTAACTAGTTCTGCACTACAATCTTGAACAAACAATCATTTCCTGATTTAATTAATGGCTAGCAAAGCTAAACATGTCTTCGTATTGTGTCCGTTTACTAAAGAAATTTAAGCATATATTATACTCCAGCTAAGGGATAATAGAAGTTATTTGTCCTCATCTCAAAGTGAAGCGAATCAATAAGTCCTTTAACTTAACCATCTAATTGATGCGGTGGGAAGCGTACTTTGGCTTAGGAGTGAGGAGCCGCGTTGACACAACTTGTGACATATAATCACAGTTAGCCTATTAGCACCGTTGTGAGATGCGCTAAGTGATTCGAAATAAAGCTTCGAACTTCTACAATCCTCTTAGGTAAGTCTTTGATATATATTTAATTTCATCCTGTTATACTTCCAAAATAGAGCACAAATCAAGCCTACACGGATTTATAAACTTCCTGGGAGATCAACTTTTTTAGGCAAGAAAAAAACAAAAAAAAGGGAAAGCTTGAACCATTCATGATCAATGATTCATTTAAATCATTTGAACCGTCAAAATTTAAAGAAAGAAGGTAGCGATTGAGCAAAAGAAGCTTTAGTAGGTTAGTAAACATAATCCAGTTTCGTTCACTTAGGTCGCCACAACGAACGTTGGAGAAGTTGCCATCTAAAAAGATCTAAACAAACTGTAGAAATTTTCTTAAAGTTCAAATAGATTTAATGGCCTTCTTAACATCTGTATGGCTGTCGCTTGCACGTTTAAGTTGAACTTCGACTTGCAAGTTTGAGTATATATATATATATATATATTTACTTTCCATGCAGATTTACTTGAAGACCAATTGTCGTTTCATAAGTATTTAGCTTTTGTTCATTGTTGGCTACGGTACTTTCGTATACATTCTCTTAGATTGAAACAAATCCAAGAGTTTATCCATTTCTTTCCTTTATCCAAGGTCAATGAAATTTGCCTTTAAAGTGGTTTAACCAAGGCAAACTATTAACACCTCTCAAAGAATGCCAGTTTAAAGAATATATCAAAATGCGGCATGTAGGGATCATAAGATCAAATGAAAACGTGTTCGAACGATATTATAAAGAAATTTAACAAGTAAGAAAGTTACATTCGGTGGGGGCCGAAGCTCACCTACGCGCCACTATGCTTTTGGTAAAAAGCGGGCGCGTTTCTAAGTAAAAGCGAACAACTAGATAGGAAGGAGAAGGAAGGTTTTTTTGCAATCCACAAAGAAATCACGGATGCCAAACTCTATGAAAAGCTTGCTTCACGTCCAAAAACTGAACTACTGAACAGCGTTATTTATTTTCGAACGCATTTCTTACTTCTTTAATGATTCGATGGCATTGTTCAGGCCTACCATGTTTTTGGCCGCTTTATTCGTAGCAGAAGCTATTCTTATGTCGAAATGTGGAAAAAAAACCGCACAACAACTTACACGAATCCACGCGAATTCGTAGAATTTCATAGCTTGTCAAGAATATAAAGACCGAATGGACTGTTTTAGATAAGGCAAACATTCAGCTCGACATAGGAAACTTGTTTTCAAATTTCACCTTATCTACCATAATTGATAACTATTTAACTAACTGCAATCTATCGAAGAACAAGTAGAAACAGCCATCATATGATTATCCAGATATCGACGGCGTTGTCTGGAGAATAGTCGAAAAAATATTGCGAACCCTTTTTAATAGCTTTTGCTCATGGGCCAGTGTATCAGATCAGAAGAAAACAAGATCGACGGGCGAATCTAAATTGGTCCAGAAAGGTTCCAAGCTTAATATATCCTTCTACTTGTACTCCAGCTGGTGTGGGGTATGAAAATCGATGCCACTTTTCTATATTATCACTATTGTATAACATCACCCAATCATCATTCACCTGACATTTTATAACTTTTTCTATATGCATATATTTAACTTATTTTATCCATCTATTTATTTATTCATTTGCCTGTAGTAATATTTAGAAGTTGACGTTGGAACGGTCACAAAGTTCCTAAGCCATATTAACTTTTGATTTCATTCCATTTATTACAGGGATGTGCATCCTTTTGAGATCAACATCACTTAAGGAATAAGACCGTAAGACCACTGTCAATTCTTCAAGAAAACAATTTTTTTTTTTTATTTTCCTTAATCGATCCCTTAATTTGTTAAGAAGAAAGAAAATTGTGTTAAAATCAATGTAATAAAAAAACGATTAAAATTATTATCCAATTTTTTTCTGAATTTTTCATTGTTTGGGCTAAGGATATATTTATTACATATATACGTTGTTAGGTGAATTGGCTTGAGAGCAAAAATTGAATTGCATTACTTTCGTGCTGAAGGAAATTTCGTGCCATTTGAATTTCGCAATATTCCAAAGAGCTTCAGGCGATATAAACCTCCACAACTTCCAGAATATTAGCAAGATTTTCAATTAATCTTCCATTCCGTTACTTCTCACTTTTAAACCTATCTGCCTCTTTCCTCAAAGCGATAATGATCTCCTCGAATTCGTCTTTATCTAAATGGCGAATAAACAGCATAGCAAATCTTTTCGCGGCATCTGGCATCTAATATAGTATACAATCGCAATTTTCACAAGTTTACTCTTTTCTTAGAAGAGGGTATCTTTCGTGGCACACATTAAATACATTCTTATATTAAGGTTTTAACCTCACTTTAAATATTAAATTCTAAAACTATTTCATCATCATCGAAAACATTTTGACACTTGGCCCCAATAGAAGAGTTTATCAATACAAATACAGCGTTTTACGAAACTTTAATTAGCAATAATTAATTTTTCAATTTTTTGAATTTAAAATTTCATTTTATTCCGAAAAAAACAAAGAATCAATCAATTCCACTCAGCGGCTTTAAAGCGTGAACAAAGCGAAGGAGAATCGGTTATTGTTACAAAATATAATATAAAAGCTCTCCCACGAAAAATTCCAAACACTATAGAAATAATTTGAATCCGCTTAGCAATAAAATGCAATTCGGACCAATTCTATGATGAACATGTAGGTGCATGTAAAAACAACTTTTGTCCATAATAATAGCTGAGGGACAAAGCCAATCACATATTGAACGATTCAATTGTGTTAAAACTGAGCTTTTCTTATTCTGGGGATATCTTCTCACTTATAAGAAATAGAAATTGCAATGGAAGAAGAGTCCTTCCCAGATAAGTATTGAACTATTGACCAATAGATCGTTGAGTTTACACAACTAGTTTTATGAAAACTAATGATAAATAAAAATGCTATCGTTCTGTAAAGGTGAAGCGTGTTAAAAAAGCACGCAAGAGCGTCATAGATTGTTGATCATACAGATCCATAGTCAGTCAAGAGGTAAATAGGAAACTTCATCGAGACTCTGTCTGCCTTAAAAAATAAATTGTAATAAATAAACACAAATGTATGCACACAATGATAATATTGTTCTACCTTTGCAATTTGTAGCGTATTTGAGGCATGAAATATCATTTAAAGATTCTAGGGCTGGGTCCACTGTTAAGTGCATATATATGGAAACATAATATTTAATCTTTGCACCTCCGGCAGCTTCGATGTTTTCAGCTGAATAACGCCGGCAAAAAAATGAGCAAATTAATTCAGTACCTTACCTCACTTTAAAATTCTCTTTCTTCGATCTTTGAAAATAAGTCTCTTAAAATAATGGATGATTCCAACTACTATTAAAAGATACGTTCTTCCATACCAAGTTATAGTCTTCCAGCATTAATTGCATTTCAATTTTTCTTCAAGTCATAAGAATCTTTTTATTAAGTTTAGTATAAATGATTTAATTACATATATGTACTTACATTCATACAATGCATGGAAATACTTCAGATATAAAAATTAAAGATACAGAAAACCAAAAGGAAGAAATCCTAATGAATATGTTTCTTCAATTTTCAATGGGCTCTTGCTTACGTTTACGAAATGAAGAATAATTTTATAAGAAACTTAAATTCTATTCGCTTTTCATATCATTAATAACAGCTATTGTGTATATGCTTCTAATCTCCGGCATCGTTACATTTGTTGTTGCTGCTACTTTCGTTTACTTGTTTAGCCTAACCTCAATCTTTCGAGGGGCTTACATTTTGTATTAGCGTGATATTATCGCCTTTCAGCATTATACGTCCCAAATTTTTGCGCGTTCTCGTCTTCACCCAGACCTCTTCGGCATCGTCGAGCACTAGATTCATGTATTCATCAAAACCGACAATGTGTCCCTCGATACGTAAATTGATATTTTCATATAGCCACACTTGAACGCGGGAACGATTTTGCAAATAACGAAAGATCAGGTTAATGGGTTGTACCATCACCTTTTGTACTTTTGTGTTGCCTTTAAAAGACATTTTTGGGCCGCGTTTATAATTTGTATAAAATTTACTTAAAGACTTTCGCAAAAACTTATTAGCTTTTATATGAGTGTATAAAACCTGTAGAAAAGAAAAACGTTTACCATCAGCGTCTTCTTTAACTATATCTCTGCATCTTCCTTTTGCCATGCACGTGAATTAACGACAGCGTGAAACACAGGTATGTTTAAAAAATCCAACAAACCACAAATAGCAGCAAATGCAAATCTTTTGTAATTACTTTTCTCACTAGTTTATATTTCGTCTCCGTTCCATTCCACTCCACGACGACTGTTATTCGCAGTTATTCAACTGTCTACTGATTTATCTTCGAAAAATAAGAAGAACTAGAATAGCACCATATTCGTATCCCTTAAGTTTTGTTTAAAAAAGTTTTTTGCCGTTTGGATTTTATAATTGATTCATTCCACACGTTGCGACCCTTTTGACTTAAATCAGCTTTTTCTATTCTCATTTTCATTTGTGAATCATTTTTTGTTGCACACTTTCTTAATATGCAATATAGCTATTGCAAGCAGTTGGTTTATGTATATACTAAAGTTATTGGCAGCATTCACTGACTTCATTAAAAGTGTGGGACAATGCTAAACATAGCTTAAGTTTTATTTTTTTAAAGGACACCCTGCGTTAAAAATGCTAAGCAAGAGCGCCATTGATGATGAGTTCGTTACAAATAAGTGCATTATAATTCTTGATAGAATATATTATTGAATAATTCGATTTGAAATCTTTTATCGAAGACAAAAAGCAATGTAGATAAGAGTTTGAAATTGCAGAATTGAAATTATTGCATTAAGAGGAAAAATAAAGCTTTCTTTTGATGAAAAGCTCTAATAACTATAAATATTTTTCCTTTTAAGATATATTTGCCCAAATTTTAACAATAAACGAGTAAAAGCTGCAACAAAAAACAAATCGGGTACATTGTAAATTCTTACCTCCCTTTTCTTTTATTTCCATGACGGCTGTAAGAAAAGTACAAGCGTTGTCTACTGAGAGTGTCGCAATAACATGATCCTCACATGCGGCACGCAACTCACAACAGCCCATATCCTGCGCTAAGGTCATCATTTCAAAAACGCGCGAATCTTGTAACAAAATCTAAGAAAGAGATGATTTATGTGAAAAGTGAGTTTTTAAGGCGACCTTCAAGTGTTCTTTACGCTTACCTTGGCTGTGTACACATATAAAATGAATTGGCGAAATACTTCTGGATGTACATGAGGGAGGCGGACTGGTGTCGGCGTGCCTGGCGCAGCCGGTGACACAGTGCAACCGGGTATACGGCATAATTCGCCACGCTTGGCTGTTTTAAAACTTTTGCAACTGGTAAGTATAAGAAAGAAAAATTGTAAAATGCTTTTGTTAATCGTATCAATCTAAGTGGTTTTTGTTTTTTTTTTTTGTGAATGAAGGCAAGATTATTGTGTGGGAGTTCACTGTTATTCACTGTTGTGTCCCGAACGCGCATTGCACTTCGGCATTCACCCAATTGGAACCATATATATATATAAAGCAAATGAGCCAAACATAAATTATTATCATTGCTTTCTCCTGTAACTAATCGTTAACTCTTAACCCTTATTTTGAAAAAAGACTAGATAAATGATTACGATTAATGAAACGTAATGGCTATCGGAAGCTGAAAAGTAACGAGATTTATTTAATGCCATCTTAAGTTCAAGCATCCTGTAGCTGAGCAAAGGTTTAAGAGATAAATGTATTACTTACTTGACGGTCTTTGAAATCTTTGAATATTCATTTTGTTTTTCTTTTTCATAACGCATGTAGCAAACAAAAGGACTTTCCAGAGACCCTATAAATTTCACTACATATTCTTGATCAGCGTGAAATTCTGAACATATTAAGCCAGTCATATTAAGTCTGTCCGTCTGAGTAGTGTTTGTTGTGTTGGCATTCTTGTGGCCACAAAAATGAAACCAACGACTTCGAACGAGGCAGAAACATTGCAAGTTCTTGCACGTAGTTCGGTATTGAAAATAAGCCAAATCAATTGATGGACACATCTACAGTACTACGTAAAGTGCGAAACACCTGTTTTGCAGAAGAAAAACAAAATTGGTTTTTTGTTCATTACTCATCAGCTATAGCAGATAAATCTACAAGCATTTGATCGTATGTTCTATGAGCGATGCTGTAGAAATTCATGCATAAAAAAGAAAATGTGGGTTTCACTTACAGTGGAATTGAAACGTCAACTGATTGTACTTCTGATTGTCGACGCTGTTTGGAGCTATTTAAAACCATTAAGTTGTAGACTTTTTTAAGTGATAACTCATAACGAACAAAGCGTTGATGCATCATTATATTGTTGGATGTCCGGATCGACTGTCCGGTGAGTGGAAACGATTTGGGAAAGCTGAGCGAAATGACTACAAACACAGCAGTCAGCTAACAAGCTTATGCGGGAATCGCTTGATACTTTTAGTTCGATGGAAGAATGTCAGCGTCAACAAAAGGGCTCTAGACGATAAAGAAAAAAGTATTTCCTCATCAAGATGATGCACTCTATGACAAGTCTACGTATTCAACGGCAAAATTCCATGAATTCCCTCACACACGTTCTTACACGTCTGTCTCTCAACAACTATTGTTATCTGTGTGCAAAGCTCAGAAGGATGCTCTTGAATATTTGCATAAATCTTCTCATAGAAAAACGAATATAACGGAATATTGCAAAAAAAAAGGAAAAGAAAAACAATTTTTTGTTTGCACAGATCAGTGTGCAATACTTTTGCGACTTCTTTTATATTTGTTTAAGATAGTGGGTGTGCATGGAGTATAAACTGAGTATAGGTGGCTTTTTTCCAGTGCTTGGAATACAAAGAAAATCTCCCTTTACTTCTCTTTTCGTCAATAATTTTGAAATTTCGCCAAAGCCTTTCCTTTTCGTTTATATCCTACACCACTTTTGGTACAGGGTATATTAAGTTACTGCGGACGTATGGAACACGCAGAAGGACTTTAGATAGACCCACCATTTACTATACCGATCGATTAGAATCGTAATCTGAATTGATCTAAGCCTGTCTGTCCGTCTGAAGTCTGTCGATGTAAGTTTGTGATCAAGCTACAGGTCGCAATTTCTGCGATATTTTGATGAAATTTGGTACAGTGATGTATTTTGACCCAAGGACGAGTGCTATTGAAAATGGTTCGGATCTTTTCACTTTTTCAACCGCTCCCCATATAGCGCCCTACTCTGAAAAGTCGTTACGTGGAAAAAATTGCAGTTTTCAGAATTTGCCGGCAAAAGCGGCCAAGTAGTAGTATTTCCTCATTGTTAGTTGCTGTGAAAACTGTGGATCGGCGGGGTCAATTTTTTGAGCCCGCTCTAATAAAACCATTTTTACAGAAATGGAGGCTTTAAAGCTATGGTAAAGACGTCGAATTTCCAATCTTTCATGGTAAAAATTAGCTGATAATAGTAAATTGACAAAGACATCTACTCTGCCAAATTTGGACCACATAGATCCGTCACATATAAGAAATCTCATGAAACGTAAACCCCTATATAAATCAGAACCACATAAGCCTATTTCGTGGCCCTACTCCGTATAGTATGTCCCATAAGTAGTAACTTTTTCGGGAAAAAGGTTCATTTTTAATATTTTGTGATGAAGATTAACCCAAAGTAACGTTTGAGCAGAAAAACTATCTTAACTAGTGAATTTGGATCACATAGGTCTATTTGTTTCGGACGAAACGCTAACTCTTATATGGGGAGAAAATCTACCCTTCCAATGTGTGTGCCATTCATTTCAATTAGCGCTTTGCGCGAGAATAATGTGTACTTGTGTGTTTGGAGCGTTATTAACAGAACGAGCGAAGTGATGTAGGGTATGTAATTGTCGGCGTCCCCCAATTATAATGTTCTTACTTGTTTTAGTCGAGCTTTTTATTGGATTCATTCATATGCGCAAGGATGCAACAAAGTTGCATGCAGTAGGGTTTTTACAACATTTAATAATTGATTCGCATACCATCACAGAATTGCAATGGCATTGCGATGATTGTTTTCTGATCGTTTCGTGAGACAATTGCCATAAGTGTAAAAACGTACGGAAATTTATAAAAGAACGAAGCTTTGAGAAGAGATTTCTTTATGCCACTTGAAACAGAATGACAATTAAGAATACGAGTTACATATATTGATTGCCAGCAATGCCACGAATCAATTTAGTGATATGTTTGTCTGCGCGGCTGTCTGGATGCTATATATATATGGTGAACGTATTATTGTTGTATGTATTGAAGATATTCACCTCGTGACGTTTATTTTATTTCTTATTGATTCTCGCTTAGTTTGACTTTTTTAAACTTACCGCGCCATTAACATAATGCGATGGCCGTAAATGCGTTCCTCTTCACGGCCGCATATGAAGACTACATCAGCACTATCCTGGTCTTCCGACAATCTCTGCAAATCATCAATGAGTTGTGTTAGACCGGCCATTACTTGACCATCACATATTAGGGGCGTCGGACAAGGTGGCGGTACACGTGTGCCCATTGTATGCTTGTACGCATTCAATGACAGTCTTGGCAAGTTTGCAGCTTAAGTCTTTAATGTGGTTATGGAATGATCAGTGGTAGTTAGTAGTTGTTATTATTGAACGGAGAAAAACAAAAAAGAAGGAAAAACGATATTTTTGTTTTTTGTTTTTTGTTTTCTGTTTTTATTTTTGCTTTTCAATCGCTCATCATCATCGTTCGCTCATAAAATTTTCATCTGACACGTGCTTTAAATTCATTTAATTGAGTCTTATAGTCAGTGTTATAACATGTTGCCTTCTGCTACGATTTGTTTATATTTTACCAATACATGAACACAAACACGAGAAACTTTAATTAATTTTCTTACTCTAGAGACTTAACTCCCATATAAAGAATCGAAATTGCTTAGGTTGCTGTCCAGCTCTCTATGTTGTTTATGCTCTTTACTGTCTTTTATCTTTTTTTTCTTATATGTATGTTGATCCACAAAAACAAATAAGAAAAAGAAGAAGAAGAAGAAGATGAAAAGTAAAACAGACACTAAGAGCCAAAATCTTTACAACACAAACACGCGTGCGTGCTGTGTATGCTTTTAACGAAAACAGGTTTCTTTAGTTAACTCTTTTTCTTTTTATATTTATTTCTTAGCACACAGAAAACAACAACTTTCGGGAAAATATGTTAATTTCACTTTTATTAAAGCATCCTTAACGTAAAAACAAACTCAACATATTGAAGATAACTTTTGAAATTTTTCTTTTTTTTTTATCAAAAAGTATTTTTTGCAAGTTTTTTTTCTTTCTTCTGCTTTTCTTTTTTTTTGTTTTTCAATTTTTCGAGCTTCAAATATTTTAACTATTTTTTAAAAAATCAAAAAAAAAAGCGCTGCATTCCATACTTTTACACACTTTCGCGTTTTAAAGGCAACTGAGGCTTATGCCGTACAAACACCAATGTCTGATGTATACCCGAAATTTCGGATATACATCAACAATTTTCATATAAAGGATTTATTCGCATACATATTATATAAATTTATTGAAATTAACGGTGACAAAAACCAGCCGTCCAATAATCCACCTTAGCCGGCGGTGGTAAGACCAACTTTTGACGCATACTTCGATCAGATAAAAATACGCATAATAAATATTCTAATAAATCATCTGAGCTGAGTTAAGTGTAGGTATTAAAATGATTTATTAATCGAAACGGAAGAAAAAAATTATTTTTAAATTAAATATTTATAAAGGAGCACTCTGGTCACCTTACTTCATTGCAATTAAGAAATGATGCGAATTATAACATTGTTACGTTGCGTCTGCATAAGCAGTCAAAGCAAAACCTAGAGTTTCTATAGGCAATAAGTTATTTTGCATTAATTACCCTCTTTGATTCCTCTTTGATAATTCATTATAGAAAAGATGGCGGGATTAAGAAAAATTCATCGCTCTGTTGTATTAGTTCTTAAACTTGTATTTTCAATTTTTATATAAATTTTTTTTTTAATTTAAATTATTTAAGAGATAAGAGATTAAGAGAGAATAATTGATTTTTCCTAATCCTATGATAACATTATTAAAACTTAAAATTATTAACTTGATTCATTTGTGTTCGTGAAAGTTTGATGTTATTTCTTAATCTAATTTTATTATACCCTACACAATTTGTGGTGCAGGGTATATTAAGTTAGTCCGAAAGTATGTCACATCGAGAAGGACTTATAATAGACCCACCTTTCATTGCGCCGACAATGATATGAATTGATTTAGGCCTGTCCTTCTGATGTCTGTCCACGTAAATTCTTTTTTTGTGTTCAAGCAACAGTTCGCAATTTCTGCCCTGATGTTCTACAATGATGTTTTTCGATTCAACACAAGAAGCCTGAAAATGGTTTGGATCGGTCCGCTCGACCACATTCGACCACTTCGACGTATTTTGGAAAGCCGTTATATGGAAAAAAGTTGCAGTTTTGAAAATAGCACTCCAAATTTGTTTGAAAGCTGTAGACCGGCTGAGGCACATTTTGAACCCCCTCTTATATAAGGAAAACTGAGGGTCATACGACAAAACGGTATAATTTTCACTGCTTCATGATGAAAATCAGATCATAAAAAAATTAGCTGTACCAAATTTGGACCAGCTCGGCCTATTTTTTTGATCTTGTCTTAATAAGGATTTTCCCGAAAAGTGATCTTTTGTGGAGCAGAAATGTCTAAATGTTAATAGGTGGTGATGAAAATTGACCCATTATAGTAATTTCATATAAAAATGGGACATGTGTTAGACAATATAGTGTAGGGTATTGCAAGATCGGCCTTACCCAACTGCACTATTCTTACTTGTTTTTTTTTTTTTAATATGTTCTTTATATCTTAATGTTTAATTATTCAAAATTGGATAAAATGCGTTTATAAAATAATAAAAAAAAAAGTAATAAAAAACAAATATATTTTTACTTTCCAATTTAGTGGTGAAAATAAGAGAAAAAAGCGTTCAGCTTGAAACTTTTTCATTTCCATTTTTTGTGTTGAACTGCTGAGAATAAAATTCTATTTGTGAGGATAAAGTTTAGTTTGCTGTGTCTGCTGTGTTGAATCTATTCAGGTTCATGATGCTCGGCTTGCCATGCTTCAGTGTCCTTCACAATTCCCTTACACAGTTTCTAGACTTTTTGCTTTGCTTCCAGTTTGAAAATAATTCAAAAAACCGCGCACTTTCTTATAATCAAAAATATGCAAGCATATGCTTAGGCTGAACGATTTTGAATAAGCGATGCAAATACTACTTATAGAGACAGACACCTCCGTTGGCAATGCTGGCTGGGATGGTTTGAATTTTTATTTCGTTACAAATCACCCTCAGTCGTTTACATTTGTTATGAAGGGCACGTCAAAGCTGGCAGTGAAATATAATTTGTTTACTTTCGAGAGGGGATTGCGGACATTGCTTAGAATATAAAACAAAATCCAGTAAAGTATTGCACTTCGGACATATAAGTCACAAATTTATTGGCTTAGTCCAACTTTACTCAACAAACCAAAAAAAAAAAAAAATAAATAAATAAAACAAAATCAAAAAAAAAAGGAAAAAAATTATATTATTGCCAGTTTTTTTTTTGGATGTTCAGTTAAGATGAACTAAGTCGCGTGATTTACAGCATAAGCTCCGTTAGCTCAGTCGGTAGAGCATCAAGCTTTATTATCACTGTTTGCTATAAAGTGTATGCATACGCAATCCTACAGTTTTGATATGTCGTGAAGGGTGCTGAAAACTATCAGGAAACCCTAATGTCCCAAAGTTTTCATATGTGACTGAAAACTGTTTAAAATTAATTCCTGAGATGCCACGTGAGCTAGTTCTTGCAATAAAAAGCCGAGTTCTCTTATGTTGCCTTAGTACGTTTCTCAGCTGGACACTGAAATGGTGCATAGGTCATCATTAAAGGTGTGAAAAGTTAAGTGTTTTGAAAAATTTTGCTTTAAAGGCGGTCTTTAAAGATAAACCATCAGCTTCGAAATCAGGAAAACACGTACATTTTTACTGTCACATCCCTAACTCGGTCATATAAGTTTTTCACGAGTACCTTAAATCCCTCAACGAAGTGTTGAGAGGCACGGAATAGTTGAAAAAACCTCTCTTGCTTCCGAAAATCGCATCATAATTTTAGTAAAGCGGGATCCCTTCAGGTCTAAAGCCATTTCCTAAGAAATTGGGAACGTTTTATCATCCCGAACTGTTCGTCGACGTCTATTAGGTGCTAATCTTTCAAAAAGAATAGATCGAAAAGTTCCTTTGCTCAGAAAAGTTAATTTAGACAAACCAGAAGGCGAGAAAAAGTATGAAAATCTACTTTTGAACATTGTAGTCGGGAAAGGCCGACTATTGAATACCTTACATCGCATAGTGTAACACATGTCTTATTTTTGTACGAAATTACTATTATGGGTCAATTTTCATCACCACATAATAAAACTTGCACTTTTCGGCTTTACAAAGTATTAATTTTCGTGAAAATCCTTATTAGGGTAAGATCCAAAAAGTGGGCCGAGACGGTTCAAATTTTCATCATGAAGCATTGACAATTATACCTTTTTGTCGTATAAAGCTCAGTTTACGCTCTATGAGAGCGGGTTCAAAAATTGACTCAGCCGGTCCAAAGTTTTCACAGTTTCACAGTTTGGAATGCCGAGACACTATTACTTAGCCACTTTTCTCGAGAAATATTGAAAATTAAAATTTTTTGCCATATAACGACTTTTCAGAATAGGAGGTTATTTGGGGAGCGGTTGAAAAAGTGGACCGAAGCGAATCATTTTCAACAGGGTTCGTCCTTAGGGTAAAGTGATGGGTAAAGTGGTGGGTAAAGTGGGGTAAGTGCATGAAATTCCATTAAAAATATCTCAAAAATTGCGACCTGTAGCTTGAACACAAAATTGTATGGACAGACAGCCACGTGAAGTTTGCATGAATGCAAAACTGAAATGAATGAATCATCATAAGAGGGCACAAGTGAGTTTAACGAAGGGTTTTGTTAATAATATTTTAATTTGAACCATTTGTTTGTTCAAGCATCGGTCACCTTTGGCTTACTATAATGAACGCGGCAGTACTTACGAACTTGGCACTTACTTCCACTACGTCATAATTATTACAAATTTCCCGCCTATCCCTCTTACTTGCCTACGCCACATAAACTAAAATTCGAACAATCAAAAGACGGATATCAAAGCTGGTGTCCTTTATTTTTCTTGTTCTACTTCTGTGATAATTTGATATCAAAAATCGTTGTTTGTGTCTGTGTGCAATTCCTTTCGGGTACAAGCAAACATTGTAAACCCTATTTCTAACCTATTAAGTCAATAAAAGCCGATCTTTCTCAATGTATGGTTTTTATTAATATTTCGCTTTTGCGCATTCTCTGAAATATTGTAACTGACCAACTGTAACAACCAGAGTTCTTCTATTCGAGTTTCTTTATTGTTTACGGAACTCTTAAGACCTCTTTTTGTGAGGTTTTCCATGTTCGTGTTTCATAAAATGTTGGGCTGTGATTACGAGTTTAGTGCTGGCTATAATTGTATGAAAAGACATGTAAAGCATTTCAAGGAGTTCATACGGTGAGAAGACGGGTTTCCGTACATGTGGATGATGCGAAGTTCATGTATGAAGCATTACGTAGACATTGAAGAAAAACTTACCCGCCCATTAAGTTTGGTAAGTAACCCTTTTTTTGTTTCGCCTGCAGTGCTGGTTAGCTCCTTTAGGCCTATTTCTAGTGTTTTCTGGCTTTGTGTAGCAAAATTGAGTTCGTTTTCTACTAAATAAATCGTTTATGGTGTACGTTCGTGCCTCAGTTCTTTTGCTATTGAAAGTTTGCATCTTTTCGGACAAGAAGACGGGAATGTTCTCTTTCTACGTCACATTCTTCTCTTATAAATTGTTCAAGTAGCTTTCGTAGGTTTTAATTCGCGTATTGATCGATTCCAGTTAAGTTTTTGAAAGACGATATATTTGTACTTCTTGTTGCATTCATTGTTAAGCGTGCGTCTAATTGTAATCTTAAATCTTGCCTTACGGTTCAGAGTTTGACCAGTGAGAAAGTGTTATTCTCTTTCCCTTTATAACCGACACCGTTATCCCGTAAAAGATTAAAAAAATGGAAGAATGAAGACAAATCTGCATATTCCATAATATTGGGTGGGCCTGGCTGACTTTTTCTACTTTTGTAGAAGAATTTTGTAGACATTTATGTTGTGTACTTCCAGTAGTTTATGAGCAACGAGCACGAAAACCAAAGGTGCTCTCAGTTTTGCTTGTATAGACCTGTGAGCGCTGTAAGCGTGTTCTTGCACGTCTGCTTTTGCAAACTTGTGGACGATATTTTCTCTTTTGCGAATGGGGGAATGTGTCATGTATCGTAGATACTACACAGTTTGGTAGACGGACAAACGGACGGCCTAAGAGATGAACATGCTTATGTACATTCCGAGTTTCAAACCAGCCAAGGATGCACATACCTTGTAAGGCTTGCTTCTGAGCATTCAAAAGGTATTGAAAAAAAAATTAAATTTTGATTTGAAATTTTTGCCATTTCCCGTACAGGTACTACAGCATCATCCGTAGAATGTAGGTCCAAATTTTTGTGGTAAATCCACTGCTTTAGTTGATAAATAACGAGCAAAAAATCAATGTTTTATTCCTTTTGGAAAACAGAGGTGTTCTCAGTTCACGTGGTTTTGCAGGCGTACCCTTCCACCGATTTGGGTCTCTTTCAATAGTGAGCTCCGTCCAATAACTTCTAATGTTTCGGCCAAATTTTAAGGGAAGGAGAATGCTCACAATGCTTAAATCGATTCATAAGTTGATGTTGATCAGGAATATATACACTTTGTGAGGTCTTTAAAGTTTACTTCTGGGCGTTGCAAACTCCATCCCTCGCTGATGGGTATAATAATATAATTTAAGAAGATGTTGTTGACAGTCGAACTACCGCGTGAGTCAATATAATCTTTTTACACCTTTGAGCTTAAAAAGAGAGACACAAGAGATAACACATGTGAGGTTCTAACAGTTTTGATGCTTTTTGCTATTTATATGAAAAGACCCTACTTGCTGAAGCTTTTGAGAGGGAATGTCCACAACAGACATTTCGCAGACGGACAGACAGACGGACATGCTTAAGTCGATTCGGAATTTGATGCTGATCAAGACTACATACACTTTGTGGGAGGTCTCACAAAGACTTCATTCTGGGCGTTGCAAACGTATACACAAAATGAATATACCCCTCATCCTTCGGTGATGGATAGGTAAAAATTAAAGGTTCTGTCCGTTCACGTTACAACAGACTTCAACAACAAGTATGCGCACATTCATTTGACGCACATTTGCCTCTACGTTTTTATCACCGAACTACTAACCTGGCAAACGAACTGAAACGAAGCTCGAAGGTCGTGTACCCGCTTGGCTGCTGACAGAGTTCATTTCCGCCAATGTATTTTTTGCACGAATTGCAACAAGGATAAAATCCTACAGAAGCAAATTTATTGCAAACACTTGGTTATGGTAGAGTTTCTGATCGAAAATGCTGAAGATCGTTCCTAATTTCGAATAGATGATTTTGTCCTTTCCGATAAGTCACGCTCTGGTCGACCACCTTTGATCGATGACGACACCGGCAAGATCACTTTTTATTTTTTTTTTAACAAAATTGGTGACTGCGGAAAGGCCTGCTTAAGATCAACAAACCATTTCGGACCATATCCGCAAAATGGTATTCCAATCTCAAAAGGCAAGAATTCGGCGCTCATTGCTTAGTGCACAACGGAATTATTATAGAGACCAGGTTTCACATCTTTTGCGCATTTTGTGCGATTATGTTTTTTTCGTTTTTTTCTTGTCCTCTTATAAATTTATCGGTGTATCGTGTGTGTTCATGTGCAGACAAGATGGCAGAACGAAACAACCTTTACAGCCTTTAAAGTGATTCAATGAAGTTTTAGTTATGAAATTCATTGGAAGTCATTTTTGAGAGGTTTTCTTCGATTTGAAACTGTTAACTGTGCATGACGAGTATATACGTCATGGTCCGTCTATCCATTCTTGCCGGATTTCCTCATAACATCATAACTCACTAAGAACGTGTACTTGCCGTAATAACACATATTACACGTACTCTTAGGTGGACATAGTTGAGACCGGTTAAGGAACTTTATTTTTAAAGCGAATGAAAACAATCCTTCCATTCTCATGTCCGTTATTACAAATTATATGGATATTTATGTATTTAAATCGCAGACAATTCAGCAAAATATTAAAATCCTGAACAATTGTTGTCTGCTTTGTTGACGCGGACAATTCCATTTGACCTGGCCTTGTGCATCAGTTCCGTGAGACTGAGCAAAATCAAGCAATAAATCAATGGGCCAAGCAAATGGTTACAAAAATACACACAACACGATTCAATATTTTTAGTTATCCTGTTTCCGTTATTCTCCTTCCCGGAATTCACGTTTAAACGAACCGGTTGTTGTTTTGATATAAAATTAAGTGCAGCAAAATGCATTCAGTATCATTCACATATGCAAACATATGTGTGTACTGCGCTCATGGATATGCACGCATTACCTTTAAGTGATTACGTGAAATTTTTGGATGAAAACTGAAAATATCGGAAAAAGTAAAATGTTGTGCTCGGCTTAAATCGAATTTTCAGATACCCATCGACACTTTTTTTTTTTTTTTTTTTCTATCTTCCTTGTGTTTTAATTAATACGCTTGATCAGTACAAATTTAATATTCCATATATTATATAGATCTTAACGGAAGAAATGCGTTCACGTATAAAAGCTGTTGCGTGCTTTTAGTGTATGCAAGCCATAGGGTAGCGCAAATACGCTTAAGTGTTACCATCACGGTATGATTTTCATTCAAATAACATTTTCGAACTTGATATGTTTGTGTGGCGAAAGTTAAAGGAAACACACGACACAGGTCTGCTCCGTTGCTCACCACCATATCAAGTATAACTACAATTAATGAGGCCTTCAGTGTCTTGTACTATGCTGTAGCAACATTTGTCGAAGGTAACGCGTTCTCTCTGGTGGGTTACAAAAAAAAAAAAAAAAAAGTTAAAACATTATATCGGCAAAGCCGACCAATTAGAACTCCTACATCAACTTATTTCCATTTAAAAGCATAGCTTGGTCCAAATTTAGCAAAACTAATCAAAACTAAAGCCTAGACCCTAATACCGAATGGGGCTCGAGAAATCCCCTCCTAGAGTTAATCTCTATATCAATTTACACTTATGGAGGAATTCTGGCTTTGAAATATTAAATAAAGAAGAAGTAATTAAAGTCTTATCTTTCGGCACAATAAAACCGAATTCGAAACATCGCGTCGTCCGATGCGAATTTCGCACTTCACTTTATCTATTCAGAAAGTTTATAAATTGTTGGACTTTTTCATCAACATAGCGTCATAAGGGCTGTCGTCCGATTTAAGCCAAAATTTTTCAAAAATTGTAACACACGGGTTGAACATATTTTACACGGACAGACAGACAAGCAAGCAGAGCTAAAGGGAATTAATAACAATAAAAAAGGTAAAAGGTTCAGATTGAACCCTTCTTGGCGTTACATACATTACTGCGCAAACTTAACATACCTTGTTCAACAAACGTTGTAGGGTATAAACAGGGAAAAAGCAAAGACATTAACAACATTAAAACGTGACAATCAGGCACGGCCAGCTTTTCCCACACCCTATAGCTTCGTTTACATTCATCATAAAATATTAAAAAGTATATAAAGCCGTATATTCACCGTTCATTGAAAGCCTTATATGGCGAGGGGTCTTAAAGATGCACCTACGACGCCCAACTAGATTACTAAAGCAAAAATTATTTCTCTTAGCACAATTTTGCATTAATTTTGGCCATAAAATATTTCTTCTTCTATCTTATTGTCGTGTAAAGATGTAACTTTTGCGAGATGATTTATATGCGAGATTACGCAGAAAGCAAACCCATTGTCTCTAAATGTTCCGCATTCATTTTGCAATAGACAAGATGCTATTTTTCAGTTTCCAGTTTCCGTCAATAAATAGCCAAAATGGCAATTTTTCTCTTTTCGGTGAGCATAATGACTTTTTCAAAATTGGATTTTATATAGAAAATGATCGTAAAAAATGAATCGATGCATTTCCAATAGCGTTTGTCCTCCCCAGTATATCCAAACTCATAACATACTTAGTACATAAACAGACATTGGACAAGCAGACAGACTTAATTCGTTTCAAAGAAAGAAAACGAAAAACGGGCATAATAAAAGGTGAGTGAGTGTCTCTCACGTCCTTCATGATGTTGCCTATGATACGTATCCATAAATTTAGTATAACCTGCACTACACAAGGGGTGTTGTGTGCGATAGAAAATACTATAAAAACACTATAGAATGGTTATGATTGCATTTTCTCGGAAATTTTGTTCAAAATTCGATTACGTATATTAATATGTTTGTGTATATGCTTGTAAAGCTGTTGTGTAAGTGTGTTGTTGCGCTTAGCAAGGAGTTTTGCATACACTATGGAAACTTGACAATGTAATCAAGTTTTTGATGTTAAAAACTAACTGATGTCGTAAATGTGTAATTGTAATGTTAGAAAACAAGCAACAAGAAGCAACAACAACAACCATGCACATATATATATATATATATATATATATATATAGATAGAGTATAAATAAATGAATGAAGTAAGACTGCAATGTAATGGTGGCGGTTGTGTTCAAAAATTTTTAAAGAGACTACGTACGTACTCTATTAGGTTTTTTTTTTTTTTCTCTTCACTAAATTTCGTTTTCATTTTAGTTGCTTTTCAAATTGACACAATTTTCTCCCCTTTCCCAAACTTTTTCTACGTTGTTTTGCAATTGGTGCTTAGGTACAATTTTCTTTCGATATGACATAACGTAGTCTTAACATTATCTCGTCATCACCTCGTCTCAACGTCAACGTCAACGTCAACCCATCATCATCATCATCATCATCATCATCATCATCGTCATCGTCATCATTACTATATTAACGCTCTCAGCGTACATTCATGTCCTTTTGCTCCGCTATTGTCCTTTCAAAAAAACACTTTAGGTTATTTTCTGAACATCATTTGCCATAAAAACCATACACATGGGAGAATGTAATGGGGAAGGCAAGAAAGAAGCCATAGTTTATATGTTTCAATGGCTCAAGTCGAACTAACGCATATATTAACGTATATTAATGAAAATGCGAAATATTATTATTTCTGAAGGCATTAAAATCTCTTATCGAGATGATGGCTGGATGGCTGGATGGCTGGATGGCTATGCGTTCTTTTCTACCCGATATCTAACTAACCTGAAGAAATTTATGAGTAAAAAGAATTGGAAGCGTAGAAAAACGCAATTTTCTGCATATCAATATTGAAAAGTCATTCGAAATACATTTTTGCTCAGTATTAGGATTTGTTCAATTTCACAAGCAGAAGCAGCAGAAGAAGATAAGGCACTCTTACAGATATTTATGGTATATGCTTATAAGTTAAATGAGCTAAGAGAAGAGTAAAGAAATTTTAATTTAAATTTGAAAATTTCTAAACTCTCACGAAAGCATCGAACATCCTCTGCTCGCACAATGCATTGAAGTAGGAAAAATTCACCGCAAACAATTTGTTTGTTGTTTGTTTGTTGAGATTAACTAACTAAGCCAACAAGAACGGCTTATATGACCACTTAAAGAAATTTTTGCAAATTTATTAAAGAAAATGTAAGCGGCGGCTCTTATTTTCTTCTTTCTGATTGCGCAAATAAGTACGATTTTTACATCTGGGGCTCCGAAAGCCCAAGAGATTTACTCTCAAGTCTCTTCAAGTAGAACTGTGCGGATTTTCGGGCTGATGGTATAATTTGAACGAACGATTGTTTTTATTTTCGAAAATCGTTCGATTGTTCCATGATGAATGGATACGTTAGAGAAGAACGGCGCCACCTTCAACGTGGCTCTAGTAAATCACGACACTATTGCGATAAAAATTTCCAGTGACAGTTTTATGCAGTTCCATGAAAATTGCATTCTTTAAGCAAGCAAGCCTGAGCTTCTAAGTTCTAAAGCTTTTCTGCTCTACTTTTGGAATTTGATACGACTGCGATTAGTGATTAAAATTCATAGTGATTAGTGGGTGAGAGCTAAAACGAGTCTCATTACCGATGTGTATATTTTTTTCATTGAATTTTTGATATGTGTCTATGCGTACTTCGATGTTACCTGTAATATGAGAAGCATAATATATTCGCCGCCGTTAAGTATGAAAACAAAATATCAACTCCATGCTTGTAATCGTTAGGCTTGTACAAATATTACAGTCTTACATCTACTGATAAAGAAGTCCTTTCATCGGAGAATAAGCTAAAAAAATAAATGTATATATATGCATATATCTATATATAGGTACAGATATATGAAAAAAAGCGAAAACTATAACTCTTAGTAAACATTTAGTATTTAATGAAAGTTGACATCACACACGCATACAAGACCGTTCCGACGTTCTCTCTAATGAGGAACAACCATTAAAGATTGTTTTAGTATAGCTTAGCGGGAAAAAGTAGATGGAAAGGAAAACTAATAGAAAAACAACCATATCTGGGTTACCGGTATTTACAATCGTAGGCCTCTAACTTTCTGAATACACATACACATACACATACACATACGCATACAAATGCACATACACATACATAGAGAATTGTAAATTGTGAAAAATCTCTGTAAACATCATATTCATGATGCATCAATTGAAATTACAATTGAATGTTTATGGTTGATACAAAACAAAAGTATGCTGAACATAATGAGAGTTTGTTTGCTTTACTCTTTGTATTTTACGTTTTACGCCATTACGAAATTATTTCGAAAATATTTCTAGATCAGTAGTGAAACGGTTCGGTTAAAATAAAATACGAAAAACAATTTGTGACAAAAAATTATTTATTAATTCGTTTAATCGCCTGTGCGGGCGAAGGCAAAGGACTCTCGAATTAGCAGCTCAATGGTCGTAGGTTCGAATCCCAAGTGCGGTAGAGATTTTAATAAAGCCTTAGCTCTCAGCCCTATAAGCAAGCAGATTATATGGATGACTAAAAAACGGATTAGAAGGTAAGCCCGCGGCACTATATTGATATCGGGTAAAGTTTATTAAGAGTTATCTATTAAAGGACTAAGTCCCGTTAAAAATTTAAGTATTATTAAAAAAAAAAAAAATTTTTTTTTCAATTTTTAAAATTAATATGTAAAGTATTTCCCTTCATTTCGTTGTATTGTGTAGTTTTGTTAAAAAAAATTTGCTTTTTATTATATAATAAAATTAATTGTTTATATAAGATTAAGTAAGAACATTATAAACGAATAATGGCCAACTATGAAATACCCTAAATCACTTTGTACACTAGTACAGTTATCCATCAAAAATTGCCCATTACTTTCATGCAAAAGCCAACCTTTCATGAAAGCCCGCGTATTGGAGCATCTCCTGACGTGATCCAAATTCTGCAAACTTAATTTACTAAACAATTTTATTATATTTCAGTTTCCATCGTAAAAAGCTAAAAATTCGACTTGCTCGCCATACAAGGGCATGTTTTTCGTGATAACTTCTATATAGTCGAGGGGTCTAAAAGGTTTACCTACATGATCCAAATTTCTTACCGTAAAATTTTTCGTCAAATTGCTGCCGCGGATCAATTAAGTCTCTTTCTCAAAAGCTCTTATCATTTTATGATAAATTCTATATGGAGTGAGGTCCAAGAAATAGATCCATGTTATTCAAAGTTTCATTCGTTTAATTTTTACTTCCAATTACTATCGTGAAGAAATTCTGATTATAAAACATCACCAATTAGGCCGTTTTAGCATGTAAGGGCTTACATTTCCTGCGAATCCTTACGCACGGTGATATTCATAAAATAGATCTACGTGGTTCAAATTCGGTAAAGTTTATTTCGTTGTCAATTTGCTATTATGATCCAAATTATACTTTTTTACCATATAAAGATCCCGTTTTGGTAGAAACGGGTAGAAACTACCGTAAGAGAGGGGGTTCGAAGATTTGTCTCAGCCGCACCAAATCATTCATACCAATTTAAAATCTCAAGATAAAATTATCCAATGGATGTTGTTGAGAAATTTTCAAAACTGAATTGAATTTTTCAATGGACCGATATAAACCATTTTCAATATCGTTTGTGCTTGAGCCAAGCCACATAAAAACGTAAATTACTTGTTAGAGATTTTATTATTTTTCAGCTGGATAAAAAACTTCAATTTAAACCTTCTCGCCCATATAGGGATTTATTTTTTAAGAGAACCTCTACATATGTTCGTTTTTAAAAAATAGACCTGTGTGGTCCAAACTTCCTACGGCTAATTTTTATTGCAAATCACTGCTTTGGATGAATTTTCATTATAAAATATTGAAAATTACATCTTTTTATCATGGGAAGATTTAGTTTGCGTAGAATTCGTTAAATGAAGGGGCTTTCAAAAATTTCTCCATTGGACCGAAATGTTTGACATCGATTTAAAATGCGGACGTACCATTACTCAGCGATTTTCATCGAGAAATTTTGAAAATTGCAAATTTTTTGCATATAATGAATTTTTAAAATAAGCTTTTTTATGGGGAGTGGTCGAAGAAGTGATTCAATTCAATCCATTTTCAATAGCGTTCTTCGTTTGATCAAAATACATCCAATGTACCAAATTTCGTCAAAATATCGCAAAATTTACAACCCGTAGATTGGAAACAAAAATAAGTAGACAGACATTAGACGGACAGATGGCCAGACAAGCTTAGATCGATTTAAGAAACGATTTGAAAAAAATCGGCATAGATAGAAGATGGGCTTATCTTAAATTCTTCTATGAATTACATGCTTTTGCACAAAGTTAGTGCACCCTAGTACCACAAGTGGTCACAGGCGTTAAGACTTTGCGCGAGTCTACAATGTTGTGCAAACTTCTTTTCATTGCGCTAATTTAAAACCGGTCTTAAAAGCCGGTTGGAATTCAAGCAATAACATTGTGCCGCCAGCAGAGGAAATACGTGAGGAGACCTTTACCGTTACTGTGCGAAATTTATTTATTATTTATTACTGTACATATTAGTAAATTATCCCGAAAGACTCCGCTACAATGGCCATTAGCCGATTGCAAACTAATAGGCGATTTAAATTAAATAAACAAGATTGGAAGGGGAAAAGGGGAAAAAACAAAAAATAGACGAAAAGCTTATGGGCGCCCTTGCTAATAACCATAAAATCGTATTTCTACACAATGGAAGCGGATCCCTCGATCAACGGAAGAAAGAAAAGTTTGGAGAACGCAAGAATTCCGGGTAATCGCCCTTTGCAAATATTGTCTGACTCCACGGTGAAAGTTATTAAGATTGTTGCGAAAAACGCGAAGAGAATTAGATATCTTATGATTGAGTCCTTGGCTAAATTTAATTGCGCGAGTTAAGCGGCGAGGAATATTGGTGTCAATTGGATTTAATGAAACTGGTATATGCTTAAAATAAAGTTGCATTTTCGTAGCCGCTGCTAATCGATTAGTGTACGCCTATATTTATAAGCTGGCAAAGAACGCGTGAGATCCGAAACAAAGTTACACAACGGAAGTAGTAAGGTCTGCTTCTGCGCAGAGTCAGTTGAGCCAACTCGAACTAGAGGACGAATTTGTTGAAGAATATTCAAGAATAAGTCTGACTAGTCTCACGAATAATCTTTTCATTACATAAGGACCATCAAGTTCCATCCAAGACCACCGAAGCCATGAAGCCTAAAATAGACTTTTTGGTTCATCAACTATAAACTCTATATGTGTAGATTGAAGCAAAGCTTGCTGTCAAAGGTCATGCTTAGATCGGCAAATGAAGAGACTTGCAAATTTTTCATTACAATGCAATACACACACACATACACGTACATACAATGAGCTAAACGAGTGAAGAGAGGAAAATCAATTTTTTGTCTTTATTCAGTTTTAAGGGTATAAAGTTTGTAAGGAAGCGTTTTGCGCCCTTACCAATTATGACAATATAAAAAGCTTAATACTAAATAATTATGCCGTAGCATTTCCTATACATGCCAGCAATACGGCTTTGGTTCTTAGGTTTGAGAGGGTTGTTAAAGAAATAATTGATTCACATACCCAACGGTTTCGCGGTTTACAAAATCATACGATTTGGTACCTAGATCAGCAATAACAATAAGACAGACATAAGAACACTTATACAAGTAAACATTGCGATAGAAAAGTGCTGATCAAATTATACATGTCGATATGGCACCTGTCATATGAAGGCATACCCAACGGTTCTGCGGTTTACAAAATCATACGATTTGGTATCTAGGTCAGCATTAGCAATAAGACAGACATAAGAATATGTCCACATGTTCAATCACACGGGTTGGTACTTAAGGGGACACTAATAATGAAACATACATAAGAGTAGTATAAGTAGTATAAGTAAGAGCTGAGATTATAACATAGGTGCAGGCAAAGCGGCCACGTACACATGTTCGATTATACCTAAGATGGCATTCGTAATAAGATATGTGTAAGAATATCGATATAACATAACACAACACACATACAAGTGAGCCTTAAAGTTGTAACGCAGGTATAGTCAAAACATCTATGTAACGGGACAGTGATGGTGATCGCGACAATAATACAAGAGCGCGCCGCAACGCACTCATTCCAACGACGTGTCGAACAAACAAAGTGTCATGCAACTCATACCAATGTCGGTTGCACTGCAACCTCAGCACATTTAGGACTGTTTAGGACTGTCTAAGACTGTTTTATAGAGTTTTATTTTGAGTACAGAAGCACTACGAGTGTTTAGGACTGTCTAAGACTGTTTCAGTCGCGTTATAGCGGCCAGAGGTAAGTAATCACAGTTGATGTTACCGACAGGGACATTTTTTTTGGACTTTACGATAGAACTGCTAACCCTTATGGATAGGGGAAACTTCAGCAACGTGAAATGGTTAGGGACGGACGAGTGGCCCTATAGGCTTACTGCTATAACACCTGCGGCGTATTCTTTTTTGCAGCATCTCGCGATACGGATAAAACGTGGAAAACAATCTCTCGAAACGAACAAAAACGTAGAAAGTTTCAAGTAAGAGTCGGGTCGCGAATCACTAGTTTTCTCCCCCTCCCATTAAAAATCGCTTATCTAACTGTAACTTCATCGTAAATAATAAATACATAAAAACAAAAATCCGAAGGTCCAAGAGTTTTTTTTACATAAATTTTCTTGCAAAGGGACTTCCTGGGTAACCATGAGTATACTCCGAAAAGAAGCTTCTAGTGAACACTTTTTTGTTGATTATTTTTTCTTTTTTATACCCACCATTATAATTTGAGGGTACACTAATTGTGTTTTTTTCCATAATGTATGTAACACCCAAAACGAAGATTCAGAGACCCTATAAAGTATATATATATTCTTGGTCAGCGTGAAATTCTGAGTTGATTTAGCCATGTCTGTCCGTCTGTGTGTCTGTATGATTTGTATTGTTGGCACTCTCCTGGATATCGACTTCAAATTTGGTAGAAACATGGGAAGTTTCTGCGCGCAGGTTGCTATTGAAAATGGGCCAACCTGGTCAGAGCAGAAGCGCGCAGTGGCGCGTAAACAGAACGTAACTAAATTTTTTTTAACAAAATTTTTTAGATTTTTGCCCGTTACTTAAAAATTAATTAAGTTAGAAGGCTGAAATTTTCTGCATTTGCTTTAAGAGGCACTCCACTCCTTACGTGCCAAAATAGAAAACATCCGCCATGCCCACCCAAAATTACAAGCGAATGAATTTTATTTTTTTCACTTTTTTGAGGTTTTCTGATTATTTATCATACGGATTAAACAAGACCGAATGTTTAAAACTATTTTGTACACTTCTTGAATGAAGATATACTATCTGCCTAAAAATAGATTAATTTTTAAATGAAAATAAACACCGGGACTAATTTTTTCTTAATAATAAAAGCGATATGGGTAACAAATAAAAGAACTTGGAGAGTAGAATGCGAAAAACGTAGTGGTGGTTACGCGAGATTCCGCACATTCGCCGCGCGAATACACCTTTTTTACTTGTTTTTTATCATGTCATGGCAGATCAATTAAGGCAATTAAATAACTAACTGACTACATGATCAGTTTAAGAAATGATTGAAAGTTGAGTAGTGTAAAGCGAATAGGTAGCTGTGAACATGGACGTGGAGTGATATGATTTCTTTTTGACATTGCAGCCTTACTATTCGTATATGAACGTCGTTCTGTCCTTGTTCGCTGTGCTCAGCAAATTAAATTTATCGCCAATCTTATGTAAACCTACACTATATACAATAACCTGAATGTCAGAGGCATTTCAAACATTCGAAGATCAAGAATTCTGTACAAAATTTCATACGTTTTTTGTTGTCTAATCTATTGCGACTTAAGAATTCCGTTCATCCGAAAACAAAGTTTTAGAAAACACAATTAAAAACACCATGGATCCAGTTATTCGACATTGTGAAAGTGATCGAAGTGGTCCGATCCGATCCGAACCATTGAAAATAGCCTTCGTTCTTGCTGTAAGAAATGTATGTCTGTGTAGCAAAATCCATCAAAATATCTCAACCATTGCGAACTGTAGTTTGAACGCAAAAAACCCACACAGACGGAGAGACAAAAATTGCGATTTGTAGTTTGAACACTAAAAACCCAGCTAGACGTACAGACGTACAGACAAACTTAGCTCTGCCGGTATAATAAAAGTTGAATCTATCTCAGCCATTTTGGCTGTTGCCTACACCCGCACAAAATGAATACACTTTTGTGCCACAAATGGTGTAGGGTTTGTTTGTATTGCCATGTGTCCATGTATTTACTAAACTAAAAATAAGAGATTGTGGTCGATCGATTAGTGGATCATAAAAATGAAAAATAATTTTTTTCTTCTCTCCCCAGGCGACATGCTCCATACATGTATGATGACGGATGCTGATTAAGAAAGATAGTAAACAGGCAGAGAAAGGTAAAAGGAGAATAGGGTTTGTGTATATTCGACTTGAAAGTGCAAGTACCTGGCACGATGGCGGTGTGACTTGCGAGAAAATCGCAAAGTCCTAACGACTGGTGCACAGTGGAGTGGAATCTCAGCTATTTTGTTCTGGCCTGCTTTGCTTTGATCGCTCGTAGCTGTATTTCCCTAATAGCGGTATTTTTATCCAAAAATCATATTAAATGACTCATCTGCTATTTTATTATAATGTTTCAATGAACTCTTTTTTTGTTTTTTTTTTTTATTATGTATTTGCAAATATCTCACATGTGTTACCGGCTAGTCTTTGCATAACTTTTTTCCATATGTTTTTTTTTTTTTATCTTTAGCATTTGCTAAAAATGTTGTAAAAAAGTACATTATTTATTCAGTTATTTTTTTTTTTTTTTTTTTTTTTTTTTTTTTTTTTTTTTTTGTTAAACATTTGAACACTGCGTAGCTGTATAAACCGTTTTTGTACATTTTTATTTTTCGCATATTTTTTGTATCAACCAACCATAGTAAACGTCATTTTGTCATCATCAAAGTGTAAATATAGTTCCGGGTGCATGGGATTTGAGTTGAAAAAACAAATGCGAAGACTAAAATTTACATATTATATATAAAAAAAAAAAGGAAACGTAAGCTACGCATTGCGCATCATTGGAGAGGTTCTAACATTGCGTTTGTAATATGTCGTTAAGTGTTTGCCTGTTTACTATCAACGATCATTATAACTGCGACTCGATTAGAATCTCGAATGAATTGTGAATTATCATTGATCAGGAGATGCCGATGGAGTCGATCGATGTTTTTTAGAACAAAATTTCATTCAATGAAATTATTATTTAACTGTTATCGACTAAGACGAAATGGAAAATTTAATAATGCGTAGGATGCTAACGAGTCGCATACACTCTGTAGCAATATTATTATTGTTTGTTTTTCCTTTCAATGGATTTAAATTTTCTTATTTTATTTTAGCTCAAAAGTTTATAAAGTGTGATTGTCTGTCCCTTTAGTACACAGCTGTTGTCGAGTGAATGCGTTAATAATGACACTTTTTGTACCCTTTATGATCAAAGCAAAAAAAAAAAAACTATGGCTAAACCACTTTTCTTATTGCGTTTGTAACATTTCAGAAATCAAGCATTAGAGATCACATCAACTAAGTATTTATTCAATGTATGTAGTTAGTCTGTCAGTCTCTCTTTGCAATGATTACAAAAATGAGGAAAAAATACAGATTTGGTTTCAAGTGTCGTTTTACGGTAGACTTAGAAATGGTATTAAAATGAATTCACTAACAACATTACGCATTACACTCAAAGCGTATCGCATATAAAAAATAAAAAAAAAAAACACCAAACTGTATATATATATATATATATATTAATCGGATCTGTTATTACAGAACCATATGCTTTTTTCTCTTCTTTTGCTGTTTTTTTTTTTGGATTTATTTACTTTGGTGAAGAGCGTCCAAGATGCTGTTTAACACAAAAATATTGTTTACTTTTTTCAATTGTTTTTCCACACGAACCCTTTCCCACAATGTGGTGATTGATTGATTTATATGTGAAAGGAGAGAGAGAGAGAGAGAGAGAGAGAGAGAAAGGGAGAGAGAGGAAAGAGCTAAAGCAAACTTTTGACAAAATCAACATTTAATTGATATTTAAGAATATATTTTAATATAATAAAATTCTTCGGGAATTTCAAGATGTAATCTCGAAATTGCATTGGCTTTCGATTCAATTGCTTAGAATTTTCATTAAAAACTTTTTTTCGTGCTTCATCGGCAAAGTTCAAGTGGTGCATGGGCGATGATATGAAAAATCAATTGAAACGTATATAAAGATTTTGTGGTTATTGCTATTGCTGTTGCTGTTGCTGTTGTTGTTGCTGTTCTGTTTGTAATCTCTTATGATAGATTGTGTACTTGAACGTGTTAGGTTTTTAATTTAAACGATTTTCGTTTCACAACTCTCTCTCTCTCTCTCTCTCTCTATATATATATATATATATATATATATATATATATATATATATATGTATGTACATTGATAACGCACGGATAAAGTTGTATAAGTGACATTTTTGTATTTGTATTACATTATTACGTCACATGATTGCTTGTTGTTGGCTTGCGGCCGGCAGCTGTCAAAATGACAGCCGGAAATTGACATTGGCTTGCAGTAGTCTCGAGCCAAAAGCCCAGCAAATATTCCTGTGTATCCTGTGGTAGGTTAAGTGAACAAATTTACTGCTGACGATATAACGATAATGAACAAAAAAAAAAAAACGTTCGCTTTCTGATTATAACACCTTAATAAGACATTTTCCAAATTTATGCGTAAATATATGTATGAAGCAGTGAAATAATAACATTAGGACGTAAAATATGCAAAAGTAATAAGGGATGATTTAAGACCAGTAAAATACACTGTTAAATATCCAAATAGAGACGTTAGATACTTAATATAACTTGTTTTAGTCTTTTAGATGATTTCGTACAGTGTATAAGTTAGTTATACGCTTCATTTATGCTACAATTCAAATAGACAAGCAATCTTTTCATTCCCTCATTTCTTGCATTTACCGTCCATCCATCCATCCATCCATCCATCCATCATCATCGCTCATCGTCATCATAATCATCATCAATTTTTCTCTGACATATCACTCACAAATAATATAACAATTTTCTTCTTCTTCTTCTTCTTCTTCTTTTTCTTCTTAATTTTTTTATACCGCTTCATTAAGCCCGCTTGTTAACTTAAAAAATAACGTTTTTAAAAATTCAAGGATAAGAGCTTCAAAAATCTCTCCTTTTACACCCACCTACTGAAAATGCTTTCGTCATCATCGTCAGCAACTCGAAATTTCAAAAAAAGGAAAAACAAAAAAGATTACATTTGCTTTGAATCGCATTTTTTAATATTCGCCAGTAATTAGAAATATATGAAGGAAATGAAAAAAGAAAATACTAAGGAACATATCTGGTAATTACGCTTACACATGACTAACTAACTACCTCAATATATTTGAAAAACTATCGCTTCGTTAAATGACTCAAAATTAAAAAAATTGTTAAATGACAAAAAGTAAGAGTCACACGCAATTTTATTATCACAAGAGTGTGCACTCTTACCGACATAACGGACATAGAGAGTATTAGGGGTCTGAAGTTAGAGGGTATGTATAATTGTAAAAAAAAATTTTTCTAACAAGTAAACAAGTATAACATTGTTGTAGTTTTATTTGTGACCAGTCCCTCATGAGATGTCTCCTAGTGGGCAGTGGGGAGAGTGTGGAGAGACGGAGGGAAGGATGCGACCACAGCTTGAGAGATGCTTTGCTCGATCGGTAAGGTCGGTTATACTTTGTGTTATACTTTCACCGATCGAGCATTTACTATAACTGCGGTCATCTGTCTGCCGTAATTAAAACGCGGTACAAGGTAAGGTAATGGGAGTTGAGTGCGATTATGTCGAATCGAGGATCGCGCGGTATCCTTCACTTTACCTGAACAAAAAATAGAAAAGTTTAGCTGAACTTGATTGAATCGAAATGAAGAGTTTCTAAATTGCGATTACGAGACCAACACAAGCACACAGACTCCTATATGATCAACATAGGGCCGTTCATGAAGTTTACGATGGATATTTCTATTTGTTACAAACACTCAGTGTAAACTTGATGTATTTCTTTTCATGCACGCGAAGAGTACTGGGGACAGATTCATTTAGAGCTATCGTGTGCTACAGTTGAAGTTGTTGTGTACGAGTTTTCATCAAAATGCAATGAAGCACGTTGGAAATTGTATTCGGTCGTGATCTAATCTTTTATACGCATCTCTGTTATCCCAAAAAAAAGGAAAAGAACTTAATTTTCATACCTTATAATATTGAATGGGCGCGACTGACTTTTTCTATGTTCGGAATCAAATTGAATAACAAGCGAAAAACACGGGAAACAAAGCTGTTCGCTGAATAGTTGCGTGTTCTTTGAATAGTTTAGGTAATTTTCAAATTATTTTGCAAACTTGCAGGCGATGTCTTCATTTTTGCGAACGGGAGAATGTTTACCCTCAGATACTGTATAGTTGGGCAGACGAACAGCCGGACATGCATTCCGAATTTGAAACTGACCAAGAATTTATAAACTGTTTGAGGAGAATGGAGAACATTTACAACATACAAGGCAGGACGGACAGACACTTAGGCGGACAAGTGGATATGCTTAAATCGATTCAAAATTTGATGCTAACCACGAATATATATACTTGGTAGGGTCTCTGATGATTCCGTCTGGACATTGCAAAGGTTTTGACAAGATGAATATACCTCTCAGCGTTCGGTGGTTAGTATAAGAAATCAAACACTTAAAATGCCCGTTCAAAATAAAATATTCACTTTCACTTAAGCGCCTTATTCTGCACATTATATTGCTTATATGGAAAGTAATGACGCGGTAGAAGTAGTTGAACCAAATGAGAACATGTTTAATGGAGAGAGACGGCCCACCATTAAATACTCTACAGTTATTCATTTAATGGCTCGTCAAAATAAGGCCCTATGTTGGAAGTTGCTGAAAAACGGTCCGATTCGAATCATTTTTACTACCGTTCTTCCTCGCTGTAGCTAATTACGTCAAAGACCGATTGAAAAAGTGACTCTGAATCGACCGATATATTAAAGGATCGATTTATTTCAGCTGCTTCTTACATGCAAATAAGGACAATCGTTATTAGAAAGAGTTACCGGCGCAAGTCGATGGTTCCAAAGAGGAGCGGTGTGGTTAAAGTAACTTAACTTTACGACGAGCGGACAAGAACGCTAAGAAAGCTAAGTAATGTCATTTACCCCTGTAGACCACTTGCTCTGGAGTTGCTGGCACGTAAGCATAAAAGAGTCCACATTGCATCGATGCTCAAGAACGGCATGTTGCATATACCGTGGAATCTTTTGCTGCACGCAGTCGAGAGTGTCTCGTTAAGATTTCGAAAATCTCCGCCTACGCAGGCAAATTATAATTTAATTTTGGTTGGATGTAGGCAGCGGAAAGGATGCGGATATCGGTTGCAGTGAATTACTTTTCACACCGATTTAAAAAACGTAGTTCTTTGAATGTTCCCTTCGCAACTGTGCATGCTACGACTCTTCAGCGAACGTCACTTCCCGTCAAGAGCAGCCGTTTCTTGTATTTAAGATACTACCCAAGGAAGAGGTTTTTTCGTCACTTCTCTTGTGCAATAAGAGATCTAACTGCGTTCTTTTGACTTTATTTGTCCATTCGTATGTTGCCATGTGACTCATCTCGCGACATACTCTATTTATGAACATTATAGTGGATATTTTTTAAAACAACTTGAGATTGGTGTTCTCCTTCTTTTTCTTTTTCTTCTCCTTCTTCGTCTTTTTCGTTTACAAAAATTGCAAACCAATGTTGGATAGATCGAAAGATTTTATATTGTTTTCAGTATCACATCTTCTAACGCATATATATATATATATATATATATTGTATACTATGTTATACATACATACACTGGGCAATGTATGTCCCGGCGTGTAGGTTCAGTAGAGATAAGATTTAATTACATTTTCATAGATCTCCACACATTTTTGATTGCTAATGGAAATTGTAAGTCAGTCCCTGTGCACTTTTATACATCCTAATACAATACACATGCAAATTGACGTCATTCTCATCTTATATTGAAGGTAGATTCATTTTGTCATTACTTTTGCTAAGTTATGCTAACATATTAACTGCAGCGATCGTATTGTGTCCGGTACTTGCATGGAGATCAGGAAGTTGGTGATATTCGCAGTTGATGAAAGCACGAGTGCACGAGTTAAATTAAGAGATTAAAGATCTCGATATGAATATTTGATGCTGGGTGTCCAATGTGCGCCCCAAGACGCATATAGATTCGTTATTTATTTATCAACAGTATTGGCTGAAAACAATGAAATATTTGACTACATTATGCACTATATATATATATAAATATATATATATATAAATATTACCATATGTCCACAAACGTATCCATCTATGCATGTATGTTTGGACATCGTATGTATGCTCTATGATATTAAGTGACAATTTACAATCAGTTAAGTCTTTTGGTAACATTTGCGTGCAATGATTGAAATTTCGTTCAAATTTGCATTTTGTGTGGACATGATATTATACGTAAGCGAATGAAGAGCAAGCAAGACAAGCAACTCTTGATAACTTGAACTGTCAATGTGTTGATATGTATAATATTAAAGCATTTATGATTGCGATATGGATGATGATGGCCAAAAAACAAAAACCATACGCGCATACATATGTAGATCTCGGCATGTCTGTGCAGAGGGTAGACGAAACAAAAAAAAATCAAAGTCTGACAAACATATCAAACGCAATGTGTCGACGACAACTGATTGTTGCATTGTTGGGTTATTATTCACGATAGTTATGAAATTACCATTTACGTATATGTGTATGGTCACAATGAGTAACATTACGTGCAGTTGAACGCTGATTTGTTGCTGTCATTGTAACATCATGGAGTTTAAATACTCTTTAGTTGCAAATATTTAAAAAGATAAAAATTTTTCTTAATTTCCCTTTACTTATATCGCATTTTCCACATGCTAGCACCCGCGCACACCAACTCAAATTTATAAATTGGTAAACGCATATATGAAAATATATCTCTTTAAAAATTATTACCTTTGTTACATTATATCTGCAGGTGTTCTACGTAGCAATAATTTATCATGTTATTAATTCAGCATTTTCACATTCACCACACCCCCGCAACATGCTCGTTTGTATTGAATGTCGACAATACACACTTACACACACGTAAATTTGCATATCATTCGATTATAACCGCATTAATTCTGAGATATTTAACACATACAAATATATATACGAAAAAATGAAACTTTTAACGAACATGTTAAATATACAATAATAATAATAATGGGTTTGAACAAAAGTCTCATCGTTTCAGTCCAAATATTTATTCGGTCAACAACTTCTACAATAATTCTATTGAATACATACAATCAATCATTTATGCTTTTGATCGTAATTCAAGTCGAATCTAATTCGTTTCGAAATCAAGGCTCAGTCATTGGACGCACGGAACGCAGACAGAAGACGGAAAGCTTAAGTTCGTCCAATTCTCGATTGGCGTGTGACTGCAGCTGTACTAAATATTCCTTTGGTAAAGGCATAGCACGTATTTTGGATTGGATGTCTCATGTCTCAGGCTGTGATTGCATCCTATTCTTTTCCACTTTTCCTACTTTTCCTACTTGTCATCCTGTTTATACGCGTATAGGAGACAGCTCCTGAGAGCAACTGGAAAGAAAAGAGAAAGGAAAACCGACGAGTCCACGAGTCACACAGACGATATCGATATCGACATCGACTTGGAGTCTTTCGTATTATTTCGTATAATCTTAGGTTAGATAAACGCTAATCTTGTCCTTCGTTGGATAGTGGAATGGCTGGAACAAGTAACACGAGCTAAACTGAAAAGCTCTCAACTTATTCCTCCTTATTCCTGCGCTGTCTAAATTGTATTGTAACAGATGGCAAGTCTACAAATGCTATCACAACAGCCACGATTATTCGGGCAATCCCGCAGAACTACATACTAGGAAAGAAGCAAATAAAAATAATCTAATAGAACTGATCTGCACACCTCGTGCGTGCATATATGAATAGATCAATATTAACCAACTTAATTTTTCCTTTTTTATTTTTATTCTTCTCTTTGATTTTTATCTTTTTATCGTGAACATTTAAGCGTACGATTATCACGTAATGTCAGTAAATTGATTAATTAATACATATATGCAAGGAAAACTTTATAAATTACCCAAACAACGTTGGATAAAGCTATAGCTAAGTGGTTTGTGGTTGAAGTCATTTAATAATATTTAAATATTAACTTTGTTTGCAAACTACATACACACAAACGAATATTTTGAAGAGGAAGAGAAGAGAAGAAATATCCGTTACACTAATGACATTATTTTGCTTATTAGCAAAACGAGATTACTAGTAGTTGTATGAAAACGACTTTCCCAAAGGTCAGGCAGAAAGAAAGAACAGAATTAAAGAATTCACACACCATACACATCACAAATCAATCAATAACCTTAAGACACTGCAAATTTTTTAGATAAGAATTTTTTTTTTTTTTTGACTGGCTTAGTAGATGTTTTGAACATCTCTCTCTCTCTCTTTCCCTCTCTCTCTCTCTCTTTCTCTCTTTCTCTCTCTCTCTCTCTCTCTTTGTTATAGAATAGGTAGAAAGTAAACGTTACATTAAAAAAGTTTTTCCCTGAGAAGCTTTCAGCTTTTCCGCCCAGGCTTAGCAAACAGTGCTTGCGGCATATAAATACCTGCTGAAAAGTCCCACCTTGACGTCTTACTTGATGAGTTCTAACTTCACTAATACACTTACACGTGCTTATAAAAAGTGGCTGCAGTCAAACGTGCACGTTAGTATAGGTTCTGATGCTCTCACATTGGCTTGGCCATGTAACTGTTTTTCGGAACTCTCAACTCTCGAACTCTCTCAAGATTCTCTAACTTTTCGATACCTTCTTTGTAGAATGATTCATCGAGATCTTCAAAGCACAGGTCAGTTTTGGCAACGACATACCCGTTTGTTCGAAATCCTTTTGAAATTTGCAAACAGACCACTATCGGCTTTTAAAGAGTATCACGGGTGAAGCAAGAATTGGAACTTCAACTAATTCAACTTCGGCAACGCTCTGAATTACTAAGAAATTGAAGTTTTGATTTCAATTTTGGTACCCACATTCGATGGTCATTTTGAAAAAGATTTTTTCTTTTTACTTATGAGCGATTGATTACTCGGTGGCCATGAAGAAGTGAGGGAGGGCTATACCTTTGCTGAGCACTTCTCGTAGCTCCAACCGAGTATGTCCAAAAACACAAAGTGGTCGTCGTTACCCTTTATACCCTTCTGAAAGTAATACTTGTGGACGGACACTCTCGAAGTGCATCCGCTCACTTTTCACGCAAGCCTTGGCGTCACTTATGAATGTTCAGCAGATCTGTTCAAATAGACACATAAGTAATGAAGTAATGAAAATGAAATTTCGAGCACTTCATGCGATTGGTGTCGACATACGCTGAATAACTCAATAATATTAAATGGAAAAGTGTTATCCTATGAGCGAAAAGGTCAAAACTATCGAATCTAATCGTTACGTACACCGGTATTTCCCATTTCCAATAACCATTTTTACTTTTAGAAGTCACCTATTGAAACACAGACAATAATCTAATGCATCGGATGAGAGTCCGAACGCAATAAGAAACATGCTACTTGTCTGCAGGAATAATAATGGTGACAAGAATTAGAATTGCACGAAATGGAATAAAAGGATTCCAGTTCCAATCGGAAAAGAAGCTTGAAAAAACAACACAAAAAAAACACAGAAACACACAAAATCGAAGATATCGGTAAACACTTTTCCTCTACTCTTCTGCGTTCGTTAATAAATCGCATTGGGCAGACTAAAGCAATTTGAAAAGTTTTCAACAGATTGGATGTTCGATCAAGTTGTATAGCATTAAATGTCAAACTGACTTGGAGAATTAGAAAGATTTTTGAGTTTATTGTCGAAAGGAGTTTCTGAAGAAAAGTCATATAATTTTGTTTTGGAATTTTTTTCTTCCTTTTTAATGAGATAAAGAGAGGAAATGCACTGTTCATTCAAACATAACCTAGAAATCAAAAAAAAAAATCAAAAAATCTAAGAAACTTCAATTACGTTACTGGATTATGGGTCTAAAGTAAAACATACAGGCCTAATCCATTTCTTTTCTACAAACAAGAAAAAAAAAAAAAAAGAGGAAATTCGTTTCAATTAAGAATTTGAGGTGAATTCAGGATTTATCATGGCATGTAAGTGTGTCTTTGCACTCGAAACATAATCCCTTTAATTTTTTTTGGTGTAGAAAAGAGAGAAAAGTAATTGACTTCACTGGAAATTCGATGCGCGGGACGCCCATTGAATACTAACTGGTGGCGTATGTAAGATTCAAAGGTCTTGAAGTCTAGTTTCGGACTCGGAGTTGTTGACGAAAACTGTACAATTTTGCCTTGTAACGCGACTTTATTTTTAAGTAGTTGAATTCTACATGAGCCACCAGTTAATGTGCTATGGGACCGGTGGATTCGCATTGAAGGATTAAGGCGTTGAAATGTTCGCCGGTATCTGGCTATGCCAGTTATCAAAGTAATTCTTTGCCCAGGCGAGTAAGTCGTCATCGTCGTCGTTTTCGTCATCGTCATCGTCATCGTCATCATCGTCATCATCATCATCATCATCGCTATCATCGTCGTCAACTACCTCAGTGTAATCGGTCGGTGCCGCTATCATCATCATCATCATCATCATCGCAATCATCATTGTCATCGCTATCGTCATCATCGCCATCATCATAGTCATTAACTTCCACATCGTAATCGGTCGTTGTCACTACCACCGTCCTCGCCCTAGTTCCTACCATTAAGCCCAATACTTCCAGCTGCCAAGGAAAACAATTATATAAAAAACCCACCAGGAACTACTAGCGAGAAAGCTACAAATAGCATGCAACGCAATATCGATGGTAACTGCGGTCATACTACAATTGTCTTGCCAGTGATCTCCTCTTCACTGGACTATTTTGCACGAACAAGACAAACCGAACTTGTGCTATGACTGAACAACAGGTTAGAAGGGGTGATTTTGAGACCGGAGACTATTTTAACGATCATAACGACATGCAGTAGCAGTTTGTTGCAAAATTGAACTGAAATTAATGAAGAAATGGTCGTCACATGCATAATATTGATGATAATGAAAGGCACAATGTGAACATTACTTGGCAACAACAAGTGATTCTTATTAATAGCAAACTAATAAAAAAAAGATGGAATTAATCCTAGCTCGTAAGAGTTTTTGGTATATGTTCTGGTTGTGGTGGTACTTTTGTATTTAGCTAAGTGGTGGAACTATGAAGAATCACAAATTCGAAAGTAATTTCACTTGTGTACATCCATACGAGTAAATAAGAAAAAATTGTGAAATATCAGTCGAAAAAAATTGCAAACAATGCCAATTAATATACTGCAAGAGAAGACTGCATTAAGAGGAGACTAAAGGAGAGAAAAGAGTGACTAGCACCCAAGCGCCAGCGGCATTTAACTCTGTAGATATGTCATATCAATGGCTTTTGTTATAAATAAAAGAGACAAGGATTTCAAAGCATATTTTTCGAAACATAATAAATTTAATTGTCTTAAGGTTTAATAAGGACACACTATGTGATCCTAGTGATTGCTGCAAATTAAAAGTTCGCCAATCTATCAAGTCGAGTGTTTTCATATATCAGACTTGTAAAATTATTAGTTCTAAACGCACCCCCTGTCAATCAGTGATGTTTCCAATTATAAAGTCTCTGCCAAGTAACTACAAAAGAAATTAGTTGAGAAAAATCGCTAATATTATCGCTGTCGGCAAATTTATTCTGAGAGCTTTTGAAAGTCTTCCTGCGGATCAGATAGAAATAAAAATCTACCTATCAATCTATTTAGCCAACCGGATCAGAAATACGAATATAGTTATAGTAAATATGGATTAGTTTTTGCTGTACTAAAAGTTGTCGGGGCTATTCAACTGGCTTACGACCTAGTGAAGCTTACAATTTCGGTGATGATGGATAAAAAACTATAGTTTCAGTAATTCTGCATTCTGCGAACGAGCGCTTTAAGCAAGATTTAATATTGGGGCCAATTTTATTTAGTGCATTTATTTATGAATAATTTCATACCTTATAATACAAAAATTTATTTATATGATGATAATGTACAAATATATTTTTCACGGTCGAATAGTCGCTGTACCGGTGAACCGGTGAGCCGGTGAGCTAAGTTGGATGTATTCATATAATTAAGTATGCCCAAGTGCATATGATCGCCATCGAGCATTGTACGTTGATTCCAGAAGGACCAAAGCCATTACCACCTCGTCTAGGGCTCTCTTATATATAACGTTACTTCCTTCCTTACTTAGGATAACGACGGCGAAGACTGAGAATCAATTTGTTTTCCTTTCAAACTGAATTCAGGATTAAATGCTTGTGATTGCGTACATTACGCAACTGTGTTAAGATATAAGAATCATAAGATTCTAATAAGAATCGTCCGTCTTATTTTTTGCAAGGCTGGCTTACACATGCATAAAAAATGTATCGCGATTAGCTATAAACAAGTGCGCAAGATAAGTAAGTGTTTAATAAAAGAAAATATGACCGTATATTTGAGCTTTCATCAGGAATGCTCGAATTAAATTCTCTTTTTTATTCGTGAGATTATTTATACGCAAGAGCTTAAGCATCTCTATGACAAGCTAACATTTGTTAAATCCAAAAGTATTAGGTATCTTATCTGTTATCAGAACTTGGTCATTCGGACGTCTTCAAGACTGCTCTTTATTCTAATCTACGAGATAGTGAGTCTACTTAATAACGTAAAATCGATTGGGAAATAATAAGAAGTTTTTTGCTCCCGATCATCATTGCTTTTAATTGGGAATGTGGTTGAAAGCCTTTCCTCAAATATCATAATTGCAGTATTCGATAAATTCACATATACTCTTATATGTTATAAAATATTTATATTTATAATTATAAAAGATTGTATAAAATACTGGCCATAATTTAGCATGTCGAAATATCATTACTCAGCGACTTTTGTCGAGAAATTTTGAAAATTGCAATATTCGGACAAATGGAACGATCCGAACCCTCGGCCAAAGCCCATCAGTTTATGAAATTTCATTAAAATATCTCAAAAATTCCGACCTGTGGATTGAACATAATACAAAATGACAGATAGACATACGGATAGACAAGCTTAGATCGATTCCGAAAATCATTTCGAATCAATCGGTTGAATCAAAGATGGCCCTATCTGAAGTCCTTTTGGGTGTTACGTATTATCGCACTAACTTAATATATCCTTTACCATAATTGGCATAGAGTATAATTAAAAAGAATTATTAACAATTTACAAGCAAGAACAAGCAATATATGCTTTTGTCTGTCTCTCCGATTTCATCAACCCAATGTGGTCCACATTGTGGACAAAGAGCTAAATACTTTTTTTTTATTTTAAGGTAGACTGGAGTTCAACATAATTTCACTTAAATTATGATTTTTTTTTATTGATTTCTTTTCAAAGTTCTTTTCAAGCGAAATCGTGGCTTGATATCTAGTATAACTTGAAAGTACGAATACGCTCGCAATCACTGAAATCGTTCTTACTGTGCGTATGCCATTATAGTTTTCCGAATGGACAGACAGAATATTAGAAAAGGTGTGGATAGGTGGGGAAAGGTTAAATGTAAACATTCCGAACAATGTCGAGCTATGAAACAATATCTGCGATTCAAGACCGCACCGGATATAGGAAAGGTTGTGAAGAACAAAAAGCCCGAGCATGCCCTTGACTTTAATTTGATTTTAATTTTGATTTTAAAAAATCAAGCAAAGTAAATGAAAATCAAACAAAATGCAATGTATACCGAATGAAAAATCATCCATCAGCTGTACACATATTCTTATAATTAAAATAATAGAACTGTCTAATAAAAACACAAGTTTCTCGGTTGATTGGTCTGTCAAACGTGTTTACATAGAAAAATCGAAGATAGTGTATTTCAACACTTCAACAGGAATTTCGAAAAGAATTTTTCTTCCCTTTTCAGATTATTTCAATTCATTTGAACTGTAATTTAAAATTTATTTAAATTGAAATCTTAAGAATTCATTCTTTAAAGAGAATGAATGAATGAATCCCACCAGTTTGCCCCTTAAAGAGTTTATAACATAATATTTAAAGAACACTTTACACAAACGCTTCCCAACGTACATTACTCTATATATAGAGTAGACAAACATACAAACATACAATATACGTATATATGGCAGTGTCTATGCCGGTGAGTGTTAGTGAAGTAAAATGAAATTCAGAAAGCAAATCGAATTTCAATTGTTGCTATTGTGTAGGCCACAACTCTGACACTATCTCGTATATCTCTAAACTCATTATCAATGAATAGAAAAGGTGTTATATATAGTAGTAGTAGTGAACTCTCCAAACATATATATATATATATATATGATGAAATTTATTAGGCGTAGGGGAGAGAAACCATTTAGACATATCGTACGCACATACACATATGGCACACATATGAAGAGTTGCTTATGAAACCACCAGAATAATATAAGCTTTTCACAGTGGCCGTATTAGTTAGTTGATTGAGAGGACTAGCATGATATAGCTTATCGGTGATAGAAGACGATAAGTCGATGAGATGCGAAACATAGAGCGGGATATAAAACATACCGTACAATATAAACATACCAATACAAATAGCGCTACTATCGCGTGTAGGAAGATAGTACCGATGAATGTGAACGTGTTGATGTGGGTGGTGTTAATCCAAACAAACAATAAACGAATTTTACTAGAATAAAGTGTAAATATATGGAAAGGTTTACATACCTATGCACGCGTATAAAGTGAACCAACAAACCAGGACCAGAAACGGAAACACCGTTCGACAGACGGACAATAATCAAACAATTGCAAATGCACACACACACACCTGTATATATATATATATATATATATATATATGTGTGTGTGTATGTATATATATGTATGTCTATGTATGTATGTATATGTATGTATGTATATGTATAGATGTATGTATAGGTCCATATACCAAAAATTACAAGTGTGACAATAAATATATGAAGTAAAAAAGCATAGAAAAGAGGAACACGTATCGATACAAATGAAGAATGGGTTAAATATCAATATTCAAAAAACCAAATAATAAAACAAAAACTGTCATTTCCAGTTAATATTCAAATATATATATACATATATATATATATATATATACAAATGCATACAACGTTCGAGAACATATTCCACTAGCCATCCATCCATCGATTCATTCATTCATTCATTCATTCATTCATTCATTCGTTCATTCACTCGCAATAATCATTCGAGTGCAAATAATATTCGATATAAAGTTTCCTTCAATATATAACGTTTTTAACAAAGCGCACTAAAATGAAGAACTACGACCAACCCGTCCTTACGTTCTTATATATGCGGCAGAGTTAAGTAACAAAAGTTTTAGAAAATGGTTACGATTTGCTTTTGACTCAGAAAATGGGAAAAGGGCGAATTGGTAGAGATGAATGCAAAAACCGCACATTTGGGTGATGTGAACATTTGTGATGGTAGATAAATTAAATTTTGCGGTTAAGTCTACTTACAAATGGTTAATCAATTGGGCAAAAAATTCATGCACACATATATTGTGTACATCCAAATAAATTACATTGAAAGGATGTAATACAGCAATTAATCGTATGAAATAAAAACTTTAAAGTTAACTCGGAAGCAATACTTCAAGTTAATGCGGAAATTGATTTCGTGAAATTTCGGTTAAATAAATGCACTTAAATTATTAAAATTATAGTCACAGTTAACGGTGCCTGATTTTTTCACGTATAATTTAATTGATTTAAATGGAAATTTTCAAACTCAGGATTTCTCGTAATCGAACTTGCTTTACATAATAATAAACAGTATAATGGTTTAAAATAGCATCTGATTGGAGTTTAAATCAAAGCGGACGAGTAATGTGTTAAAAGATATGAAATTTACAGTTTACATCCTATCGCTGGCTTCCCATTGTGGCATATGCCAATGCGTCTGACTAATCTTATCGGAAAATCGAATACCGATTGCTTTTCAATAACGTTCTTCAATCCGAAATATTCCTCAAGCATCAGATTAATTTGGTATGTTTAGGGAGCGATGTCACGGAAACGTTTCTCTGTAATCGTAAATGTACAAAAAATACAGCAAACAGAACTGCCAATGGAGTGAGTGAGATATTTTCATCAACTGGGTTCAGGTAGCGCCGTTGTACTGAAAGCGGACATCGTCCATATCAACAACGTTGATCTAGAGTATAAAATAAAAATCTTTCAACATACGCTTAGTACTCATTCACTTAGATTCATTCTCTGTAACGTTCGAAGCAATAAAATTTTCGAAAAAGTGTAGTCCAATCACATCGCTGGCTTAAGTACCAAGCCTCAAGCTTCTGCTATTCTTTAGGGTTTCGAATTGTATTCTTTAGGCTTTTGAATTGTTGGACTAGTTTTACATACCAAAACAGATGAGAACCATTTTCGTTGAAATCTTGTTCATGCAGTATTTCAAAATCAAATCGGCGCAGGTATTTCAAAAGAACCCTCATAGTCTTACACTTGCCAAAGATCATCGCAATAATAGTCGACAGTCAAAAAAAGAAAAAAAAACGGTAAGAAATTTCAAATAATACCTTTCGATGACTGTTCCAATACAACTAATTTCCAAAGCGTCGATGAGGATTTATTTGAGGTTTATGAGGTTTATTATACTTATTCTGACATTTCAATAAGTGAGCTTGTTAGTCTCTATAAAAGGGTGGTGGTTTTGTATTTTCAATAATCGACGGAACTTGAAATATCTATCCGCGAGATCTATTGAATTGTAATCAAGAAGAAGAACTCACAAGGTGCTTCAGTCTATATACAATTGCAATTTTATTCCGAAAGAATGCAAATAAAATGCATTTTCATTACCGCTTTATAATCGAGGCATTGCTTTAACACTGTAATGCTAAATTGTCATAATTGTGATGTGTACCGAATACGACGTTAGAAATTACAAAGCAGTCAATGTGTTGAAAATAGACTTAAAATGTCATTTACTTTGCCTAAACTAAACAAGTAACTAAATTATATTCGATCATGACCGAATAAATCTTTTATGCCCATCACTGTTATCCTAAAAAAAAATTTAAAAAAAGGAAAAGAACTGTATTTTTTGAATTGAACTATAATGTTCGATGGGCGTGTCTGTCATTTTCTATTTGCGGAATAAAATTGAATAACAAGCAAAAAACACGAAAAAAAATGCTGTTCACAATTTTAGTTGCATACGCCTATGGGCGTTGCAGGCGTGTTCTTTGAATAGTTTAGGTAAGTATTTAAATATTTTGCATATTTGTAGGCAACGCCTTCATTTTTGCGAACGGGAGAATGTTTACAACAGGCATTATACAGACAGACAGACACACAGATGGGCAGGCGGACAGACGAGCACGCTTAAGTCAATTAAGAATTTGATGCTGATCAAGCATATATACACACCCCCACATGGGGTCCCTGAAGCTTCCTTCTGGGCGTTGCAAACGTTTTGACGAATATACCCCTGATGCCTCGGCGATGATCATGTAATATGTAAAGTTCCAATATTTTTTGATCATTTTTATTTATATGAAAAGACCTTTAAACATCTACAGTCAGTTGTCCCCTACGTGACGTAGCTTTCGAAATACCTATTCCTAACTTTTGTGGGTTCGCACAGCTTACAGTCACACAAATGGAGATATGAAGCTAGAGTTTGACAAAAACATTCCTTGATCGATCAAAAGCGGGACACGTTGATGCCGGTAATATGGAAGAAATTGAAATAAGCGTTAAAAATCGCTGTTTTGATATTTTTGTTTATAATTTTCCATGGATTCCAGGGAGATGTTTCCGAACATCTAGGTCTCAGATAATCATCAGAATTATCTTCACGTTCCTTATGAGAATGGTCTTGATCGGTCTATTAATACAAGCACAGCTGAGAATAATATGTAACTGCAATCGGGAGTTCTAGTGTCAAGCCCACATTAGATATTAGGTTAAAAAAAAACATGAGAATGACAACAAGGAATGTTTCATTTCAATGGCCGCGCATTCCATGAAGTGGTTGGTGTCAATTTTGAATCTGCAAAAAAAAAAATAAATAACGGAATCCATTTGCATGCCTATGTTCAAAGCATTCCGCAAAGGATAATAAAAAAAATTATTTTTGTGTGATTGGCGAGTAATTAAAGGAAAGAAAATTCAACTTTTCGACTAAAAAACGAAGGGTAATAACAAGATAATAAATAATGTTTCAATTTACTTTAACGATAATCGCGTAGGTCCTGCGCACCAAGATAGTATCTTAAAAGATATTATAAGAAATTCGAATGAAAAGAACGAAAATTATGGAGATCATCCTACAGGTCGCTTCGAAGAATCATGTTTCGGGGCAAATGCATTTAAAGTTTTATAGACATATTTTTATTTTTTGATCTCTCATCATTTCTTCAGCTAATCTGCAATTCGAGGACTAAGATGCCGTGCCAAGTTCGAATACTCTTCCCTTGAAGATGTTTTACTTAAAAGTAACTCTACTTTTTACACTTGACGTGTAGCGAAATGACAGAGAGAGCGACAAGAAAGTAAATATTCTATAGACGAATTCATGATTAACTCGCAAAGAGTTTGTATTTAAACCTCTAGTTTAGCTCTTAACCATCGTCTTGATGAGCCTACGCACTAACGCACTTTCATTTAAAATTAACATTCCAAGGACATTTATCCGTGTACCTGGAGAGATGGAAATCTAGAGTTGCAGATGTCCAGGAAAAATTCATTTGATCGAGGCAGTCATTTTAAAGCACTTGGAGAAAAATCCACTCAATCGATTTCCATCTACCTATTCTGGAAGGCTTTAACTATTGACTATTAAGTCAAAAAAAAAAAAATTGTTTTTTTGATGAAAAATCATCTTCTTGCTTCTTCTTCTTTTCGCCGCAAAGTATACATAGTTTTAATTAATTTACTTGCATTGCTCGATCGTTTGCTTTTGTTAAAAAATTTTCAAATATTTAATAATGGAAAAGATTGGGTCGCTCGGTCAGATCGTAATAGTCAGATGATGGAAGCAGAGATAACTATAAAATTTTTATAACGAATAAGAATAAGTTATGAGGTACGCTAAAAATAAAGGTGCGATATAATTGATTTGTTCAAGCAATTGGAATTATTTTTTGGAATCGAATCTAATCGAATCCCTGACACGTCCACGACTAGCCAAAAGTGAAGACATTCATATTCAAATACGATCACATAAAATGCGATGAACTCCTTCTATTTCATATTCCTTTCACTGGCGAATTATTGACTGAACGATTTCCAAAATCGGCCGTCGCGTTACATATCCCGCCTTTCCCAAGTTGTGGTGTTTTCTTAGTAAAAACCATTCGTTTGTAACAAGCAGGAGTACAATAGGCTGTGGGACATGTAAAGCAAGCAGTGTTGACGATGTAAACGAAAATTTATCCGCCGATGTAGAGCGAAGCTTGTTGATTTGGTCCCACTGATCATTGTGGGGACAGTTTGTAATTATGGTATGGTAGGCGAAATTAAAGTCCCGTTCGTTATACATACGATAATAATAATGAAAAAATAATAAAGAGTAAATAATGAACACTAAGAAAGCACAGTACAGTTATTCGCTACATCAAAAACTGTACATTATTTTCATGTGAAGGCATACTTTCCACGAAGGCCCATTCGAATTGAAGGACGCGCCAAAATATCGCACGACGTGATCCCAATTTAGGAAACTTAAGTTTCCTCTTAAAAATTGTATTATTTTTTAACTAGGAATTAAACTTTCTCTCATGACAACCCTTATAGGTTTTAAAGTCTGAAAAATTGATCTAAGCTCCGTTAATTATTTTCTTAAATTGCTACTATGGACCAATTTCCGTCCTATAAAATACTAAAGATTAAAACTTTTCCTAGAGGACTTACTATTTTCATCCAAGAGAGGGACCCATTTTATTCAAATTTTTACGTCAAATTTTCATCATGGCGGGGACCCATGTCTCATGGAGAGGGACCAGTGTTATTCAAATTTTTTTTTCACCATAAACTATTAAAATTTAGGCTTTTTTAACATAGAAGGAGTTACATTTCTAGAGGGTTCTTATATGCGGTGGTAACTACAATATAGACCTACGTGGTAAGGTTGATTTCGTTGTCAATCAATAGCAACATTCAATTTTCGTAGGAACGGTTATTTAAGATGGGGTTAAAAAAATGCTCCAGCCGAACCAAATTTTGCATGGACAAGCGGAAACGTCGAAATATTATTACTCAGCAACTTTTGTCGGAAAATTTTGGAAATTGCAATTTTTTTCCACTTTTTCAAACTTTCTCAAACTAACGCGTTATACGGGAAGTAGTCGAAAAAATTGGGCAGATCCGTACCATTTCCAATAGCGTTAGTGCTTGCATCAAAGCACAGACATTAAACAGACGGATAGAGGGACAAGCCAGAAATGCTTAAATCGAGTCAGAATTTGATTCTGATCAAGAACATACACACACTTTGTGTGGTCTCTGATGCTCTCTTCTGGGTGTTGCAAACGTTTTGACAAAATGTATGTATTTCCCTCATCCTTCGGTGATGGGTATAAAAATAGCTTTTGTTATTAACATCTATTAAATTAATTAATAGATAAATAAATATATAAAATTATTGACTTGATAGTACTTTGTTCTAGCTAATCAGCTTTTTGAACTTACATTGTTGTCGTACGATGGACCGTACGACAGCTGGACAGATGGACCGTGAACAGAAAGCGATATCTTTATCGTCGAAATAGCAAACAACTAAAATCGGCTGCTAGGTAATGAGCCAAAAGCTGCTCGTGCCCACTGTCTGAGAATGGCGTGCGGTTCCCTCATTGAAAGGAGCGATGTATCAAGGAGTAGATTCACCTTTTGTATCAAAAGACACCCCATTGTTGATTTTCGACTACGGTTCACTACTAGCAGCACATTGCAAAAATAATATTAATTTCAGGCAATGTGCTACGTCCTTTCACAATCAAATTATAATACTCTTCGTTATAAGTCGATAAATAAGCCATAAAAGCAATCATTTCGCTTTGCTATTTTATTTTATGAATAATTTTAGATATTATCCTTAACGGTTTCTTTCCGCAAATCGCAAATTATCCTCATTAATATACTTTTTTTTTCATCTTTTTTTTTTTTGTTTTCGTTGATTCGAATAAATTTCTTGAAAATGTCAGATTCAAGATGATTGCAAAATTTTTGCATCAATCATTCATCGTGAAACCTAAGAAGAATAGGAACAATTTTTGTTCAGCGTTTGCAATGCGTTTAGAGCGTAGCCACCCATCTACGTATTATAGTAGTAGTGGTAGTCGAACGATAAGATGCTTTCGAATGCTTTTATTTTGTACCAATACACATTCCTCTACATCAAGTGAAGAGAAGTTGAACTAAATTGAAGCGCACACATCTTAACGACTTTCCTATTTTAGGGGCTGGTGAGGAGGAGTGGCAAATTATAATTAATAAAGTTGGGCATTTTTTGTGCAAAAGAAAAAAACCGAAATCGACTCTAATAACTTAAAAAGAGAAATAGACATATGACTGTACAAGTTTAAAAGCTCTCGCTCTTGCCACTTGTGTACTTAATTTGGATATTAAAAAATATCCTTTGTCACTCAGATAAAGAAGAAGACTTCAAAGCAAAAATTTCATGATGTTGTTGTTGTTGTTGTTCTTCTTCTTCTTCTTCTTTGTATTCTTGTTGTTTTTCAAATCTCGCTAAAAATAAGACGAAATCGTACAAAAAGAAAATCCTTTACATATCTTTTGTTGCTTCATTATCATTCGAAATATGCAAAGGAATGCTGTCAACACATTTTTTCGTCCACATATAAAGTTATATAGATAGATAGATATTTTTGTATATATTTAAATATATGTGTACATATATATATATATATATATATATACTCCCTTACATACGAATGCCTGTTTAAATGCATATCCCAGCCTAGCAGCTCAAGGGTTAATGCTCTGCTTACTTACGTATCCACATATGCGTGCATGCGAATGTATATCGGATACATATGTTGATGCACTTGGGCAATATCATTTGGCAAACGACACGAATCTGTTTTTTTCCCTTTTATTTGATGCAACAACAGCAATAGCAACAGCAACAGCATCATCAAAATCGTCATCGTCGTCATCAACATATCGTTTGAATAAAATACTTAAGTTAACATCAAAGTAATATGCCGACACAAAAAAGAAAAAAAGAGAAAACAACAACGACAATAACAACAACAAAAACGACAACAAGAGAACTTTAGCTTAAATAAAAAAGAAAACCTTGTTGAAAAATACAGCATATAAATGTTTAATGAGTGAATATCCTTGTGCGTTGGAGTATTTGCATATGTATGCTTTATTATATATATATATATATATATATATATATATGTGTGTGTGTGTGTATATGTTAAGCGGGTATGGATGTGTATATGATACTCTAACTGCGTCATAGAATTTGAATTTACCAGTTTCGTTTTTTTCTAACCATTCACTTCTCATATTTGCGCTTTGCAACGCTCTTTTACTTGCGTGTGTACTTGTTTAAAAAGCCAATTAATGCTAAAAACATACACACGCCCTTACTTGCATACGCGCATACACGCATACACGCACAAAGAGCCGCTTTATTAAGAAAAAGTAAAGCGCTGAGAATACAACAAAGAAACAACTTCTTCTTACAAATGGACTTTGCTTTGATTGCTTTAGACCAAAGAAAAAGAATGGGAGGAAGAAAGAAATGTAAATAAATAAAGCAGGAAAATGCATTTTCCCTTTTTTTTTATTTTCTCTCTACGCTTCGGAAAAAATCTAGAAAATGTAAAAAAAAAAAAAATAAATAAATTCACTCTTCCCCACAATCTGCTTTGCTTGCTCATCCCATTCGAACAGAAAGATTGTACGAAGCTTTTGTTTGTCTCCAGTTTCCCATGTTAATGCGAGGTTTTTTGCAACAGTTTTGCTTTACTGGCAAATAACGGAATGTGTTGTTTTGTTAGCTTGTATGCACATTGTGCACATAGGCTTTGAAGTTTTCCTTTTCTATGCACTCGCGTACATTCGCACACACAAGCATTTGCATTCGTATACATGTATATATATTATATATCTATATATATATGTATATGGGCGTGTGTATGTGTGTATTCAATATCTCCTAAACCAAACTTTATGCTCTCAAGTGTACTTTCCTTTTTCGTCAAGTTTCGAGAAAGTGCCACTTTACTGACAACAACAACAACAACAACAACAACAATAACAAAATTAGGCACTTACAAGAAAAAAAAGAAAATGATAATAATAAGTAAAAGAAAAAAAAATTGAGAAAACCAAGAATGGCAGCGTAAGAGATCGTCGTAAGGAGAATGAAAACGAAAAAAAAAGATAAAGAAGAAGAAACAAAATTGCAGTCAGTCAGCAGGCTTAACAAAAGTCAATTTTCAGTATCAATTGCCTTAGGTAAAAGGTAAAAGGAAACTATTTTTGAAAACTAACAATAAATCAAAGTAAACAACGCCTGTCGTAAAGATAAAAAGCGTTAAAGACTTTAACAGATTTTCCGATGCACAAACGAAAATTTCTTTTGCATTTACATTTGCACATATTTCTAAAGTTAACAGACTTAAGCCGTAAACTATGCCACAAAAAACTTTTGTTTCAATTAACATTTTATGTTTTTCAATTTCCCTTTGACGACCGCACTGAAAGGGAGAATAATCTGCTTTTTCTGTCCTTAGAATTCTCGAAAAACAAAAATAAAAATATTTTTCTATTGAAAAGTAACATAAGTAATTTGTTGTTGTTTTACAATAGCAAAGGAAAAACTGTTAAAGCTAATTTAAAACTATTGTTACGTGCATATGACGACATCAAAACAACAAGACAACAATCCTTATCACACAACACAAACGCAATAGTAGTAGAATTTTAATAACAATTGAAAAAGTCATTAACGTCTCGTATACGTAATCGAGAATAATTGCAATGCTTTTTCACTGGAAGGCAAAGCGAATGAAGTACGGATCGGTCGGTATTAATATACTAAATGGTATCTTGGCGAATAACGAGAGTTAAACGAACTCGGATCTCGGTGAATGAGTTACAAAAATCGATATATTATTGAAAAACCAAACGTACCAACGCACAAGCAATTTGATATTCTTTGCGATTCATTTGATTTCACATTCAATCAACAAAGACGAGAAGTCGGACAATAATTCCAGTAAGGCTAATAACTTACTAGCATACCATGATCAGCAAGTCAAACGGCTTACGTTACCGTTTACCAGTTATTTGCAATGAACAAGTTCTTGCTTTTCTTTCAAAGGGGGAGTAACTGAATTCAACTGTAACTTCTCGATTTGAAAAGCTTTAAGCTCCATCTGCATCGTGGACGGAAAACAGTTTTTGGAAAAAAAAAAACACCATTTTTGGGAGCCATTACTTTTTTGTTTCATTTCAGAAGAAAAAATGCAGGTGAATGATGACGAATGGTGAGCAGTGGTGATTTTGGCGTTACCCGATATCTAACTCGCAAATAATCTTAAAGCAGACTAGGCGCACAGCATGAAAAACATCGCCCCCACATAACGAGATTCACTCAGGAAATGCGAATGCTACCCCAACCGCTGTTATCAGCAAATATTACTTGTCCTCATTAACGCTCGGCACAATTGATGACCTGATGTTTCGACAAGCAGAGGATCTCAAGGATCCTTTTGTCCTTCGGGCACAGAAATCATACTCTGGCTATAACCTAAGAAAAGCAGTGATTAGCAAGGGAAAATACTTTGACGGCACTATCATATTTCTTTTTTTTGCGATTTCTAACACCGAGGGATGAGCGTTACAATGGGTTTAGGCTATAAAACGAAATTTGGAAGAAAACGAACACTTAACTCAATTATGTTTTTGTCGTTAACACATCGGTTAACAAAAAAAAAAACGTTGTTTCATGACTAATTTTTTCTTTGAAAAAACGAACATTCTGACCGTACAATTTTTTTTTGTTTGCTAGAAAACTTTTTATGTAGTCCTTCGTTCCGCTTGATAAAGTAAATCTTCAAATTTAAATTGAAAAGAAAGTTAAAAAATGGTTTTAGCATAAATATATTTTGGCGCCCTTAGAATTCAAGTTAAAGCTTGCTTGGTGACTACATCTTATTTATGTGTATGAGATATGGCGTTTCAATAGCGAGGTTGTGCTTATATGAGAATGTTTGTGCAATGGATTGCAACGGTTTTCAAGTGCAAGAATTGCCAAATATAACCATGTTGCCGACGATTTGAAACGCATCGCAACTAAATTTCTTACGCATTACCTTTCCTTAATTACGACATGCTTTTAGTTTTCGAACTACTGTTGTAGTTTATCATATTAGGGGGACCCACAACTAATCAATTATTTTGCATTCATAGACAAAATATTTTTTTGCAATGACATTTTTAGGTTTTAATCGTTTATGTAATCACCGTCGTTTGCGATGACATGTTGTCATCGTTCCTGCAAAAGTTCAACCCACCTCTTGAAAAAGTGGGGTGAGCGTGACTTAAAACATAACTCAAGGTGCGTTTGGACATCGGATAAGAAATTAAAATTTTTATTTCGTAACGAATGCTCCAGTAACCTGAACAGATGGTAGTCCGACGGTGCTAGGTCTGGACAGTATGGAGGGTGCGGTAGAAGTTCCCAGCCTAACTGTTTAATTTTCTCTTGAGTAATCTTCGCTGCATGAAGGCGGCCATTATCTTGTTGGAGTATCACACCTTTTCTATTTACTAAAGCTGATCTTTTTTCTATGAGTGCGGACTGTAACCGTTATAATTGTTGACAATACAGGTCAGCAGTAACTGTCTCCCCAGGTTTCAATAATTCGTAACGCACTTTACCGGAACAATCCCACCAAATACACAATAACACCTTCCTCAGAGATAGGGTTGGTTTAGGGGTTGGAAGAGGTCCCCCGTTTGCAGACAACCATTGCTTCCATCGCTTTATATTATCATAAAGTCTCCATTTTTCATCTCCAGTTACGATCCTAGACAAAGAAGGATCTCTGCTTAGTCTTTATTGGCCTCAGACAACAGGTGTGGAATCCATTTACCTTGTCTATGTACCTTGCCAATTTCTTTTAAATGCCTTTGTACGGTGGACCAGGTAGACCCAAGGCTTGTTGATAGTTCCTATATAGATAACCTTGGATCGGACTCCACTAGAGATTTTAAGGCATCGTTATCGAATTGACTTGGGCGTCCCGTTCGACGCTTATCTGACAGGTCATAATCACTTGCAGCAAATCTTCTGAACCAACGTTGACATTTGTTGACCTTCAACACATCTCCATATATGTCGCAAATTTTGCTTATTGTTTCCGTGGCACCTAAACCGGCGTTAAAATGGAAAAGTACACAATTACGAATATGGCTCTCAGAAGGTACAAAGTCCGCCATTTTATTACAGGGCTACAAAAAACATTTATATTGTTGGGAATAAATTACTAACAAACTGGATGAAGAATAACACCAAAAAAAAAATATGCTTACACATGTTTGGTTGCCGCAGGACTAATGAGAAATGGTATCTTGCGAAAATAATTGATTTCTTATGGGTCCCCCTAATATTATAGATATGGCTGAACTAAAGTGAGCCAAGCTATTCCGCTTAAGACTACTTGATTTTCACGACAAGATAGATGGTTATGAATTTTATTTTGTCTGTTCGTGTATCATCACGTTCCTCAATATTCGTCAACTAAACAAACGATTTCGCGATTTCGATCCTAAAGCAGTCGATTAAACTAACATTGTATCATGATTCGATGGCTTGGTCACCAAAAAACGAAATAGCTTGCTATGCTTATCCCCAATGAAAATGAAAATGAAAAGAAAAGTTTTGAAGGAAGCATCAGAGACCACACAAAGTATATATATTTTTGATCAACATCAAATTCTAAATCGATTTAAATATGTCTGTCTGTCCGTCTGTTTAATATATGTTTTACACACTCTCCTTGCCGCAAAAATGAAGCCATCGACTTCAAATTTCGCAAAAACATGGGAAGTTCTTGCACGCAGATTGATATTGAAAACGGGGTAAATTGGTTCAAGGACATGCCTACAGCACTAAGTAAAATCAGAACACCTCTGTTCTTCAATAGGAATAAAAAATTGGTTTTTTCATCATAGCGCAAAGGCTATAGCAGATAAATATATAAATATTTGAACGGATAGTCTATGGGCGATGCTGTTTTACTTGTACAAAAATGGGAAAAATTGACCACGCCTTTTATAGTGTATCAAAATTTAATTTTGTTTTCAATACCTTCACAAGACACAGAAACGAGCTTCAAAAATCGCAAAAAGTACACAAATACTTAATGTCCCTAAATCTGTCCGTATGTTTGTCTGTCCATCTAATTGCCTGCGCAGCTGTTTAATATCCATACGATAGAGCGTGAAAATTTAGTCTTTTTCCTCTTTTTGATAACTGTGTAGGCTATAAAAGATTCGTCCAATAATATAAGAATTGTTTCCTTGTAAACCACCAGATCCACGGAATTTCTTTTAACATCATCAGTCTGTCCACTAGTGTCAATTTCTCTTCTCAAAGAAACGGAACACATAAAAACACTGCAGTGGAGCACGGGCATCATTAGATGTCGTATACGACTTCGGTTAGTACAGTTAATCATATAACGATTTTTCAAAATTAGGCGTTATATCGAAAGCGGTCCGAGCTGAATAGCATTCGCCCTTGAACCCAAACAAGTCAGTGAATTAAATTTCACCAAAATATCTCAAAAATTACCCACTGTAGTTTGAATTCAAAGGAAACAAAACAGATAGAGGGACGGAAGGACAGACAAGCTCAGATGGGGTCTATCTTAAGGCCTTCTGGATGTTCCATACATCCTAAAGAAATGCACAAACTTTTGGCAAAGAAAATTTTCTTTTTTTTTACATTTATTCTTCATATAGTTGCCAAAAACGAGTTCAGTTGACATTGGAAGATCGGAAGCATTCAAATTGGATGAGCAAGCCGCAGCGGCCGACACTTCTCAGTTGTTCCACTCATTATTTGACAAACGAGCAGTACAAATCGATCAATTGCTATTGATCGCTTCACCAGACTTCAGCAGACGCTAATCAAAGACATAATCCTCTGGTTCCACCAAATACAAATTATCGTCTTAACGCGAAAGTAATTTAATCTCGAAGCCTGTGTGAATATGGGTGTAAAGAATGCGCTCGAGTTTTCCTCGCCAGTTAAGGTGCGAGGTGAAAGAAACTATCTTTTCTATCGTTCGTGAAAAGAAACAATGCTGCCGGCAAATGCTCTTCGTTCGGCACAAAATTCGTCATTTTGGTTCTTGCAAAGAGTATTTTTGCGTTGCGACACGTCTTAGCATTACGATTGTTTATTGTTGCCAGATGTCAAAAAAAACCCCACTTCAGGTGTTCAGTACGTTCTCCATACGGCAGCCCAATAAAGTCTACATACATTATCGAAAATTAAAGTTTCTCTTAGTAAAAATCGCATTTATGGATTGAGAGTAAAAAAAATATGTTTCTTAAAAAACAAAACCTTTTCACCCCTTTTTTTTTAACCTTAAGATCAATTTTGTAAGCAAAATATATATAATAATGCGATAAACAACACAAAAAAGTCTACATACAGTGAAAACATATCACTGAAAGGTCGCAAAAAAAGAAAAAAAATCTTAAATTAACGGCAGTTAGTTTTCGTATTTCTTTTCGTACGTTTCAATAATAACGTAGCGATTAAAGTGAATTTCGTTTCCTTAAAATGTCATAGAATATACAAAAAAAACACAGGCAATCTCTCAAGAGATTAGAAATTAGTACAGGAATTATAAAGTTAAGAAGCGAGGACTTTATTGGGCTACTGTGTCTGTAAGGGAAAATTCCCATTTCATATTTACCTACACGGCTATGTTCAGCTAATATAGAATAACACAACTACTAAACTACTAAAATTCTCGGCCGTGCAATAATTAAGTTTTTTTTTTTTCTTTTTCGATTACAAGAAGGTAAAGAAACATTTTGGAAACTCTCGTTAACAAAGCTCTTCGTAATACTTGCTCGTTTGATAATATATATCAGCATTTGAATGCAATCAATTGGGAATTTTATAAACGCATCCTTATATCTGCGAGAATTTTCTTTGCTGTCACGTTTCCTTTGTTTGTCGGTGTTTTTTGTTATATTATTCGGAGGTTTTTCTCACTCTCTTGGTTGCCTTCTCAGTCGAGTATGGAAATATTTCAATTTTATTTCATTTTAATTTTTCAATTTTACGATCACAAAATCTTCTCTGCGCAAAAAATGCTTTTTTTGACGACACACTCATTATAGCCCATTGTTCTAATTAATTTTTTCTTTTTCTTCGCAACCTGATAGTTGCTCCTTTACGTATTGCCGAAATACCAGATGTTAAGATTGTCTTTTCTGATTGACTAAGTTTTTACTGATGTTTGCAAGACTTAGACAGACTAGAGTCTATCTCAAGTCACTTTTTTCGCTATATTCCGAAATGATTCTAAGCTTTTCTGTCCGATTGTCTTGTTTTCTTCTGCTCAATCTACGGGCGCTGCATTATTTGAGATATTCTGCTGAACTTTGGTTCTCTGAATTGCTTTGGCCCAAAGCTGAATGCTATTGAAAATGGTTCGGATCGGATCACTTTCTCGATTACTTAACCTTATTTTGAAAAGGCGTTATATGCATTATCTTATTAAGTGAAGTCTTGTAGCGCCTCACTATACCGTTTTTATACCCACCGCTGTAAGATGGGGATGAATACTCATTATGTTTTTTTTCCGTAATATATGTAACACCCATAACGAAGATTCAGAGACCACATAAAGTATATATATATTCTTGGTAACCGTGAAATTCTGAGTTGATTTAGCCATATCAGTCCGTCAGCGTGTCTGTATGGTGTGTACTGTTGGTACTCTCCTGCTCGCAAATATGAAGATATTGACTTCAAATTTGGTAGAAACTATGGGAAATTTCTGCACACAAGTTGCTATTGAAAAAGGGCCAAATTGGTCAGAGCAGAAGCGTGCAGAGGAGCGTAAACAGAACGCAGCTAAATTTTTGCTTAACATCGAATTTTTATTGAATTTTATTTTTTTCAGTTTTCTGAGGTTTTCTGATTATTTACCCTACGGATTAAACAAGACCGAATGTATAAAACTATTTTGTACACTCTTTGAATGAAGATATATTATCTGCCTAAAAATGGCTTAGTTTTAAAACGAAAATGACAGAGTCCGGGATTAATTTTTTCTTAATAATAGCAGTGATATGGGTATCAAATAAAAGAACTTGGAGAGTAGAATGCGAAAAGCATAGTGGTGGGCATGCGAGATTCGACCCCCGCTGAATATAGCTTTCTTTTTTCTATTTTTGTATTCAATGCGCAACCGATAAGTTATGGGTCGTAAAGTTCCTTAAAATGGAGATGCCCCATTTCGATTTTACAATCTGTGTGTTGGCATGTTTGCCAAAAATATATATATTAAATAAAATAAAATATGCATATAGTATAAATAAATAAATATATATATATGTATAAATATGGCCGGCCTAAATATTTTTTCTTGATTACCATTCCTTTCATTCTGAAAACGTTGTCATAAAAAAAATCTAAGCTATGTATTAGTCACATTTCTTCAGTTTAATATTTCCATACCCATCACCGACAGATTGGGGGTATATTTATATTGTAAGACGTTCGTAACGTTAGGAAAAAATTCAAATCTAATTGCATTCCGTCTAATTGATTTTCCTAGAAAATAAATTTCCGAGAGAAGGAAAAACCAAGTGCAGATTCAGGCCGCGACATGCACTTGCCGAACGAGGAAAAAGATTAGCGGAAAACACATTAATTAGGGTAACTTGCTTGTGACAGGTTTAATATTTGGACAGAATGAGTTTGTCGGAAAAAGACATTTGAGTCGAAAAGAAAGTTGAAGTTAAGAATGCTGTCAAGCTAAGTGCACCATAAATAATCGCACCAGTAAAGAAACTAATTTTAAATAAAGCCGCGATCTAGTGATATGCACCGTATCAGGAAAGGCAATTTCTTAATAATGTTATTGATCACCATTAAGTTCTAAAGTGATTTAAGCATGGCCATCCATCCGTCCGTCCACCAATGTAATGTCTGACGTAGACATTCTCCTGGCCGCACAAATTAAAGTTTCGGCTTAACATTCGCCAAAAGTTTTGCGAGTTCTTACATGCAGCCCGATATTGAAGATGAAAGAAACTCGTCAAAGCACACGTCACAGTAAAGCTTAAAACTTAATGTTATTCCCGTTTATCTAATTCAAAATTTTTGCTTTTATGGATCATTTTTCCCATCACAACATCGTCGATATTGGTATCAAATAAGAAGACTTGGAGAGTAGATATAGATAGGATGAGGGTGATGGGCCGAATATAATTTCGTTCCTTGTTTATTATGCTTGTTTAAAATATAGAAATATTAAATTAATAAATTGAAATTGTTTAAGACAAATGGCAGCGAAAGGAAATAATAATTCGTCCGATATTGAACGATAAGATTGCATTTGCATGGTAATCGCAAACCGTTTGTTATATGAAAAATTAAAAAAAAAAAAAAAAAGAAGAAAAGTAAACGCATTTCCTTAAGTTGTCAAATAATTATTTTATTAATTTATTAATAACAAAAACAATTAATTTATGTTAATCAATTTATAATCAATTAATTTTCTTACTTCGTATGCGTAGTACTTGTAGTATTAATTGAAAAGAAGAAAAAGAAAATCCTTTGAATTCCTTTCCATTCATCTTTATTTTCCTTTCTCGCACATACATATTTTATGTTCCAATAATTTTGGTTTCATGAGTTTGAAGAAATTTTAAACTTCTTAACCTACTTCGCCGATTACTTCATTAAAATAATTATTATAAATCGTTTATAATTTGTGCAATGGATTCTTTCCCCTTTTCATTCATTTTCTTTCCCTTCGTTTCCCATCGTTAAATGAATTTTGCTATACTTTGCCCTTGTTTATTAGGCACATTATCCTATATGCATCATTTGAAAGTTTAAGACGGTAACGTGCGTCCAGCATAGGATATGTAGAGAATGATCGATCGATTTTTTGTTTTAATTTTCAACATTAAAAGGATTCAAATTAGAATTGAAATAGTAAATGATTGGATCTCGCTATACACCAAAATTTCCGCGCAGCTAGTGCTTTTCGTATTATTAGGTACAAAAATTTTAGTCTCTACCTAATACCGATATTAAAGGTGTACGTTGAAGATATTAGTCTTCAATCTCTTTTACATTGTTTTCTCTTTAACATAGTAATTATTGATAGGAAAGTCCATTGCATTGCACCAATACCTACCTGATCGAAATTTCAAAATCAATCGCTGTCGTTAATCAAGGCAATGTACATCACACATCCCTTCATTTCTCAATCGATAAAAGTCTCACTCAAAGATTTTATATAAAGGTGTATGTGTGCCATGGTTTCCATGGTTTCCATTGTCTTTCTCCTAACAGAATATCGATATCCTTTTGAATGACAAATTATATTTGGATTATTTAAAGATATTGATTAATAATGCATCGAAAGTTTATATACAGATTGCGAGTGTGTGCAATGGCCGACTAATTGAATTGAACGTAATTTCAATGTAATTAATCAACTCTTGGTATTGTTCCAAAGAATAAACTTTTGACAAAATTTCATTTCATTTTCAATGTGTAACGCATTCCATAGAAGAAGAAGAAGAACTTTTTAATATATAAGCAATATCTTTGTAGGATATTTTTCCATTATCAGTTCAATTTTCTTATCTGTATTCTTGACTGATTGTTTCTATCGGTCTTTCCTCCTTCATTATTCACTGGCAGAGAACCTATATAATCCATGTGGATAAGTTTTAAGTACTTATACGGCTTTGGCCTCTTCTGGCACTCGATTACAACATCCATTACATCTATTAACCACTACGCTTAACAAGACAACTTGAAACGAATTGTTTGCTCGTTTTCTCAAGTTTGCCAATTTTTCGTTGGCATATGCCAATGGTTTAGTGTTCTATATTAGTTGACCAATATCACTTGTATATGTAGGTACCGAGATGTTTATAGCGAAGGAAAGAGGAAAGATTGTAGATAGAGGTACTGGGAAAAAGTTAATGGTCTTGGCGTATGTTCGACTTGGAAGCGAGAACATATGAGCGCTTAAAGAACAAACACTTGCGGATGAGGAGGTGGGAGAGTTCTTTTAAAGAACTTGATTAACCCGAAAGTTCTTTTTTAACTCTATAGAAACTTACTTGTAGACGTAACTATGTGTAAGCACAGCGCAATATCTCACGTTATCTCTACGCTCAATAGTTTCTATCATTTTCTATACATTCTCATTACCGATAAGCATTTGACTGAACTCTTCATTGTACGTAATCGAGTGCTGCGCGGCTCGGAAGCGTCCGATCAAATGTGTGAATTGCGTTTTAATTTTGTCCGGGATGAAGTCTTGCTTGCATTGTCTTGCAAATCTATTCCCTTTAACTGTTCTTTTCCTTGCCTTCTTATTGGTTTTCTGTCCAGAACATTAAGCGATAACGATTCTTCTATATTAAAACTATCAATGGCAAGGGTTTGTTCATCACTTCTCTGGTGCGATAAGAAGTATAGTATTGCGCTTCGTTAGCATTGAAATTGATCGCATTCACCCCGACTCCATTCGCCGACTCCATGGTTTAATGAAATCTCGATTAAGTCTAAGGTTATTGTGTAACCCGATGCTGCAATGAATTTAATCGAAGGAGAAGGAGTGGCATATGCCAGGATTGGCATATAATTTTTCTATCGCGTACGGAAAGTCTTTAATGGGAAAGGGAAAGTAATTGAGCCGGAGAACGGGAACAGAGTCATGTAGTATTCCTGTATTTAGGCGAAATCAACAACAACAACAACAACAACTATTACCGAAAGATACGTTATTACAGACACAAAATGCAATCAGCTTGGAAGTGACGAATAGCTCAGCTCAGCTTTATTTTGCTGCGGAATAAGACCTTCAGCCCCAACCGGTGAGCCGTAAAATCGATCGCTAAATTATGCTTTCGATGATCTTGGCGATAGGCCAATAAATTGCTATTGGTTGAAAATTTTGCAAGGTATGACTAGTAATCATCCTTGCCTACGTGTTAGGTATTGGATTTGTTATAGATATATACATAATATGTAATCGATGCGTAGAAGAAAATGGTCGTTGCTCTATTTTGCAAGCAAACATCGCGCCCAAGTTAACGGTAGATATTAATTGATTCGCTCCAAATCAAATGTAAATTTTTTCTTACCTCTTGTCTAAAGCGCTACGTTAACTGGAGTTTTAAGGAATTTAATTTAAACTGATAGATAATGCTTAGGACGGACATTTATTATGTTCCCATAAAACTTATTATCAATTAAAAATTATTATCCGCTATTCGTCATTCAAACACGGACACTAACAATTAGTTTATTAATTATGTGCAATAATTATAATTATTGTCTGTTTAATAGCGCTTTACGTTAGTTATTGTTGGTTCATTCATGTTTTAAACAAAAAAATGTCTTTTTTAATTCGCTTACATGGCTTAACCTCATCCGCTATCGACTTTTTATTGATGTTCCCAATTTTTATGTTCCATAGCTTATAGTCGCTATTTGTGCTTTCGTCTTGTTCGAGCAGTGATAAGATTATTGTATAACTATTGTATACCCAACTAGGGTATAAAGACGACGTTAACTACCATTAATATATGTTCTTAGATCTGTTTTTATTTTTGGTGTTTTTTCTTCTTCTGTAACGGATTTGTTAATGTTGTACAAATTTTCTATTAAAAAATCTGTTTTAGTTTATTGTAAGTAATGGGTCAACTTTTTTCTTTATTTATATTCCGTTATGCACCACTTTAGTGTTTGTACTTTGAACAGCGTTTACCCTTGTAATTGCTATATGAGAATGCAATGCAATGCCCAACCTACTCACTCTCGTAATCCTTTAAGGATTGCATAAAAGAGCTTGAAAGCAAAACGAGCGTTCCGCATACATGCTCACAAAGAGTGAAAGAATCCACAATTACGAGTAACTATTAAATACCATCTACCGACCAATACCAGAGGAGGAAATTAACGGAAAAATAAAGAAAAACTAGGGTACGTCAGAAAAAAAAAAAAAAAAAAAATTTATATATATATGTAGAACCTCAACTCAATTCGTTTCGTTTTACTTTGATCTATGTGCTGAAATAAAGGCTCAAGTGTTTCGTTTCTAATTAGAATAAATATACGGTTTATGTGGATTTAAATAATTTTTGCTCTATCATAGGACTTAAAAACAAAAACTAAAAAAAAAAGCTAAAAAAATAAAATGAAATCTTGGAGGTGTTAAGCATCACAGCGTTTTTTTTTTTTTCTTCTTTTTTGCAGTTGTGTTGTTTTTGTTCCTTTGTTAGTTTATTCGTTTATTATTATTATTTATTTTTTTCGATGCATTGTGCTCTCCTGTTTGAATTGCAAGGTTTTGATGCTGTTGTTGTTAAAACAATTGTTTTAATAGGCGACACTTGTTGGGGAAAGAATTAAGTGTTGACAACTCAATATTGATAAATAAATAATGCTGACAAATATATATATATATATATAAATATATATATATATATATATAAATATATATATATATATATATATATATATATATATATATATATGTAA